>LPNX010796797.1:678137-859878 GCA_001517045.1 Pseudotsuga menziesii | reverse complement strand
ATGAAGATAATGAAAGCAGGGAGGTCATACAAGCATGGCCCTGCTGTCAATAGGTGTCCACAACCCCGACCGGTTTGCTTGTAGTTTTCATACTAATATAGTGCTTTCATCTTCCCTTTATTATGCTACACGTTTAATGATTTGTATATAGATAATTGCAAGGGTGATTTAGGTGCTTAGGGAAGTGGGTTGATATACAAGTTGCTTAGATTTGCTTGGAAGATTACTCACTTTCAAAATTCAGCTTAAGGTCTTCCTTTCATCAATCACTTAAAGTAAAAGCTATTTAATGTGAGGTGGATGGGGAATAGAAGAATAAATTTGTAAGAAACCTAGAGTGAAAAATGTGCTAGTGTTGTAAATATGACTCAAATTAACATAGGAGTTCCACCACAAATATACGAATTTCACTTATAAAGCATGGAGCTTTCTATAGAGGATTGAGTGCAAAGATTTCAATTGTAGACAAGCATTAAAGACTTACCCAGCTATTATCAATTATTTATTGAAGATAACAGATCCTATTATTGTTTCAAAAGCGAACAAAAAGCTTAGAAATGTTCAATCTACATAACAAATTCTACAAAATTCAAGATTATCAAATAAGTAAAAAAGATTTGTAAAAATCCAATCATTTCACAATCCAAGCAAGAAATAGGACCATCAAAGAAAAACCATAAGAACTAACTCACTAGAGCTCAATCAACTTAGGTAATCAAGATTCAACCAATAAGCAAAGGTTTGAAAACCATATGAAATTCAACCATTTGTTTCTTAAAGATGAAAGTTGAAATGAAACAAATAAGCAATCAAAATTTTCAATACAAATTAATCTCAATATTAGTTTTTAATCACTGAAAGGAACACTTTTTTGCAAACCATCATTATTATCATGTCACACCCTTACTAATTATTTCAATCGAGTGAGAAAATGTTAACTTGATGATTGGTCTCAAGAAATAACTTATTATCACTTGATCAACTTGAGACTTTTTTTTTAAACAATTTTCAAAAGGAAAAATTTAGGGGTAAAATTTAGCCCATGGGCTATTTTCCCGTGTTTAATTTTATTTTTTTGCTATTTGCATATTTTGAAGCCCCGTTTTGCCAAATTTTGATGGGGTGAAATTTTGACTCTAAAAATCGCCAAATTGTTTTATAAATTATATAAAATCCTTAGAATTTGAATTTTTTTATAAAAATATCGTCAAATATTTTTATACACTTTTAAACAAGGATGGATCCTTAAAATTTTCCCTAATCTTCAATCAACTCATTGAATTTATCTTAAATAAGGGTTATAACATGATCAAATAAAATTGGAAATCAAATGAGACCTTCCCCTTGTCAATTTATGATAAATGCAAATATCGAAATTATTCAAAAGCCTAATTTAAATACCAAAATGAATTTAAGCGATTGAAGAAAGAGTAATCAAAATAATTCTCATGAAAAAATCTGAAAGTTCAAAACAATTATTCTAAATCAAGAATCTTTAAAAATGAAAGATCAACATGTATGTCATAAAAAGATCTCAACGAATTGAATTAACAAACTCAAAATTTAAGCAAGAAGTCTCGGATTTGATGAAAATTTTGAATGGAAGAAAAAGAAAAAACCATAAAGGCTAATACACATTTCACAATCTTTAATAAATTCTCGAACGTATGTCAATGCAAAAGTTTAAATATAGTTTTATTATATCAATGCTGATATCATATTATAATTTCATAAGTGTAAAATATAATCTTGTGCTTAATTTTAAAAATTAAATTCATTCTCATTTAATTATTTTTTTGTTGGAGTGTGATTGTCGTTAGACCAAAACTTCAAGCGTTAATCTCCTCTACAATCAACAAAGTTAAGATCCACAAGAGTGTATTAACCCATGTTGCGAAACTCACAAGATGTGAGACGCAAATGCCAACAATATCCCCCCCAATGTTACCTAGGTGAGTTTCAAACTTGAGATACCATTTGTTGGAGCATGATTGTCGTTAGACCAAAAACTGTAGAGAGTGAGTGAGTGAACCCATGTCATGAAACTCACAAAGAGAACTGGACTTAAACGCCAACACTTTCAGTTTCATGATTGCTCATAGTGAAATTCCAATTTTGACAAAAACCAAATTCATTTTCAAAATGTTCAGAAATTATAAAGTTTAAATAAGATAAATGAAAGCATAATTTTGAAAAAGAATAATGTAAGGTATTGAATTCCTTGATTGAAAGTCATGACTGCAATCATGTTTTTCCGAATGTGTTGCTTAGTTCAAGAATTAATGTTTGTTCGATCAATAAACATAACATGTGATGATGTGCACTCGAAAAAAATCAAGCGGGCATCATTTAATTCCCGATAGAAAACATATTTTTCGCACTGAGCTTATTCTAAATAATGTACACCCCGTATTTGCCACTACTACGTGCAAAACCAAAAAAGAACTTAAACTTAAAATGTTTTATTACATAAAGCAATAAATTTTCCATCATATTGATCTATACTAAAATAAATATCTTAATCAAACTAAAAAAGAAACTATCCTAAAACTAACTACATTTGTACAACAATAAAAATCATGTGAATTCAAATAACTAATGAAACCGTCAAAGCATCTCCAATTATGCAAAATGAAACATATTAAGTATTAATACTAGAAATTGTAATGCTTCATATTCAAAGACAAGAAGTATTAAATCAAATTTCCTATTCACAAAAGAACAAAAAAATGACATGGAAACTTCTTCAAATAAGATTCTTCCAACCAAATTTCCATTGGGTCATATAAAAAAGATTGGAAGCCATTTAATGTTTGTGAAGATTTAATGAAATATACACATATCTTATGAGGATCATGATCTGAAATTTGAGAAAAGATTCTTCCAACCAAATTTCCATGGGGTCATATAAAGAAGATTGGAATCCATTTAATGTTTGTGAAGATTTAATGAAAAGAACACATCTTATGAGGATCATGATCTGAAATTTGAGAAAAGGATAGTGGAGAATGTTTTCATTGAAGAAATGACATTGTTATTAAATTGAAAAGAAAAATGAGAGTTTGATATTACCTTGCAATCACTTGCCTTATTTTTCCTTTCACATTCAAGCTTGGAATTAATGACACGAGATTGCCTTATTTTTCCTTTCACATTCAAGATTGGAATTAATGACATGACATCCTGGTATGACCATCATGCTGCAATGAATTGTCTCATCATTTACAACACCCTTATTAACCATATTTCCCAAAATATGATATTGTCCCAAATCATTCATGTTTACACAACAATGCATAATGGAATATCATAGAAATTATGTTTTCCTTCAAGCTTACACTATTGTGCATTAACTAGATTAGGGTTTTCAGTATCATAGTTATGTGTTTTGAAAATAATAAAGCTTAATAGATTTATATCCTCTTCTTTATTATTGAAACTCTCATTTTCATCCTTTGAACAGACAGGGGCCTATCGCTTCTTCATTTTCATATTATTCGGTTGCAATAAGTTTTCTTTCATAATATGATTTTTTAACAATGTATTTAGAAAAAATGTCCTCAAAATCATCCTTAATCTTGATCAACTCTACCTCTAGGGACCTATCTTTATCATGTTCTTTATAGAAACCAGGGCTAAGAGACGAGGACAAAGTATACTCAAGAAAGGGTCCCCTTATGTTATATTTCTCAAAACAATTAGAACCCACAATATATTCTTTGAAATTTGAAGTGTCACAAGTTCTTCAAGGATTTTATCAGATTCCTTAACCTTCATCATTCTCAAATTGATCAATGTATATAAAGGGATTGTATTTAGGTGTAAGAGAGCTCTGATACCATGTAGAAATAGTAGCTTTGAAGCTAAGAAGAAAAATCATTGGAAGTAGATCTAGCTACAAGATAATTCTCACAAGCATGCACAAGGAAAACAGAGGGATGAATAGTAAGACTGGATACAAGAGAAGTGAAGAATGATCCAATATATTTCCATGGATTATTTATCAGCATAGTGTACAATAAATAATGTATCCTTCATAGGTAAATTCGATTTTCTTAGGAGACAACCCATGATAGCTCATAAAGTTGACTTACCAAATATGATAAACCCCCATAGGTGGATAAAGCACTTTCCAAATCTATCAAGGACCTCACAAATTGGTTGAACCATGAGTGAGTTTTCATGAGTGATGGAAAAACATGTTAATCATGGAATATGGAGAGAAAAAACATGAAGGATGGGTTGGAAACAAAAGATAACAGTTTCCTAGTTGACTAGCTTTACCTTATCCACGGAAAAGCGAGATAAAAGCAATATAAAGACATAATCTACAGGAAGGCGTAGTTGCTAATTTTTTCAGTCAATAAAGTTGAAAGGATCTAACCAGAATCAGGATAAAGGCGCTCATGGGGTGTATATGGAAAGTGTTGACCAAGTGGTGCAAGTGGATGTCAACTATCAAGGCTAGTAGGTAGGAATTTTATAAAAAAAGATTAAGTATTGTTATCCTAAGTATGAAGCGGGTTTATAATATCCCAACAAGCCCCTTTAAGTCTGACTTTATAATGATATGTCTAAAATAATCAGATGCATATAGGTGTATATAGGGCCAAACAACAAGGCTATGGATTGGTCACCCTTTTACAATTATTCATGTCCAAAGAACTGAGAAAAGAGGCAAAACCACATGGGGAAAATCCTCCTTCAAGAAATGACAAGGCACAAAATTTGAACAACATATATTCAATATGTATATATCTTCACTTTAATGAGCTAAATGAACTTATTTTGGTGAAATATCTGATGAAGAATTTTGTAGACTCCATGATCATGTGCTAGAGTGTAGAATCTGCAAGAAATAAGAGGAGAGACTCCTTATATCTCATCATCTGATGAAGTAGGAGAATTATATGATTGCTTCTTGATGCTAACATATTCTGATCTGCAAACACAATCTTAAAAGGAAAATAGATTTGTGCATACTCCTTCCCAAAGAGTACAAAAATTAAGACAATCTATTACATAATCAGTTCCTTGTATAGTTGCAAAATGGTGATGTAGATCACATATATTTATTCCAACATGCTGTAGCACCTTCCCAAATATGATATGAGGCTGAAAATACTATGATATATCAGAAATATTATCATATGGAACAGAAAATACCAAATCTATAGTGTCTCCATGAGGATATGGGGCTAGAGTTGGAAAAGTTTGAGCAAATGGGGAAAATGGATGAGTGTAAAAATATGAATGATGGATGGACTTGAGATATGAACCATAAGTGTTTATAATAGATCCAAACATGTGTAATATAATTCCAATGATAAATAAGGTCATTTATAACCAACCAGTGAAAAATAGGCAAGACTTGAAACCATTAAATATAAGTAACACTGCATAGGAACCAGTGAAGAATCAACTAGTGAACTTGGTGTTTGTATAGTCTTAGGAATATTCAGATATGGTAGATGGTATGGATGATGTCATAACATGTGTATCAGCCTGCAAACATGCTTCTAAATGAGAATTATTATCACTTTAATGAAATGAGGAAGAGTTGCTTAAAGACAATTTAGGATCTAGTGAAAAATCACAATCATTGGGAGATGAATCTAGGAGGCTGATATGTGGATTATCAAAGAAATAAATTGAGATTTCTGATTCTGATATATCATAGATGTGAGAAAAATATTTTACTTTGGAATTCAAGGCATAATTTATATCACCTTGAAACTACACACTATGACAGTGTTCTAAAGATTCAATAGGCTTCTCTAGCTCATTTGTAACTTCAATGTTGTGCTTCTCAAGTAGCTGAGATATGATGTCCATATTATTCTTGAAACATTTCTCTGAGGATGAAATCCCTTGCTGCAACAAGAACACTTGGATGTACTTCCTTTCTTCTTGACTTTCTTCATTGAACCTTCATCAGTAGGCTTCGAACTTTCATCTTCATTATTTGACTTTGGCTTCTTCTCTTTCACAATTTGCTTCCTTGAACGATAAGAGCACGATCCTTTCTCCTGGAGGATATAAGAGCACCCATATGGATCAATTTATCTTTCTCCTTTGTCAATGAATCAAAGAATATACTCAAAGAAGACATTTTCCAATAAGAAATAGCAAGCCTAGTAGCATGAAAATTAGACAAAAAAGGTGAGTATTCAGGACCCAATTTTGATAGGATGGAAAGGATCAATTGATGTTCCTTTCTATCAATCCCACATTGCTTGAGAAATAGAACAAGTGACTTGAATTTGGTGAAGAATCTTTCAATGGAATCGAAACTGCTTGGACTCAATGAGAATAATTCATTCTCCAACTTATGCGCTCTTATCTCATCTTAAACTCCAAGAAGAGACTCAAGTTTGGTCCATACTTGGTTTGGAGTGGTCAAACCATCTAGATGAAACANCCTCCCTTGGTCAAATGTCTATTAGATTAATTATTGCCTAACTTAGGAACCTTAAATTAATTAAATGGGTCCACTAGTGCAATTGGGTCCACTTGGCCCAAAGGGGCCACATGTAGCAGTCATTGAAGTGTGGGGAACACTACTAGAGGTTAACTGCCACTTACTACATGTCCATGCATTAGTTAGGGCACCTCCTAGACCAATCCCTACATTTTAGGATCCACTGGGAGTCTCGGCACCAACCTACTTCAGTCAATTGGTGTTAGCACTAGTTAGTCTTAGTTAGCCCTCAGTTACAATCAGTTACTTCACAGTCAGTTAGACTAGTGCTACTAATGCATGGATAATGCATGGTTGCATGGGAATGAGCGCTTTTCCTACCTACCTCACTCTCAGTTGCACTGAGTTAACTAGTTGTTACTACTTGTTGGAGTTATTGGTCATCGAGGAGTTGTCTATTTGGACTCCAATATTGATTGGGAGACCTTGAGTTAGAGATTTAGTTAAATATAGTCTTATCCAATTGGAGGATTCGAATTCATTACTCACACATTCAAATTCTACCTGTGTATACTACATTGTAACACCGGATATTATAATGATGAATATACTATAAATTCCTGAGCAATACTTGTCCATTTCCTATGTGGTTTGTCTTGTTGTATTTGTATTTTCATTCTCCATTCAATTGCAGCAACATTATCAGAACTCTCTGCCTGAAGATCTAAATGGAATTCAAATTTAACAAAACAGTAGATTAGGAGAAATAAAGAGGCAAAGGAATCCATAGGATTCATCCAACCTATTATGCCACTTATCTTTCTCAACCATAGAATTGGACTCATTCTCCAAAACTAGAGTAACTCTGTATAGTCCTTTGTTGTGCAATAGAATGCCAATTTTTGCCTTTCCATTCATGATAGTTGAAGGGAGTTAGGATTATAGTTGAAGAGGAATTCATGATAAGAATTTGATGTGCTCAAGAATATACTCTCTACAACCTACACAAAAAAAGGCTATGAGAAAATATTGTAAGCTCAACTCAAGCTCTTATTCAAAGAGGAATAGGAGACTGGATGCGCTCTGATAGAGAGAACATATAGCTCATCAACTCTGTAGAACTTAAGAAACCTTGCGCTCAAATAAACTTGACAACCTGTGGCTCTTATACCATGTAGGAGAGATATGATACCATGTAGAAATAGCAGCTCTGAAGCTAAGAAGAAAAATCACAGGAAGTAGATCTAGCTACATGATAATTCTCACAAGCATGCACAAGGAAAATAAAGAGATGAATTGTAAAGCTGGATACAAGAGAAGCGAAGAATGATCCAATATATTTCCATGGATTATTAATTAGTATAGTGTACAAGAAATAACACATCATTCATAGGTAAATTCGAGTTTCTTAGGAGAAAACTCATGCTATCTCATAAAGCTGACTTACCAAATATGATAAACCCCCATAGGTGGCTAAAGCACTTTCAAAATCTGTCAATGACCTCACGAATTGAATGAAACATAAGTGAGTTGTCATGAGTGAGGGAAAAACATGCTAATCATGGAATATGGAGAGAAAATCATGGAGGATGGGTTGAAAACAAAATATGGTAGGTTCTAATTGACTAGCTTTACCTTATCCACAAAAAAGAAGGAAAAAGCAGTATAAAGACAAAATCTACAGGAAGGCGCAGTTGCTAATTTTGAAAGTCAATAAAATTGGTAGGATCTAACCAGAATTAGGATAAAATTAGTGATCTTGGGGTATATATGGCAAGCATTGACCAAGTGGTGCAAGTGGATGCCAATTATCTAAGCTAGTAGGTAGGAATTTAATAAAAAAAGATTAAATATTGTTATCCTAAGTATGAAGTGGGTTTATAATATCCCAACATTAGGTTGGCCAACTGAGAGAGGATTTTCTAAGTTTTTAGAAGTAGATGATATAGCCTCTTCACTCTAAACTCTTTTCTCATTCAAGATTAGAGTAGGATCAAGTTCAAAAAATGGAAAGTTTGACAACACAGAGTCTTCATTGGGCATATTAGAAGCATTCAGGATGCTATTTTCTTCTAAGATTTCAGATTCATACTTCATACAATGAAAGTGGGAAGTGAGGCATTCATTGTACCTACACTTGCTAAGGGAAGAAAATTTATAATCAAATCTTTCAATAAAATTTGTATCTATTTTTGTGTTCTAAATAATTCTTTGAGTGTTTCTTCCTTATTGTAGAGACATAACTTCATTGTATAAAATCCTAACTTGTTTCTCTAGTTGAGAAATTTCTAAAATATTTGGTTCTTTTTTAGCACACTTTATATCAAATGAAAGAGAAGAAGGAAAAATTTCCAATGGGTACCTCTTCAAATATTTCTTGAGGCTTTGGGTATCCTCATATGCTTCATCTAAATTTGTAATTCCTTTTTGTAGAATGGACATGGACATGGTTTTTGAAAGTGATTGTGCATACCATTGAACAATGAATTTTGATAAGAGTCTACGATTTTCGTGGAGGCAGTCATATACTTGTTGGAAATGGGTGTTGAAATCATGGATGGATTTTCCAGTGTCCACATGCATTCGACTAAGATTTTGATAAATTTAAAACATATCATGATCTTCCTTAAAACAATTTTTTAAAATATTTTTGAATTGTGACGAGTTATGAATTGTACTAATAGGTAAAATATTGAACTAGTTTGAAACCTTACCTTTGAAGGTGAAAGGAAATAACTTGCAAGCTATATCTTCATGAACAACATTTAACATACATAATACAGACTTATATTTTCTAATATCCTATAGCTAAAATATTTCTTCCACCATTAAACTTTGGAAAAATATCTATTTCCTTTGTATTTCATGCAAAGGCCTTTTTAGGTTCAGTGCGGTATTAGACTCCCACATAGGGATTTGTTACATAACCATAAAAATGTAATACAAATGCAGAAATAAAATGCACCTCTTATTTTGGGAAAATGCCAATGGCTTCCCTCCTTCTAGCGTCATTTGTTGATGGGAATATTTGATATGTCGTCAACATAAGCAGGATAACCCAATCCAATATTCTTAAAATGGACCCTTAGTCGTTTGGTGTAGTTACCCTAATGGGTATGCGAGCCTCGTTGCTGCTAAAAAGATGTTGCTCCTAGACATGAGACTTTGTCATTAAAATTGTTCTAATTTTCTAAATGTGATTTAATCAAACTGTAATGTAATGTAATATAAATCTAAATAAAATTGTCTAAAAGCTACAAAAATGTAGCTTAAAAGGAACACAAATGTAGCTTAAAGGGTATAAAAAAAATTATTTAAAATCTATCCTATCTTGGTAGCATGATGAAAATGAATTTGATGCATAAAAATGATAATTATATTTGTTGTTTTACTTATTGAAAAAAATAAACAACAATACTTTAAAACATATCAATATTTAATAATCAAATAATAATTAATTTTCCTTGATCCTAAACATATTGTTATACATTAAATTCTGCAAAGATTTCAGATAACCAAATAAGAAATATTTAAACTAAAAAATGAATAAAATATTAATATTTGATACATGCTCGGCTGTGCAAATGCAAAACAATCTTAGTAAAAACAATTGAACATGTGAAATGATTGCAACATTAATCTTTATGTTATGATTCCTCTTGCATAAAATTGTATAGAGTTTCATTGATATGAAAAGAAAACTAGCAGTGAAGACTCCGTGTTTCTTCTTCTGAAATAAAAGAATTACAAAAGAAAATACCAGCTACAACGTTTAGGCAACAAGATTTTGTCACTGTGGAGACCCCCACCCCTTGACAATTGAATTTATGCTCTTTATATATGCAATCAAGTGCAATTGTAATCTAGTGGATCAGTGACAGGTGCCTCGATATTTTGGGCGAGAAGATGGTCGATGGCTTCTTTTACATGATCACGTCAAACCTTCCTATGTGGATTTACGACAACCTCTCTCTCTCCATCATTTTTGAGAATTAGCTAGATGAGTTAATCTTCTTTAATGTGTTGAATTTTGAGTTATGTTTTTGTTGTGTCTTATCTTCGTAAATCCTTCTTTAACTCGTGATTCCATCTTTACTAGCGTACCCTTCACAAAAGTCAAATCATGGTATCAATCAGAAATTATTTTCTTTTATAATTTTCAACCACATAAATAAAAATATAACGATAGCATTTATGCCCTTTCTGGTGATTTGGTTGAACTCATAAAAAACAATAGATCGAGTAGATACTCCAGTTGTGGTAGCCTCTGATTCGACCCATATTACTACACTTTGTAGAGATTTGATTTTTTAAATTCATGATTTTTTATGTCTAACAAATTAGGGTTTTCCAATTATATTACCATTTGTTCCATGAGTCATGTATGGTGATTAGTTGAAACAGGAAATTCCACCTTGCAATAGAAATTGTGCCTATTCATGACTAGATAGCCACGTACTTCATGTTTCCAGTTGATACGTACCTCATGTCACATGTTAGAAATATTCAAGCCACTGGGTACGAATTTAGGAGAAAGTCTCAAGTTGAGATACTATCACTCAACACTCAACTCCATCCAGGAGAACTCCTAGCAAAGCCAAGGAAGGTGGTCCCTAATAAAATAACTAAGGTTGGTTATGCTAAGTTACAATAAATCTAGGAGTTTAAATAAAATACTGGAACAAGAGAGAGAAACAACCATACATTTAAATTAGCAATAGATAATATGATTAACACCGACACATAGTTGATTTAAGCAAAATATTGTGAAGGATCAAAGCCAAAATAATTAAGTGATTGTTGCTAAAAGGAAATGTTGTGCAATGCTTCTTGGTCAATTTTAGATTTATTATGATGAGTGAATTAAATTGGGTTTATTTTTGTTTTACGCACTAAGAACTTATCTCCTCGAATTGAGCACATAGAAACTATACAAAGTGTCCAATGGGGTGACACATGATCTACTTGGAGTATATTCCCCTAATTGACGATGAGGTGCATGTGAACATGAACATATAATCATTGTGTGCATCTTTTAAACATAATCAACCATAGTACAATGAAATACAAATTCAAGCACATAAATGGACACCCATGTCATAACAGAGTTCACTAGACTATGTTGGCTACGTATCTGGGCTTGTTCAATTGTCCAACCACTTGCATTAATTCTCCTAGAATAAGGGACGATTCTCTCATTTTTAAAGGGAAATAATGCATCCTCAAGCAAGTCTATAACTTGCCAACTTTCCTTTACAAGGGAAAACAATGCATCTTCAAGGAAGCTTATATCTTGCTATCTCTCCTTTATAAAGGGAAATAATATCTCTCATCAAGTGGAATATTCTCCCATAAAGGGGCTTACATTCACAAGCAAGTCGTACTTGTTCCATCATGTTGCAAAGAGCTTACGAAACTCAGACAAGTTTACAAAGTGCCCAACATAGGCTTTAGGCAAAATAATGCCTCTCACAATAAGTGGCTACACGCCCATTACAACATGGCAGGCAACTTCAATCCTTAGGTCATAATAAAAATATGCACAAGTGGTAGACTCTATGTTCTCAAGACCACTACAACATATTATGCACCATTACAATATTGCCGACAAGGCTCAAGCATAAAACACAATGCCTTTGACTTTGATCATCATTAAAAAATGACTAAAAAACCCTTTTACAATATGGCAACATCAATCTTTAATTACAATTATCATCAAAGTGCATAAGTAGTGGACTCTATGGTCTCACTTCATTATGAAAACAACTGCAACTAACTCCCTTATATTGCCATTAACCATTCACATGGCATCCTTCACAAAGGAAATACATATGGCCTCATGTAAAAGTGCTAAGCTTCACTAGTCTTTGTTGAAAGAACTATAATAAAAACCTTATAAAAGAACTATTCATATAATGGGTTTTCTTTTAAATATAAAACTATAATAAAAGCCCAAAGTTTTGGCTTGCAATGGTTTCAATCCAAAACTATTATAAAAACCCATTTCATAAGGATTATAAAGGAGCGCATTAAAAACACATAATCGATCCTTACCCAAAGTCTTTGAACATGTCACTTCATGCCTCTTGCTAACTCCCTTTGCTCACCACGTGCCTCACCCTTTCCACTCCTCGACTTACTCTTGTGGCTTGACCTCTGTTGGGACTTGTGTGTTCTCCCAAGACTTGTTTAGTTAAAGGGTGATCCCCAATAATTCCCATTTCTCGGTAACTAAACTTAATTGTGGTTTAATATAAAACCACCTCCAACAGTAGGTGTCTAACCCTTCATCAAATTGAGAATATTCCAACGTTTATTGTTTGACAAATGGTTGCAATTGGGAACCAAATTAAATGTGGTCATAAAAATAAAACCACCTCCAAATACTTCCAAATTTCAACCGCCACTCATGGTCTAAACTTGGTGCTTGACCATTCCAATAGTTTGAAAACCACATAACCGAATGGTGGCATAAAACATCCTTCGTCAAACATTTAACATGGAGTATCATAGTCCAACTAACTTTGTGCATTTAACAAAGTGTCAACTATGTAGTATGACTAATCATGGAATCCACCAACGTTCATTTCTAATTCATCGCTAGTCCATATAACATGGGTTTATAATAATGAGGGGGTCGAGGGTTAAGCCCTTAGTCCTTTGGAAGGCATTAGAGAGACTTTGTTTGGAAGGAATTAGAGAGACTTTGTAAGAGGGAGGAAATTCTGTCCCAAGGCCTTAATAATAAGCATCTAACTAATTTAATTCAAAGGGCACTCACAAAATGTAAGAGAGCAAAGAATAGGAAACATGAAACAAATTGCTTTCCTGTTAATGCTTGGTTCGATGAGGAGTGCAAAAAAGCAAGGAGAAGGTGGAGAGAGTCAAACTGGAAAGAAAGAGACTTAAAAAGCTACAAGCAGATTATAAGGAAGAAAAAAAATCGATTTCATCGTCTCAAGGAGGGAAGAGCTAATCTTCCTTGGGAAAAACAACCCCAAACTATTTTGGAAGGAACTTCAAGCGAGCAAGAAGCAAACTGAAAACAATATTACAACGGACCAGTGGCTTGAGTATGCAAGGCAATTCTATGAGCGGAATCCTAAGGTTGAACCCCCTCCCCCCTTAGCCAACACCGCCACCATCACTAAGCTTTTCACTGTGCAAGAGATTGAGGTGGGTATTAAGAAGTTGGGTGTTGGAAAAGCCAAAGATTTAGTAGAACTTCGGGCTGAATATCTAAAGTGGGGTTCAAAAACTCTTGCACCTCACATTACAAGAATCTTCAACAACATCATTCAGTAGGGATTCCCTACAGATTGGACAACTAGCCTTGCAATTCCTCTTTTCAAGAGCGGGGATGTCAACGATCCCTCCAATTATAGGACCATAATGATAAACCCCTTGTTTGCAAACCTATTTGGAAGCATGCTAGAAAATAGAATTAGCAAGTGGGCGGAAGAAAGGGGCAAGCGTGCTAAAGGAAAAGCAGGTTTTAGACCTAAACATTCCACGGTGGACCATGGTATTACTTTAAGGCACATCATTGAAAAAGTGTGGGAGAAAAAACGGGAAGCCTTTTGTTGCTTTGTAGATTTCAAAAAAGCTTTTGACACGGTTCCCAGGGATAAACTATGGCACAGAATGGAGGAACTTGGGTTCCTATACATCTTAGAGCAGCTGTTCACAGGCTATATGAGGAGGTCAAAGTCAAAATTAGAACATCAGATGATATCTTTGAAAGTTTCAGAAGCGATATTGGGGTCAAGCAAGGGTGCCCATTATCCCCTACCCTTTTTTGTCTTATATATTGACAAACTTGAAGAGTGGTTAAACCTAGAGGGCGGGGATGGCGTCCTCATGGGCGAGTATGTGATAAGGCTTCTTTTGTATGTATATGACCTTATTTTGATTGCTAAGTCTGCTCTTGGCTTGCAAGAGCACTTGATTTCCCTTGAGCACTTTTGTAGAACAGTTGGGATGCAAGTAAATACTAGCAAGACAAAAGTGGTAGTTTTTTCTAGCAAAAGAAAACATAAACAACATAAGTTCTACTTTGAAGACAATACCCTTGAAGTAGTGGAAGATTACAAATACCTCGGAATCGACTTCAATAAAAGTTTGAGTTGGGAAGGCTGCAGGAAAAAAAGAACTCTAGGAGGTTGGAAAGCGTTTTATGCTTTCCAAAATAGGTGCAGAGAGGCAGAGTTATGGGACTGGAAAACTACGCAAACCCTTTTTGGGCTCTTAGTGATCCCGGTTGTTCTCTATGGTTGTGAAGTTTGGGCCAGCAGGACCTCTGACTTACAGTGGAAGCAAATAGAAAAGATTCAAAAACACATGATCACAAGCAAGTTCAAAATTAAGGGTTCAATGCCATACGAAATCATGCTAAGTGAAATGGGGGTGGCTTCTATTGAAGCAATCGCTATGGTGAGACTCATGTGCTTGAGCACGTGTCCTACGAATAGTAAAGAAATAAAGGCTTTTGTTATCAATAAGTTCCACAAGCGAACTTGGGATAAAGAGCTAGGGAGAAAGAGAAAGTATTATATTGAAGAGTTTAACCCTACCTACGATCAACATCAAAAGGCATGCATAGGGGCCAATATACCT
Source organism: Pseudotsuga menziesii (assembly GCA_001517045.1). Lineage (NCBI taxonomy): Eukaryota > Viridiplantae > Streptophyta > Pinopsida > Pinales > Pinaceae > Pseudotsuga > Pseudotsuga menziesii. The sequence continues at coordinate 844,841 of LPNX010796797.1, read as the reverse complement.
TGGAAAGCTAAAATTCTCATTACTCAATTAAGAACTAATTCTCATCAACTTCGTTGTGAGACCGAGCACTGGAAAAGGCCAAAAGAAGCTTGGGCAAAAAGAGTGTATATTTTTTGCACCGCTGGCAAAGTGGAGATAGAAAAACACTTCATTTTAGAGTGTGAAGCCTTTAAGGACAATAGGGATAGGTATGCAAATGTCTTGGTGGATAAATTTGGGGATGATTTATTTAATGAGGGGACCGTGGAAAAACTGGGGTCGCTCATCATCAAGTTGAAGAGACAAAGGATTGAATTGCAGAAAACAATGTGTGAGTTGGTATGTCCCATAGGCTATTCTTAGCCTCGCAGACGTTAAAATATTTCCTTCCTTCCTTCCATTGAATGAACTTTCAATAAAGCTCATATACAAGTTTTGAAGGTAGTGATTAAGAACCACTTTGATAGTTCGTTGGAAAAGGCATGTGGCCGGTGGACATGAAGTTGTGGGTTTAATTCTTGCACCCTCACTTATTCGTTTTCATCGTAGACAAGACTTTCATGTGGTCAACTGGGCTACCACATGTCAATGCCAACTCATATGCGAACTGTGCCACGTTCATTTGACTGGGATGCTACTTGTGTTGCCAACCAAGCACCACATCACCCAAGGAGCTTTCGCATCATTCCAACTTTCCACATGTCACCCTTTTAGTGGTGCCACAGGGCACCTTTTTTCCATTTTTCCATTGTTTTACCAAGACTTTAGAATTTAATTTCTAAGTCATCCAAAGTCCATTTGAGATGAAACAAGCGTCATCGAAAAGCATTTGTCGATCCCTTCGTGATGGTGCCACTTTAATCAACATTGAATACTTTTAAATTTTTAGCCTTTGTAAATCCCCTGGATCATTGTTCCATATGATTAGGCAAAGTTCTCAATGGACAAGAGCATATGAGGACTAGAATCAGAGTTCATTACTTTATTTCAAAATGAAATATTTGAAATAAAACTAACTAGGTGTGCAATGTGTGTAAATGAATTTAATCTACTTGAAGAACTTGAAACAATTCTAAGTTAGCAAATCTGAACCACAAAATGAAAATATAAAACCTCCAGGGGGGATGGGGTGTGGGCACTGAGTAGCTCACATGATTTTATTATTTATTTTTACAATTTTAAGGGTGGATGCCTTTAGTCCTTATAGATTTGGATCCAAAGGTTTACAAGTTAATGAAAGAAACCAGGATCGAGGTATGTTGCTCCGGGAGGTCCTAGACAACCTAAATCTAGTAATTTTCAGCATCACCTCTTCTTGCATGTTCATCAAAAGTGAAAAAACAACCACCTGAAAGCATTCAAATTGCTAGATAAGACTTTTAAAGGCATAAAAAAACTTACTAGCTTAAGTACTTCGGTGGATAGAAAACTTAATAAGTTCAAGTACTAAGTTAGGAAAGCTAGATTTATAAAAGAAATAAAGCTTTAAAACTTAGATCTAGTTTAAACATGCATACTTAAATAATCATCTACTAATATTCTTGAAATAAACCGATTTGACTAAGCATGCAAGAACCATAACCAAAGAAATAATTTAAATTTAAATGGGAAGGAAAGAGGGAAGAAGATTCTGAGATCCTAGGAACTTTGGGCAATGGAGTATGTTGGTGGATAGTGGAGTGATTGTGTCCTTATGAAAGTGCAAGAACGACATAGGAGTCAAACAAGATCAACTAATCCTTCAATCTATACAACTTGCATAGCTAAAGCTACTTGCAATAAGAGTGTTAAATCTGGTGCTTCTTATGCCAAAGATCATAATAACATGCATACAAAAAGGTAAACATACAAGTCCTTTATCGTGGTGCATAAGCAAGAAATAAATGAAATCAAACCAAAATAATTTATCCTACTGACTGGAAATAGTCCTTTAAAGGCTAGATAAGTGACAAATGCAACAAGTAAACAAGCTACATTACATTTACCTCATAAACCATTGACAATACATCCACCATCACACATAGAACCATATTTTCCTCCCAAGCCTTCTATTATTCCACAAAATATTACAAATAATATAAGCAGATATTCAATAGCTTTTCAGTCCTTTGACCATGGGAAAACAAGAGCCAAACACTTGCTTAAATAAAAAAACCAGAGAAGAGGCGGGGGGGGGGGNTTACAAATAATATAAGCAGATATTCAATAGCTTTTCAGTCCTTTGACCATGGGAAAACAAGAGCCAAACACTTGCTTAAATAAAAAAACCAGAGAAGAGGCGGGGTGGGGGTTCTTCACTTGGAGCTAACTGGAGCGACTTGAGTAGACGATCGAGGGCTAGTTCTATCTTTTGGATGGGTGCCACGTCTCATGAGGTGAACCCTCCCTCCTTAGGATCATCTCCCATCCAATATCCACTTGCCAACCAAGCAAATGCACCCCTCTTTGGAGACAGTATGCCCCCTTCATGTGGAGTTATCTCATCTCTCAAGGAATTGATTGAGATCGCATATATTTAACCCTCAGTTAACTAAGATATGGTTAGCAATTGATTTTCCACCACTTCAATATGATTGAAACATGTATGGGACAAGTTTCCATAAATCATGGGTGTTGTTTTTTGCCCAATTATTATGTCTTTGAGATTTTCAGGAGGAAATCAATTTTAGTGATAAATAATCACTAATTTTCTCTCAAAAGTGGGTTCATTAGAGGAAATTTCAACTCAAAATGGGCCTCCTAAGGAAAATTAATAAAATAATATTTATTAATTTTGGAGGAAGAAAAGAAAAAAACTACTTTTTTGTTTGTATTTTCGACATATCTCCCTGTCTTTTTACTCAAATTTCAATTGGGAGAGGTCGTTGGACGCAGAATTAAATTCTGCATCCAATGAGCTCTCTCGATCGAAATTTGAGTAAAAACACATGGAGATATGTCGAAAATACGAACAAAAAGTAGCCTTTTTTTATGATACCTATCCCCAAATTTATATTAAAAAAATGTTTAAGACCTATATGGTATTTCAAATTTAAAGCAATTTCATTGGCTAACACATGATGACATGGAATTTGAATTAGTGTTGAAAGGCCCATTTTGAGTTGAAATTTCCTCTAATGCAGGGGTTAAGTGGGTGCTCCAAGTTAGAAAATGAACACCCTCATGGAAAATTTGACCCCCTTGTACCGCTTTTATGATATTTTCAAAATTTATATTACAAACATTAAACAATTCTAGATTTTTATGGGAATTTTTTTTATTGATGGAAATTAGAAAAAAACCTAGGGGGACTCCGTGCATGTTCATATTACTCAAAAATAGTGATTAGCATGGTAATATACATTGACAATTAGACTTTAATCACCTCCTAATGCCTAACGACCAAAACAATTACTCCAGTTTTAGAATGTTGAGTGAAAAACTCAAATATTATAAGTCGTTGAAAAACAACATATAATTAACAAAGAAAAAACACTCTGGAGTAATGTATTGATGATTAAGCCAAAATAGGACAAGTTTGTCACATAAGGTCATCGTGCTACACCAACTTATTACAATTCCTCGCGGGGTATGAACATGCGAATAAAAAGGGAAAAAGTGGCATGCATGGACTTCTGAACATTGATAATGAACAAGAGACTTGTTCAAACTTCAACGGTTCACTTGAAAGTCCAACTAAGTACAATTTAGGTGATAACACTCTATATAAAAACACCTATGAAGAGCAATCTCTTGTATTAATCAACTTAAACTTGAAATGCGAGTATTTCTTTGCTTGATTTTAATGCATATTTTCCATAGAAACACAACCCCTTCAATATCATAAGAACACAATTTGATACAACTTCATTTTATAGATATGAGCCATCTTTTCTATGTTGCAACTAGGGTTTCATTTCAGCAATGTTCATGCGTCAAAAGGACCGATATTTCACATTTACTTGTAGTTTACTGTAACTACAATCAAATCCCATTGAATATTTGTTGGCTTGATGGAAATCATGAAATATAATCAAATTAAATTAAGACTCGTCCATGCATTGTCGTTCTCTTACTGATTAACAAGGTCGTTGAGTGCTCAGGGCACATATTTATTTTCAAAACTTGATGCGATTTGGTGGCATCCTTCTTACCCTCGCAATTTTTTGGCATGAGATCTATCAAGTAAGCGACTTGATGATGTGGTGGCTATGATTTCCAACAAATTTAATTTGATTCCCTCCTTTGCACGTTGACTGTTGGGTGAACTAATTTGCAATTTTTTTTGGGAAAAGTGAGAGTTTCATAAAAATTGATGCTATGTGAATGAATGAATGAAATATTTTAACATCTGCAAGGCTAAGAATAGCCTATGGAACAGACCAAGTTGCACGTTGTTTTCTGCAATTAGTTTAAATAAAAAACTCTCAGCTTGTCTCCGATATTTAAAGTACATTTCTTTTAAGATGCAAATTAGTTTTCATATATGCATGTCTTAATTGAATTGTTTTAGATTTGTAAAAGAGTATAAAAATGCAATATGGCATTTAAATAAAAGTTGAAGGCTCATAAAAATTGATGTTTCACTTGAATAAAAAAAAATCGTGGCTCGTCTTTAATCTTTGAATTATATATTTTAAGATGTAAAGTAAGTAACATATGAATAAGCCTGAATTAAATTTTCTGTGTATAAGATTTCAATTACATTATTTTAATGTGTTAATGAATACAAATTATGAACATAACAATAATTTTTAATGAAATATTAACACTCATAAAATTTGATAGATTATTCAAATCCTGAACTGTCAGCTTGATTCCATTCTATGACATATGCTCTTTTAAGACGTGCATCAACTTTCTTAAAATTCGACTCTTAATAAAATTATTTTAATCCGTGAAACTGCTTAATTAACTCATTTATGTATGAAAACCAAAATTTGGTGAGACTATCAAGAAACCAATCTAATCCAACTAAAGCAAACCAAGGCATGGAATCAATTCTAATAAGTTCAAATCAACACACGAAAGTGTTGTTGAACAACCAGAAAGCCAAAAGATTCAAATGAGCCAAATGAGCCAAATCACCAAATCTTCATTTCATGAAAGCCAATCCAAAGAATAAATAAGCATAAAATCAAGCATCTAAGAAAGGAACCCGTGGAATCGCCATCTCAAATCAAGCAAATCAAAATCAAAAGCAATGTTTTTCCAAAATTTAATTATCGACCCCTTTATTTTTGTAAAAACTAAGGGGACTTGTTGAGGGATAAACACTATGGTAAGAGGGTATTGTGATGCTTGACACTCCCACAAGCCAATATGGATCGAAAGAAGGATATGACCAATTTGACAAAACTTGAAGAGAAATGCAAGGCCAAAGGAAAGCACCTCTTTGAGAAACAATGAATCCTAGAAATAAAATCTCATAATAAATGGAATGCTTGTAAATGAAATGTTCTTCATCCTCAACTTCTTTGACTCATATTGGATGGAAACTATCCAACCTTACAACCTTCTTGCTATATGTCTGATCACATTTTGTTTCAACATGGTTACTAGCTAGTTTTGTGATATGGAACTTAGTAGTTGGATTGTTTCAATTCGGGAGGGAGTTGGGAGGATCCACTTTAGGTTCATTTCTGATAACAATGGGAATACTCTCTCAATTATTGGTTGCATTTTCAAATATTGTCTTTCACTCTTTTAATTAGGATTTAGTTAGCTATGGTTTACATATTGTGTTTTATTCCCTACACTCACTCAACTTCATCTATATTCTTGCATTTTTGTAACATTCATTAGTTTATATTAGATAGATTAAAGATCATATAACCATGCCATAATTGGTGGGATTACTATTTCATCAAGAAAATGTCTATTTGGGCCCTTTTTTCTGGGTAAGCTTGTGTGGTTGATGAGGATAATTTTCCCACATCAACAACACTCAAATATCATTTGTAAGATTCATCGTGTGACCTTGATCTCTCTAATACATGTGATTTAGCCTAGGGGAACCATAAAATCTTTGTTCGCTCACATGTTTCTTGGGTTACATCTTCTTTGTACCACACTTGTGGTCCCTTTCTCCAGTGCACTTATTAGGGTTTTAGTTGTGTTTCTCTATTGTTTTTTTATCATTTAATGTAGGAATTAGGGTTTGGAAGTTGGTTCCAATTTAATCCCTTCACTCTTATGAATCTTAACATTATGTGAGAGTAGGTGTGAACCTCTTTCACTCATTCTATTGTTGGTTATGGTTTTTTGGTGTTTAAATTGGTGAAAATGATTGTGGTAGAATATTTCCTAACCTAGAGGAGTTTTTGGTGTTATTTTTTTATGGTGTTATTAGTGGAAGAATGATGCCTTGTGGAGATCTTGTGGAAGGGGTTGAAGCACCTAGTTTGAGGGTGTATCCATTGATTTATTTCAAGCACTCTTTAGCGATTGATTTGAGAATTTTCATTGTTGCATCATTGTTGTGTTGTGAACATGGAACCAGGGTTTCAATTCTTTTTGTTGATGATTCCTTTTAGGGTATTCCTAGGGTTTAAACCCTTCTTCAAGTCCAACACATATTTTCTAGGGTCTCCTAGTGTTTAAAACCATAAAATATGATAGTGTTTCATGTACCATTTCAACTAATATTTATTGCATATTTGTTGAATTGTAGTGCAGATTTTCGAAAGAGATTGTTAATTTAAATTTTTTTAGGGTTAATAACCTATTTGAAGACCAATGCACTCTTTATTTTTTTTGCTAATGCATAGTACAAATTTGCTAAGGTGTATTGTAGATTTCAAAAGAGGTCGATACTCTTATATAACAGCTATGGATTCAAAATAGTTGTTTCCAAACTAATGTCATTGATTATGATATTTGGGAAAAGCTAATAATTGTTCTTTTTTGGAGAAAGGGATTATGGATGTACCCAATAAAATTCATTTCTTGAAATTTAAGGTATGACTTCATAATTTTTTCTTATAGTGTGCTTGGATGAAGTACAAGGACCTATCTTTTAGGATTTTGTTTATCTTATCCTTCTGGTTATGCGGTGATTGAAAACACAAATGTAATTTTCGATGAAGTGATTACTGACCCTTCCTATTTTGGAGATGTTCTTTATGTTCAAGGAGTTGCAGGTGGTTTTATAGGAGATCCTTTGGTTGGTGGTGTGAGGCATACTTCTCATAGATTTGACACATAAGGAATAGCAATGAGCACTTGTTTATGAGGGGAAGCTAAGTATTTTCCCATATTCATTTATACAATTTCCACTCACAAGACTATATTGTCTATCTCGTTAAGTGTTTTCCCATATTCATTTATACAATTTCCACTCACAAGCCTATATTGTCTATATCATTCTTGGATAGATGATTATACAAATAACTCTACATATTTTTAATGTAACTCCTCTTTCCACATTATGACATTGGTCCCATTATAGCATTTTTCTACACGATCTTTTGTGAGGCTCACACATATGACTCTTGTCACATCACTTATATAGAATTTCACAAATATCGAGCTTGCATGATTTCATGGTTAGATAATTTGTTGGGAAGGAGGCACACTTCTATTTTTGCTTAGAGGCAATGCTACTTCAATGTTGAATGGTGATCACAACGATTGGATAAGTAAGGGGTGATGTTATTGCATGTCTTCATTGTGTTAAATTGGTGGGTATGGTGTGCCTAACAAATAGAATTGCTCATAAGATGATACACCCCTCATAAAATTAATTAACAATTAATTATTTAATGGAATGGGAACCCATTAGCTTGGGATCTTTTTATGCTTTTAAGTGTTAATAATTGTACTATTTAAAATCCTTAACCTTGGGTTTTTTAATATTTTAGGGTGATTAATTAAATTTAATTAAATAAAATCACTTTATCACACTAAATGACCAAAGTAATTTTGGTTTATGCTTTATTTTAATTAAATCATCACTTAAGAGGGGGTTACTAGGCACAACTTTCCCTCGTGCGCAGTTAATTGATGATTATTGCATGAATAACAAGGTTGGAGGCAACCTAGTTTGAATTCCCAAGGGAGGTACAACTTATGTGCATGGTACAACACTTTATGGAGCACACCCCTTCATTTTCATGCATGCTCATGTTTATTTGACCATTTATTGTTTATTTGGAGGCGGACTATGGTACTTCTAGCGATGTGTGCAGGCTTATCAACAAATATCCTTTGATATACTGCTCTAATTGTCTCTAAATCAACATCATTAGATGTAGAGTGGCCATGGAATTCATGAAAAAGTGGTTATAACATAAAATCCAATGAGTATTCAAAGAGTTGGCTATTTTTAAACCTATCGTTTAAAAAATCCCACATCGCATTTTGACCATACATGCCACTTAGAAAGTAAACTTTTGATTGATGAACCACAAGTACCATTGGGAGTTGGTTGTTGTTCATTTGTGGAGGTTGTTGTTCATTTTCTCGTGGAGTTAGTTACATGAGAACATTATTATATTATTTTCCTCAGAGAAGAGGATGATCATTATTTTATTGTGTTTCCTAGGAAAGGAATTAGATCTCAACAACTCATTGCTAATTTCAGTAAGGAGTTTGTTGAGGAGGTTAGGAATGTAACATTTTATTGTACATTCCTTGGAGAACTAATGGATCTAGGAAAACAATTACTTGTTTTTTGTATAAATAAGTTGAACTAAAACCTATATAAGAGTTTGTTCTCTTCATTTGGGAGAGGACGATGATTTTTTTGGAGAGATACTCTTTGCCTTGTAAATATTGTGGTGTCTGTGGAGAATAATGAAGCTCTTTCTTGGTGCCTTGATGTTGGAGTAATTCTTGATGGTGCTCATTATGATGGATACATGCCATGGAGTGATTTTGTGTGGTAATTATATTTTTCGCCATTGAATTTGTTGAGGGAATATTTTTTCTAAGCACTTTATTTCCATATTTCTTGTTGTTACCTTGAAACATTAAGAGTGTGTAAAAAATTTATTTCCCATTTTCTATGTAATATTTGTTGTAAAAAGTTGATTTTGCAAGCATCTGGTATAATTGTTTAGAGTCTTTAGTAGGAGGATTGGAATATGTAATAGTATGCACTTTTTCCAATTGTAAGTGCATAATCCATAACCTTTCATATATGGCCCCTACATGTGCCCAATGGATTCTAGGCACTAGTGATTTTATCTACCATCACTCACTTTAAATTTCATATGAAACCCATACTTTGTTTTTAAAGAACCCTTCTCCTTGATATAGTTTCACTCTTTGCATTTAGAAATTCTAATGGTAGAGAAGCATCCCTTGTACTAGAGGAGAGCTAACACTAAAAAAAAAAGAGGGTGGTGAGGTGGTAATGGCCCCCTCTTAGTTAAACGTAGATTTGTATTTGTGCTTTGGGATTTTATCATAATGGGTGTGAATCTAAGTTATAACATTTGGTGTGGTTGCCGAGGATAAAGCTCAATTCCAGGATTTGTAGATTTCTACATTGATTTGCTAACTGTATATTTTAAAGATCCAAAAATCATTATGGAGACTCCATGAAGGGACATGTTGCTACATGAATTAGCACTCCTAAAGTGTAAGGTTTTCGTTGAGGAAAACACCAAGAGTGTTTCCATTGTCACCTCAACAATAATTTCTCTCACTTAGTGTTTGGAGATAAATCCAACCGTACTAGGGGAGGATTACCTAATATCACATAAGGTTCAAAAGTATACATGAGAAGATGATTTGGGGTCTGTGATTCAAATATAAATTCCTCAAAGAAATACTTCAAAACTAAGTTGACATTATTACTTACACATTCAAATTTGTTGATACTACAAGTGGGGTTGATACATAAATTTATTAGGTTCATATTGTTACCATTAGTTTCCATATTTTAAATGTGCAATACATGTTTTTTATAAGAGTGTTAAATAAACCAATAAATGAGCTTATAACAACAACAAATTCCAACCTTTAAAGTGGCACGGAACATATGCAAAACTAGGATAGAAATAGAATAAGAAACCGTATTTAAATGTAGCCATCAAATAAAAATTTGGGATGCTAATTGGACCATCAACTTGATTGTTATTAAAATCGTTTTAAGTTGGATTTAATATTATAGTAAACGATATTTGAATTTTATTTGAGAAAGCAATAAAATGAATGATTAAATCAATGGAAAATGCTTCCTAAGCTCAAATCCAAATTGTTGAGTATAGTTGTAGTAAATTTCCTGAAGATTAAAGAATTTAAATCAATAGAAGAAGATCTACTACAACATAGTAGGTTCAGCCTCTTAAGGTTTTGGAAATTTGGAGATAACAAGCACAAACTAGAAGAACACAAAAATAACCTTCAAACCTCACATTTTGTTGATTTCTTACAGTAATACAATTATCTTATTACCATATAATATAGTGAGGTCCCTTTATATAACAATAGGTGACCATAATAATCACACAACAATAGGAATTTATTTTCAATCATATGTGTAATTATTTTCCACAATATCTCTCTTTAAATATCTCAAGTGATCCCATGAGATCCTCATCCCTAACTTATCTTTCTCTCCATTCTTGACTGTGTACATAGCCACCTATGCATGATATTCATTATTACATATTATAATGTCACCAATAAATATCACAAGTAGGGGCTAATTCTTCATACTCCCCCTTAATGAATACTTGTGATACAATTGGGATATCTGAGTTGTCTTCATCTTTAGTCTTTTGTACCCTACATTATCTTATGTCTCCTTTAATTTGCATCTACATATTTCGTTGTTGTTGGCTTCTTGTTGCACCAAGAGTAGCGAGGTGCTTACAACCTAATATGGGAGATATGTTGTCATGTTATGTTACGTGATGTAATGTAATGTTCCCAAAAATAAAAACAATTAATTTTTTTTATGTTGTCTCATAACTTATCAAAACTAAAAAAGTAATTAAAAAATTCATGTCCTCCTAAATAAGAAAATTAAAACCTGTGTAGATCCATCTTAAACATGTATCTATTAAGCACCGAGAGGGGTCTAATTTCTTGAGGTGTAAATGCATTCTTGATGTGTAAAAAATTTAAGATAACCAAAAAATTACACCTCAAAAATTGGATCCTTCTTGGTACTTAATAGATCTAGGTTTAATATGGATCTATGATGGTATCATGCATGTACTGTACCATTCTTTGATAAGTTTGGACCTTGATTCAATCATCCGGACTTCTTTATCTTCATATCAAATTTTTTTTACCCTCAACCATCTCATGGGTTTTGTTTGAGTTACCCTTAACCAATACATCATATTTGGTGTTTTTCATCAATACCTATAACCATTAAAATGTATCCAAGTTTTTTCATGCATCACCCTTAACCATTACAATTGGTTTGGGGATTACCATGATCAATTACAAGAAAATAATCTTAATTTGGTTTACTCAAAGAAATGACTAAAAAAATAAAAGGACAACTCTTTTCTAAGCATGAGAATTTGACATGTGATTCTTTGGACTTGTCCTTAATCACAACTTGACTTTTGAAGACCTACTAAATCATGGAATTTTTATGTGAGAGATATTATTGTAAATTAGAATATTTCACCTTGTAGAATCCTTTCAACATATAAGTAATTTTTTTTCATTCCAACACATCTATCATCTACAATGTAACTATATGTGAGATTTTGATATTTCTTTGTTCTAGCATTTGCAATGATCATGACTGGTAAAACCACAAATTCTACAAGGATGCAATTTCCAACATTTTGTTTGTACATGTCATATTTTGCGACAGTGACTGCAATATTTCTCCTACTTTTGCACTTGGTTCATTGCATTGCTACCTGTAGATAATTCACTTTCTATTGATGTTTTTTCTTTTAAAAATTTGATAACACCATATCTTGTGTAACTCATTTCTTGTGTAGCCTTCATAACCAAGGCCTTCATTGCTTGGTCTTAAACATATCTCTATGGGATTCTAGATTTATTACCCATTCTTTCCTAAACGTTTCCCATCAAAACCGATTTTATTCATGAGTTTGGACACAATTCATTTTGTATGCCTTTCAAAACAACCACTTTCATCATTTTCACTGTGAGCTTCACCTTCAAAAATATCACCAAGGTCATTATTCTGAGTCTTATAAAATGAGAGAGATACATGTACATCATCATTATTAGCATCAAGAAAACTATTTATATCACAAGAACAATCAAGCTTTTGAATTAAATCCCATGTCACACATTTCATCACACATTAATTTTCCGGGTTTAATTTTTTAGTTTCACTTTCCAATGCTAACAACACACCTTCCTTTTCCAAAAAATATTGTCGCAATGATCTATCATTTGATATTTCTTATCATGAAGTTTTAAAAGATCATTTACCTATGGATCCAATGATGCCTACTTTTCTTCTAACTCATGTGTTTTGTAGTACAACCAATAAATTCTTGATGGACATCTTTATCACATGCTCAAGTTTAAAGAATTTTCCCATTATTGAATTATATTGTGTATTTTGTTTATATAACTTGCCAATTTCTTGGAGAGAATCATCAAATGTCTTGTTGAAGTAGTTCAACCTCCTTATTAGCATTTTCTAGCATTTTTTCTCCTTTACCCATTATGTAGTGTTGAATGATCATGTTTACTTGTCAAAGAATCAACCCAAGAAGAAGGGTGTTAGGTACAATTAACCATGCACCCATATTTCAAATACACCAATTGTAGAGGTGTAAAGTACCATCGATCATGCACCCAAAGAACTTGTTTTCATCATAGAAATTAATCCATACAAATATATAATTTGGATTCATACTCTTACAAACAATGGACCAAGTTTGATATTCTTTAGATTCCTTCTTTTAAACATGGTAACTACTGCTAACTTCAGACATATTTCACTTTAACAAAAAACATGATCCCTTACTTTAAACTAAGACACCCATCACTTTAAAGGTAATCTAGACCTTTATAAAATTTTCATAACCTTTTCAAATGTTCTATGTGAAGTGACCCAAAATTTAGCAAAGTTGTTTTTTTAAAACCTCTGAATTAGTAACATGATTACCAAGTTTTGAATCCCCTACAAACGCACTAGATCCTAGAGTCACCTATATGAAAATTATATTTGACATTTATTATAAAGGTAATGGAGCATTATAGTATGTGTATGGGGATAGTAGATCTCATACCTCAAATACAAACATATAAATATTAGATATTAAAATACACTTGCTATTTTAAATATTTAGTCATCTTCAAATGTCAATATTAGAATACGTATTATGCTAATCCACTTAGCTTCCCCCATATTTTCTTATCCACATGCTTCATTTTTGTTGCACTCATCCCATGCACATGTAACCTTTTCACACCATTCATTAATTATTGGTTCCTCATTGGAATGTTCAATGAATGACTTGTCATGCTAACTAAAAGTGTATATTTGTAGCAATTGGCACAACCTCCACAAAGCAATTTTATTATTCTTTCTCAATCCTATCACAAATTCCAACGAGGATGATAACTCTTCAAACAACCAATCAAACAAGGAAATTTCATTTTGTAGAATTACGCTACTTGGTAGATTATAAATCATAGATCATGCCCATTTCTTATTTCTTCACATCTACAATTGCTTGGAGTCTCACACAAGTGCCACGTAGGTCATCACTAGTCAGTTACTAGATTTCTTCTCTCTCAACCATGTAGATCCACACTAAAATAGATCCCTTTAGACTACATCTAGTAGTTTTATGAATACTTTAGCATCCATTTTGTAGGATCTGATCAATGCATTTGGTCAACAAAAAATCTAACCAAAGAACAAATGAACACACATATATCTCACATATTTCTTAAGTTCTTCAATAAACATTGGATTAATGCATATTCTCCACACAGGCACTTAAAAAAAAACAATTTTACTAACAATCTTTAGTTTTACTAACACTTTTGTCATTCTCTAATCCAATGCACAACACTAATAGACAACAATTTACTATGTACTCCAAGAAAACAAAGATCATAAACATTGTAAAGACATTAATTAAGGCTCAAAACTTTGTATATGTGGCTACTAGATCTTAACTTGTGTGAAATGGTGCTTAGGACCATTGAACAATAATAGTCACAACCATTGTCTTTGATGTTTTTTCATACCATCGTCAACACAAACACTCACATAGCCTTTTCTCTTGGGTCTAGTGAGAGTAGAAACTTGGTCTCAACTAGAATGGTTCAAAACACAACATAGTAAAGAAACCTTTCACAAACATGGTCTTCGGGAAGTTTACTAGATAAATCTTAACTTGATCATTCTCGCAATTTTAATTACATTGGATTTTGTAACACCAGTAACCATAATAGAAACTCATGCAACACTTATGCAAGGCAACAATTCCAACAACAAGTTCTCATCAAATTGAGCATGAGAAATTTGTCTCTAATTAGATTTATTGGAAATTTGGAAGCAACAAACACAAACCGAAAGAACACAAAAAATATCTTTCAAAACTCAGATTTGTGTTGATTTCTCACAAAAATGCATTTCTCTCATTATTGTAGAGTACAATTAGGTCCCTTTATATAACAATAGGAGACCATAACCATCATGCCATAATAGAAATTGTTGTTCAACCATATGCATAACTATTTCCCTCAATATCTCTCCTTAAATCTCTCAAATGATCCCATGAGATATTATTACCTAACTTATCTTTTTGTCTCAAGTTTTTATTGTGTACATGGTCATTTGTTCATGGCATTGATTATTATATATTATGATGCCACCATCAAATATCACAAGTAGGAGTTAATTCTTCATAAGGATGCTTGAAAGAGAGGTAATGAAGGAAAAACTAGGGGTAGATCTATGGGCCAGACTTTGCTCACTAATTTCTAGAATTTAAGATCACAAAACAACTCATGAAATGGCATTAAACTCTACTTTTGTTGCAGATTTATGAGTGTTATGAAAATAGTCTTGATGCTTAGAAAAATACAACATGAAGAGAGATTCAAGGATAATGAAATGAAGGGCATGGGGTTTATTTGCTATAGGTTGTAAGCGATTAAATATTTTATATCTACTAGAACAAATTTAAAGGGGTTTAAAATGAACTTTTATGGTTATAAAACCTTGAGATAAAAGTCCATCATGCAAGTTCATCATCCTCATCTACTTGAATCATAAATTTTTTATGCATCCATAAACTTTTTCTTGATGTTTTTAATGCTCTTGTAGTCATTGATATCAAATGACCAAATGCAATGCTTTTTGAGACAACACCTGTTAGCAATGCTCTATGAGCAACCTTTTTAACGTGATATCATTTTTTGGAAGTGTGGCAAGGGATGAGGTCACACTTTTTGATACCATCTCATTTTCTTTAGTGCCTTTGCTACTTTTAATGCCTAATAAGTGAATTGCATTTCTTAGACCTTTTTGTTTTAATAGTCTATATAACAATTGAGGTTGTGATATGACATATTTAGCTTTAAAATTGGTTTTGAACGTAATTTTTTCTTTAGATTGATTTGTGCAATAGTGCATCATTGGTCCCAATTCTTTGATTTTAGTTGAATCTATATTCTCTATAAAACTATCGTCAATGACAATAATAATACAACTTCAAACTAATCTTTGTGAGTTGCTAGGTGTCATAGGACCTTGTTGTGGGTTATATGTTGACCTTACATAAAAATATTATAAATTTTTATTTTAAAATTAAGAATATATCTAAATAGTTTTAAAAGTACGTGAACTTTCAAATAAAAAAAGAAGAGAAACTAAAAAATTCAAAACTTAAAAAATTCTTGACTCACTAATGGTGTCGATGGTATCAACATTGTCTTCTTAATTTGTGTGGTCGATATCAACATTATCAATTTATTCGCTCCTATCGTCAACAAGTTCCTCAACATCTTTCATTTCCTCATCATTGCCATGTATCTCCACATGTATTTCATGCTCTCCTATTTGCTTGTAGTTTATTATTCTTTTCCTCTAAACTAATTCTCTTATGATCATAGTTTTGTTTCCAATTCCTTTGGTTTCCCATGTTCAAAAAATTAGAAACCTAAAATCCAATTCCTAATTAACACAAGTGAGAAGCCTAATAACACAATGATTAGGAAAATTGCAACATCTCAATGCCAAATTGTAATATGCCACGGTAAAAATAGCACAAGTGATGAAGTAAATTGCAATATTCCAAAGCTATATTATAATATACTAGAGAAATTTTTTCACAATTTAAGAGAAAAATTGCAATATCCCAAAGCTAAATTATAAGATTCTAGAACCAATATTCCATAAGTGATGAAATAAATTGCAATATCCCAAAGCCAAATTATAATATTCTAGAAACAATATTCCATAAGTGATGAAACAAATTGTAATATCATCTTTTCCCAAGGAAAAAATTGCAATATTCATTTTTCTTCCAAAAAAATTGTAAGTGGTGAAGCAAATTGCAATATTACAAAGACGAATTGCAATATCATTTTTTCTTTACTAAAAAAAATTGTAATATATATCAGTTTTTAGGAAATAAATTTTGTACCTTTGAGGGAAAAACTTGTAATCTAATATCCAAAAATCAATTTTCGTAACTTGCAATATACCCAAAGAAAACTTCACACTTTTTATCTTATGGTATTACACACTTTAGAAGGCACGTTGATTCTAATCTTTCAACTGAAAATATATACAACTCCCACCCAAAATATTGTTTTCCCCAATATTTTCGTAGAATATTAGGTCGGCTCAAGTAAATTCTCGAAGTAAAACACTCAATCAAGAGATTTTTATAACACACAGCTGAGAGTTTTTTAACCTCCAAGATGATGGTTTAAAACAAACTAGTGGTTAAAATTATTCTTGGCCGAGAGTTCAAAAACTCTTGATCGAGATATTTTTTCGGCCAAGACATTGGTCAACGATGACACAACAATTTTCTATAGTTTTCATAAACCTACAACTTTAGAAAATCCAAACCCCTACAAATTTTAAAGATTATATATCGGACTTGGTATCATTGGATTCATCATTGAATCTACTTTCTAATGATAAAATAATTAATGTTTTTCTTTAAAAATTTCTATTTATTAATAATTTTATTCTAAAATTTATCATGTTAAAATTTTACCATGATGAAAATCAGCAGGAATAAAAATTCAATATCTTCAAAATGACAAAGCGAAAAATAGGACAAATTAGAGTGCACTTTCTCTCCCTGTCCTCTTCAAAAGGGTATTTTTAGTTTTCTGAGCCGAATATTTATTCTCACACAATGAATTCACCAAAAGACTTGGTAAACCATATAAGCCATTACAATAATATATATATTAATGATTGAATAGATAAGAGATGATATGTTACATTGGTGGCCCTACCTTAAATATGGCTTGGGCATTTGATGTTGAGGAGATGCCTCATTTCATAACCTAACTTAGTTAACCTAATTATTAATTATTTAATTATTATCTTATTTTATGTTTGTTACATTGCCACTCTCTTATAAAGGCTTTGTCCTTAAAGCCTTATAATGTTGTCGCGTTGTTCTTTGCGATGTCGTGGCTGATGAAACATGTCGATACAAATTGCTAAGTGTAGAGCATAACTTTCGATATGTGGATGGGTCAATCCATCCCATATTGATTTGTTGTTGACAATTGGGATTCCCTACTGATCTTTTGTCAGGAGCTTTGATCATATCATTATCTTTTGACATTTCCCATTTTTTAGAATATCGGTTTTTATGGTTGGGGTGTCGATAGGGAATTTTCAAAATGTCATTTTCTTTTACGAGTGTCATCTTTTGAGCATTGATCTGAGTTGGAAGTTGTATTTTCGTCCCTTGAGATTTTAAGGTTTCATTATGTATCTTTTCCAACTTGTTTTCCAGCTGCATGTAATCATTTTGAAACTTCTTAATCACTTCTACTTGCACTTTTCTGTCATCTTCAGACATCTTAAGTTGTTCCTTAAGATCTTTGTTATGACTTCTAATGCAACTATTTTTTTCCTGCTTGTCTAAAATTTTCCCTTCAATGTCTTTTGTAGATTGTTCTGTCTTTTGACTATTTTTCAACTTCTTAATTTTTGTGACTAGTGTCTTGTTATGATTCCTTAATCTAAAAATTTCTTTGGATTTGTTGGATAGTGTTTTATTACTTTTTGTGATTTCCGACTTATGAGTCTTTTTAGAGTCGTCATTTTGTTGTTGAAGAACTTTTATTTGTTGTCGATACTGGTCGATCACTGAATCTTGATTTTCTAATTTATGTCGTATCTGTGTTAGTTCTTCATCCTTGTCGCTAACGATTTTGTTCAACCGTGTTATTTTCGCTTCGTAATCGTTTATTTATTTCTTTATATCTTGATTTTTCAATCTCTGATTAAAATCATGTTCATCTTTTAATTCTTCAATTTGCGAGGTGGGTGGAGGTGGATGGAGGGATGGCAGATGGAGGCACGAGGTGGGTGTAGCACGGAGGAAGTGCGAGGGAATAGCGAGGAGGATGGTGCGAGGGAGAGTGAGCACGATGGAGGCGTGAAGGGCATTAGTATGTGGCTGGAGGGCAGCGTGGGAGGGAGGAGGTGGCAGCAGCGGCAGAAGGTGGAGTGGCAGGATGGTGTGGGCATGGAGCCGTGGAGGTAATCGTCATCTGCAGGGGAAATAGAAATCTGCGTGGAGGAAATGGAGAGAGTTCTACGTGGGTAGAGGGATGAAAATGGAAGAGCATGGGAAAATGAAGGGATATGGGGCTGGACGGAGCCAGAGAGAGTGTAAGATTTCAGGGAAACCTGGAGTGAGGCTAAAAGCCACAAAAACCAAACAAAGTCTGAAAATTAATGGCCACGGGCCGTATTCAACGAGGCTCTAATACCAAATGAGTCGAATATTTATTCTCACACAATGAATTCACCAAAAGACTTGGTATACCTGATAAGCCATTATAATAATATATATATTAATGATTGAATAGATAAGAGATGATATGTTACAATGGTGGCCCTGCCTTAAATATGGCTTGAGCATTTCATGTTGAGAAGACACCTCATTTCATAACCTAACTTAGTTAACCTAATTATTATCTTATTTTATGTTTGTTACATTTTCTTATTGAAGATGACATCAAAAATAGAATTGATGGATTATAAAATGTGTTGAAACATTACTAGTTTTTTTCTTACTCTATTTCATTAAATTATATAAATTACTGATTAAATATAAAAATACCACAAAAATAGTTCATGCACTAGCAGAATCTATGTAGATTGTGACCATATAATTTCTTTCTACAAAATAAATAGTCATCCCTATAAAACATAGTGATTCATTAAGTCACTCATTATCCCTAACTAAAATTTTAAAGTATATAAAGGAAACAAAACCAAAATTTTCCCACTATATGTCCATAAAAAAAAGAGAGTATAAAGTAAAGAATATTATTTAGAAATCTTGTTTTTACTTCAAAGTGAAATTATCAAGGAAAATATGGGCTTAGAGAGGTTGAAGTTGAAAAAACATAAAATTTTGCAATTTTTACTGTAAAAAACAAGCAAAAGTGTTTCCCAACTTCATGTTTTCACCCAATAACTAACAACTTATAATGATTGATTTCAAATCTTCAGAAAATATTATTGAAATATTTAGGTGTAGTTCCCTTCCTTAATATGAAATGTATAAGTTGGAAATGGTGGAAGAGAAAGAGGGGTGAATATCCTCGAGAAGAACAGGTGTCTTTTCAACCAAATGTATGGTGAAATGTGTCAACAATGAGTGTGATAAGTAGAGTGTGGAGGAAAAAAGGGATTTAGAGACTAAGTTCCATAGTAAGATGTTGAAGGTATATGGAGTCAAATGTGTTTCATAACAACGTCATTAATAACCAAGAATTGAAGAGGAGGTATTCAGTCTTCACCAAATAATAACTAAGGTTTTCTCTTGAAATCACTTTGCTTCAACTTAGTCTAGATAAAACAATCCAAATAGTTAATATTTCAATTAGATCAAATTGAAATTTACATGCAAGAGTAAAATATTTTATCTATTAGAATGAAAGACAACCAATTCTATTATTTCAAGATAAATACTTCACTAAATCCTAGAGGAAACTGGTAATCCAAGATTATTTGCTTACATGAAAATAAAATAATCACAATATTGCTTTACCTAAAATATTTTACTTGTCATCACCATAATGTTCTTTCAAGATAAATACTTCATTAAATCCTCGATGCAACTAGAAATCTAAGATCATTTGCTTGAATGAAAATAAAATAATCGCAATATTACCTTACCTAAAATAGTTTACCAATCATCACCATGAAGTAATAGACCCACAATATCCCAATCACATGAAAAGTTTTACACAAGAATTTTAAGCAAAAGTACTTTCTCTATTTAAGTCACTGGACTTTTAACCCCTTCCAAATGAAATTTATCCTCCTTTTATAAGACAAGGATTTGCTAATTTGGAAGTGTCAATGATCTATTACATTCCTCGAGTGATGATCTCAAATACATCAACATATGATAATGCAATAATTACAAATATACCTTCTATAAAATGCCAAGTCGTCTTCCTTAGTGGGGCGCATCACTAGATTTCACCATGTGATAAGAGAGAGGAAATAAGTGGGCATTATTGCTAATATATACCATGTCAATGCCAAGTAGTTAAGAATCAAATGACCACATACAATGTATCTTCCTTAGCTAATTGCGCCCTCCTTGGTCAAGTTCACCCTCCTTGAGTGGGCCCAAAATATTCCATGAATCACTTGGAAGTAAAAGAAGCTTCCTCATAGTATTTGGAGATGATTCATGATGCCAAATTATCAAAATTACATTCCCTTATATCTTAAATAATTAATCAAACTATACTTGAGCATTTTTAAATTAGAACCTTAGGAAAAACTCTAATTAAATGTCATTAATCCATAATTGGTTAATCCTTGTGAACCAAGAAGGGAAATTGCTCATGATGAGTCCTCATAGTATCTGAAGATCATACATACCAAAATACATTCTTAAATTTCCCATAAAATGTCTCAAATTATCTATTCCAAATAATTAAGTCTAGACTTAGGTTTTTTTAAATCAAAACTTAGGAAAATACCTTAACTAAAGCCTATTAGTCCATAAATGGCATAAACGAGGGCAGAAATGATCCGGAAGGATTCCAAATCCAAAGTATATAACAAATAAGAGTAACACATGTATAATACATGATGTATGGTCCTATTGACCAGTCAAACAACCTTATTGACCAAGTCAAACTATTGAAATAGATGAACTTGGTCAAACTTTCTAAACTTCATTGTATACATTTGAACAACATATGATGATGTCTTTGAAGCTCTAAAAATATAAAATGATGTTGTATTACAAGTCAAAGTGTAATAGATACATGCAACTGATCATAAGTGTGAGTCATCATATAGCATAGCTCATGTAAACATGATTATATACCCCATGAGTATCTTCACTAGAATCATTAGATAAATGCTTTATAAACATATCATCATCATAAAAACACAAGTATTTGCAGCAAATAGTTCTTCTTCAGGATGGAGTTGAATTACTCAACCAAGTTTAGGAAAGTGAAATGGTTTTCAATCAACTAAATGACTCAATATACGATGATAAGGGTGCCTTTGTAATCTTCACCAAAGTACAAACAATATGGATGTGTCTCAATAAGGAATTGTGTAATGAGATATTTCCAACTTTTACCTTAGCAATTAGACTCCCCTTTATTCTTTTCTTTTTCTTTTGACTTCTCCCTTTTCTTCTTGGAATTTTCTTCTCATCCTTTGCTTGGGGAGACCTTAGACTTGAGTTTTATTGAAGGCATATGAAAATCATTTCTGCAAACTTTTCTTTTTCATTTCTTTTGATTACTTGATTTTGCAATTTTCTTAGTCTCTCTTGATTTCTTTATAAACTAGTATTGATTCTTCTTTTTTCACCAACTTTGGGTACAATATTATTGGATTGGGAGGTCTTCACATGTCATTTTTGAGGCACAGTAGCATAATGAACTTCTTGTTTCAACTCTAAGGGGAAACAATTCTCAATGGTATTTCTTCCTGATTATTGGAAGCCAACCATGGAGGTCTACCAAAAGTCGTCTTGTACTGAGGATTCACTACAACACAATCAAGCTCGAGACATGAGGAAAACATGGAGGAACTTGTGGTGACATGAATATAAAGAGAAAAATCAATGTTTTATCAAGTCAATGTAATAACCACTAGGATGAAAAGTTAATGTGAAATGATTATGAATAATGAAAAATGGCTAGTTATGAAACCAAATGAGGGGGTATAATTATTGAAACACCAAGGGTAATATTGGTCCATAATTCAAAAATAAATACAAAATCCTTCAACATGTCAACCTATGATTGATACTACTATCTATACTCATCAAAATAACCATATGCATGATCATGTAATAGCAACAAAATTCAACGTCTAGTAGCATATCATCATCATAGTAGATCTTTTGGCATGACATGGCATCATAAAATGACAACATATCATAATCATCACAACACTGATATCATCTCAAACCATATAATTCTATAATATTGAAAGAAAACTGAAAGTAGATATAAGTGCTAGAATGCCCATACAATGTATGTCATAACATCTAGCTCCATGGGGGACGAATACTCTAAGATGGGAGAGGGTACTTGAGAAGATCATAATATATGGTATTGTTATAGCATGATTTAACACACCTGATACATCATGACTTGATGTCCTTTCCCTGTCCCTATATAGACTCATTTAATCCCATTTACTCACCATTACTCTGATGCTCCAGTGGAACCCCTACAAACATATTTTTGAATATATACGTGGGTCAAATGTGTACAACCTATGTATAGGAATCTTGCACCATTGTCACCCACGTACATCAGGTTTTATGCTCAAAAAATAAAAATATTTGGAGTTTTCCCTATCAAGTAATGAATGAATTGATCCTTGACCTTCCATATGTCAGGAAAGGCTATGTTTCAACCCTTCATTTCCCATTGAGGGGATATATACTGAGCTATTATGAAGAATTGAGAAGGAGGAGAACTTTAGAGAGTAAATATATTATTAGCAAAATTGTTCCCCAATATTATATGCTTGAGTCTACATCCCTTTGTCCTTGAAGCAGCCATTAGTTCTCTTTCCCAATTTGCCTTTTTCCACGGGGTCTTCACTTAGTGAAACCATGCCATAGCACGTTCATTTGTGGCATATGAAACAATACCCCTATTTTGAAAAAATATTGGAAAATACCCCTATTTTTTTAACCCCCTCCCAATATGCCTTCCTAATTTAAAAAACCCCTATTTTCACTATATATTGCATGTATCCATTTTTTCATTTACATTTTTTATACCCCTTTATATTTCTACCTAGTATATTGACATGATACCCCACATGCATTCTACAATGCACCTTGCTTCTTCAATGTATATTGTGTATTCACATTACTTCATCCACAATGATCAACATCACAAAGATGACATTCCTTTCCTAAATAAACACTAGTCTGTCACTCTTCCTTTGACCTTTTTCCTCTCAACAATGGAAAATCACATCAAGGTTCTACATGATGTCCAAAACATGGCTAAACACTCACTACTTGACACTACTTGAATATTTTTCAAAAGCAAGAGAAAAAACACCAAACGCTTGATAAAACTCGGTGTATATCTACACAAATATTGCTAAATTCAATTGACAAATAGATATCTTTTTTTACTTTTCCCTCTCAACAATGAACAGTCACATCAAGGTTCTACATGATGTCCAAAACATGGCTAAACACTCAATATTAACATCAAAATCCCTAAAACCATGCCTAATAACATAAGCAACTCTCAACTTGTAGTCTAAATTTTTTCCATCCCATTTAGTGAGTGGTGTGGCCACTATGATACTTAACTCTCTGCAATATAAAATATATATTTACAAAAAAAATTAGGGTTAGGGTTCCAATTCCCTGATTCCTATTTTTGGGAAGAGTATCGAATCTGTACCGAATTCTTCAGTCGATTTCAACTGCACCCACATTCTTGTAACTATGGTTACAACCCTTATAAGTTATAACAAAGTGATCAATAAGCCGTTAATAGCACTTATCATTGTAACTATGCAGTTGTAGTAGCTAGTTCTAATGACAAGAAGGTTCCCCCTTCATTGGGTAAAGAAAGCATATTGCAACAATGATCTCATGGGTAACCATTTTGTCACATAATTTGGTCAACTGACCTATAGAAAATCAAACAATCTCTACAATTCATAATCTTGGGTACCAGGTATGAAATTGGACATTAGTTCCATAATCCAAATTGGAATTTGCATTTGGACTAGTGAATACTTTTCCACTTCTTGCCCCTTTGACTCTCAATAGAATACTAAATGTAAGCCTAAAAGTTGTCTTCTTTAAAATGTCTTGCTTAGAAAAAATGGAAAAACAAAACCAAGTATAACAAGGACAATTATTCTCTTCCCTCAGGTTAATTAATCTAGCCATGCACATTTGACAATTTTGAATTCCAATGTTTTGTGAAACAATGAACAATGAAAGTCTAAAGAGAAATATAAACACCAAAACTGAAAATTCATTCAATATGACAAGAATTCCTGAAATTTATGGATTAAACCCCGAACCCACTTCTCGCCCCTATAAACCTCGATAGAATACAAATTATCATCCTAAAAGTTGTCTTATTTAAATGTCTTGCTTAGAAAAAATTTAAAAAAAACAAGAAGAACAAGGACACTTATTCTCTTCCCTCGTGTTAATGAATCTAGCCATGTACATTTGACAATTTTGAAAATCCAATGTTTTGTGAAATTTTGTGAAACAAATAATAATTATAGTCTAAAGAGAAATATAAACACAAATTGAAAATTCATTCAACATGAAAAGAATTCCTGAAATTTATGGATTAATCCCTCAACAACTCAAGCTGTTTAGCTAGATGCTTTCAAACAATATAGAAATCATTAATCTGCATGGAATCACTTACGTAGCTTTTTGCATTGCTTTCATGGTTGATGCCCCAGTCCTCAATGCATAAACAGTTTCTGTTGTTTCCTTTGCACCTTCCGACATGATCATCTGAAATTTCCCCTTGACCATAAGTTTATAGTTCACAAGAAATTATCTCTTTGATAGTATTTGCAGGACAAATACCAGAATAAATTATTTCATTGTAGAGAAACTTAAAATTAAGTAATACACCAAGATCTCTTGATCATGGATTCTTAGCCAGTGATTTCCAAGTTGTTCTATTTGCACTTCATAGAGTCTCTTCCTCTTCAAGCATTGTATTGTCGATGTGCATGAGACAGTAATGAAACATTAATATGGTTCAAGGATTTCATACCAGGATAACAGAAGGAAATTTATTATAGCAAGAGAGAGATATATTTCAATGTTCTTGTATATTTCCAATCCATATGTATCTAATGAGTGTTCTAAATTCTAATTGTTAATGAAGAACAAAACTAGCTACATTATCTTGCAACCAAAAGGTTGAAACTTCACGTATCAGTTATATTCTTCCATTGTTAGAGTTGTGAATAATTAGGAATTCTACAATAGATCATGGGTGGTTTAGCATATTTTGTTGGTTGTTAATAAACCATGAAGCATATTTTGTGGGTTTTTACTAAACCATGAAGCATCATACACACTGTCAGATATAAGGATACATAGTACAATGCGTAGAAAATATTTAAAGCAACTGAAATCATGAACTACATATTTTGATAAAAAAAATGAAATACTGTTGATTTGTGAGTAAAAAGACTGAATTGAAGTGAGGGAGACACATTTATTAGAAAGTACACTTATTTGTGTGTAGAAATGCAAATCCTAATATTTTCTAAAATTATTCTCCACTTTATGTTACTCAATTCATAGCTGTAAATTTCTTACTCTAGCACAAGTTTAAAGCTAGAAAATCCTAAGCTTTTCTAAAATTATTCTCCACTTTATGTTACTCAATTCATAGCTTTAAATTTCTTACTCTAGCACAAGTTTAAAGCTAGCTTCCTGTGGCTCACTTTTAGAGATATGTGATATTAGCCAAAATACCAAAATATTTAGGGATATAAATTCATAATAGAAAGAAAAAAAATGCTCCATTGCAGACCATGAAGAAAATGATCAAATTTTTCATTGCTATATTATATAAATGGAAATGATTCATCCCATATACATGTGTTGTCCAACATATGTCTATTCTTGAAATCTTTTCCCAAAACAAAACCAGATAAACCAGTCAAAGAAGTTAGGGAGGAACAGATTGATAAAGCAGGGCTTGGTCAAATTTTGATGGTGCAAGCCTAGGAAACCCATCTGTAGCTCGAGATGGAGTCTTAATCTTTGACAGGATTTTATTTGAGCATATTTATAGGAAGAGAAACATGGCAACAAACTCCTTTCCAAAATATGGCCTTTTGTTGGATCAAGGGATTTGGCCATCCAGGAATCTATGGATAGTGTTGTCTCTGATTTTCTTTAAAATTCATTTTATAAGATATCTGTACAGACCTGTAGATTTATGTGTAGAATTTTTCCATTTACTAGAGGGTGGTGAATCTTTTGGTTTTTATGTGTATTATGAATAGTTTTTAGCTCAATGGTATTTCCAGAATTATGACAATGACAATGTTAGAATGCAATTTTGAGACTAGATAGAAGCTTTTATAAGGGGGAAAGTATGGACTCTGAAACGTCCTTTATCATAGATACTTGAACATACTTTACCATAGCTAGTTTTTACTGATATGCATCCTCTATTGTGACTATCTGCTAAAAACAATTTTTTCATATAAAGAAAATTACAAATTTTCCCAAGGAAAGACTATATATATAGAGAGAGAGAGAGAGATGTGATAGAAAAAGGAATTTCATAACAGAAAAAGAAGAAAATGATTTAACTTCTCAATCATAATAAAAATACTTCAATAAATGACAATAAATTTTAATTCTCTTAAAGTACATGAAATAATCCCAAAAATAGAAGACAATGCACAATTAAAAAAAATACAATGCATCAGGACCTGTCACCAGAACCACTCACAAATTGCTGACTTATAAAAATGGCTCCCCTAACTTGAGTTGACAGGACTTAACTTTTCAATACATACTTAAATTTTATTAACATTATTCGAGTAATAGTTTTTAAATTACCTCTAGAAGACTGCTAAAAAATGAGAAACATGTAATTACACTTCCATGTTGAACAAGTGTTTCTCACGTATGACAGATCAAAAGAACAACGGGCAACAATTAGATTCATGATATCCTTTCAACTATCATCCTGATATTATTTTTCATCTATTGGATTCATGCCTATAAGGAAGGATTCATGTCATGTCGTCACTTCTATCAAGAGCTTTATCAGCTTGACTAAATAGAAATAATATTCTCTGATTCTCAGTAAGCTTTCCATTCAGTCAATTTAAACCAATACCTTACCATACCATACTAAAAAGGTTAATCACTACACATACAATGAATGTAAAACAACATAATTGTCATGAGTTTAATCTCTAGAAATGAGTTCATTGCAACCAATTTTAGAAGCCAAGATCCTACTATGGGGGATATAAAGTTATAAACCCTGAGAAACTCCATATTTTAGAAACCATTATAAAATCCATGCCTAGACATTACAGAACTATTGAAATTGGATAAAGAGAGATTCTTGTAAGATAAGAGAATTATGCCCATATATAAAAAGGCAAAAGAAACTAAAATCTATTATGAATGGTAAACTAAATACAATAATCCTTGAATATCAATGCATTTTTTACTATGATAAATAATAATAGACCAAGTTTAGCACAGTCAAGCTTCACCCAATAATAAAGTAAGCAAGCTTTAAGATGTGAAAACCGTTTCAAAAATTCTGCAAAATAGTCCATATCTTAGGAGGATGTGCCACCTGTGGAGATGTAATTGCATGTGGAGACAAGGATCACGTAGTTTCAAAATGGATCTATGATGAAGAATAGATGTCTGTGCTTTTCCGTGAACATGCCCATTATTACAAGGAAAATAAACAAATAGATAAAATTACATATTCTGGGTTTTTAAATCATAAAGTGTTCAATGAGAGTGCTCAACATACCGTTTTTTCTCTTTGCTCGAGTGAAGTCCTTTGCCTTCTCAAACTTTGATTGAATCTTCTTTTGCAATAATTTTTCTTTCTTCTCAAGCATCTCTAGAGTCTACAAAAATTCAAAAGTGCAATAACTGATCAATCATCTTAAAGTTCTGCAGTCTCCTGAACACACTTATAATAATAATAAAAACATTTGCAACCTGATGTCTTGGAACTCACCAAACAATAAAATTGTAACTTTTAAGTTTTTACAATAAGATCAATAAAGAATACCTTCCTTCTGTAATCATGTCATCTCTCAATAAAAGAGCCGAACTAAAATAGAAGCTTAGGAAAACATATATGTAAGCTGATCTCAAAGACTAACCAACATCCCTTTTCCAATTATCAGGCTCATCTACACAAGCACAATAAGAAGCACTGAGTCTGAATATATTGTGGATGTTAAAAACATTTTGTGTACATTCACGATGTCAGCATTGACACATCACCAGTGCCACATCAGCATTGGGCACATCTATATACTGAAATAAAACTTAGGAAGTAATTTTAGAAGATCAAGTGCGCATGATTAGTGAGGATAGGAGCCTAGGCATGTAAAATAGTTAGAGCCATGTGAACTGCAGTAAGAAAATATCAGATTAGATTATAGAAAGTTTTGTATTATGTGTGTTGTTGTAAAGAGATGAGACTATTCAGTTTTGCCAAATATCAGGATGTGTGCTCTTTATTTATTTTATTACTGCTTTGAAGTTTTAATTTTTTCTCTTTTTTAAAGGTACAAAGAAAGAGGACTTTATGCCAGAGATTGATGATGGGAAATCTAGATCATGTATTGATGAAAGCTTAAAGGATTTCATTGAGAAAGTACAGTTTACAAAAAAAATATAAAATCCAAGAAATAACTGATGAGTCAGAGGAAATGTTGAAAATGAAAAAAGATACATCTAATCAAATGCATTATGAGACTTTTGCCAAGAAACATGATATTAAAAGGGAAGTACATAGGCAGGAAAACTGACCAAAGACACATGGGGTAGGTGAGAATTTGCAACTCTAATTCTGATGTTGTTGCTTTCATGAGTAAACATGATACATACATTTCCACACTTAATATTGCAATTAGCTTATATCCTCTTCAAAATTATGCAAGTGCAATGTCAGTATAGGATCCTTAGTACCAAAACACGGAGCCGACGAGAACTTATGTTGTATATTCTTGTAGCTTGCCATGAAGCAACAAAAGCTATGGATGTGGTGCAATACATGAAGAAAGATTTTGGATTTTACTATATGTTGAATGTTCCCATGGTACCGTGGGATTAATTCATAGTATCCATCAACAAATCAATTACTGAAGGAAAATGCAGCAACACAACCGAATTTGGAAGCAATTGATGATCCTAATGGTGCAATGACTACTATTTTCACCAATGCACCTAGTGCTACAACCAATGCTAATATTAGTCTTACATGATTATTAGACGAGGCCCTTCACTATGAGACTTTCTTCTCTATATTAGGAAGTGAAACTTAAAATAATGGAAGGACTTATGCTCGTTTATCAATCTCATATGACTTGACAAAAAATTTAGTTAAAAAATCACCACCTACAACTAACCTAGATCTTATATTGCACCTTTTCAAGGTAATAATTTTCCCCTTAACAGGTAATCTAAATGTGACAAAGTGTGAAGTGAAAAGGGCGGTGAACATTTCTCATGATAGGGGTTCTTCAACAATCCCTTTGAAGGCCCAATTGGAATATTCTCATGGCAATTATCACAAAGCTATTAAACTGCTAATAATGTGCTCTAAGTTACTGGAAAATCAAAGAAAATGATGCCATCTAGACTCTGGAACAATCTCGGTTGTATACATCACAAATTGAGAACAGACAAGTTGACAGCTTTATATTTCAAGAAGGCTCGTTAGAATAGTGTCTCACTTTCTACAGAGCCACCACATAAGCTGGTAAAATTTTCTCATGACAAATCTCAATCTATCTTGTATAACTGTGGTGTGTTGAATTTGGTTTGTCAAAATCCAAATGCAACAACCAAATCCTTTCAACAAGTGTGCACCTTTACTACATGTAATTCACCTATACTAAATGCAGTCTCTTCTATGAAACCGCCTTGCAGAGAGTTGTATTTCAGCCCATGAAAAGGAACTATTGGGAACACCCCACCTTGGCTTAGTTTTTTTAGAGGATCAACTAAAGTGATTCAATGTTGCATAATGCATTATGGCTTATAAATCAGAATGATGTTAAGGCTTCTACGACTAGGGAATCTAGATTTTCAATCGAAATCAAGTATAATTGTAGGAATAAAAAATATGAATCAAAATAGTAACATAACAGATGTGTCAAGGGGAGTATCAAACTTAACTCCAGGGTTCTTCACTTTAACAAGTGCAAATGGTGATGGCATGGAATCTAAATCTAGTTATGATTCAAGCAACCCAATCTCTACCTAGTTTGATGCTTATAAAGCTGCAAGATAAACTATTTTGGAAGATCTTGCATATGTAGAGATCTGTTTTAACTAGATTTCATTAATTTTGTTTGAAAATATTGCCTTACTAAAATAATTCACACAATGTGAAAGAATAAACACCTTAATTAGATCCGTCTGATCCCATATGCTGAGAATTCCTTTACGAGCTTCTTCAGAAGATGGCCACAATGGAAATCTAAGGTTTGGATCATAAGATAGAAAAGAACCAACATTTTTTGCAATCTTCATAGCCTCATGATGTGCTGATCTGTGTGGTGTGAGATCAGACTTATTGATCCATAATGAAATATGCTTACCTGTAAGCAAATTATATTATAAAACAAAATGTTAGTAAAGGGAAAAAAAATTTAGTGTCGTACAATTCCAATTTCCAATCACCACAATGTCTTGAGCCGCGATATTAAAAGATAGCGTCTACAATGGAAAAACAAGAAATTACCATATTCAAACAACATTCAACAAAGCAAGCTAGAGGATTATTAAATTTGAAATCAACAATGACAGACAAAATACTTGATCTCCAACATACAACCACAAGTCTAGTGCACCAAAAACAAAGACCATGAAGTTTGACTTTTCACAGATAGATCAAATTCCAACATATATACAACGTGTTATAAAATTTCCATTAGTTTTTTTCATTAACTTCTTATATTACAAAAACCATATATACAAGGGATAAATCATCTCTTCCTTATTGAGATTAAGGTTCGAATAAGACTGATGTAAACCAAGCTGAGGTATCATGTACAATTTGTGAGAAGTGATCCTTATTAGATATTTGGGCACATGCCTTGTCAAGTACATCTTTTGAAAATAGGAGATGAAGCAATTAAGACCTTCAAATAAAGACTTACAATGCAACTTCCATATTGGAAAGTACATAACAACAACTTGAAAGCAATTCCATAGTTCTAAATTGAAAGAGTACTCTAATGCTAATCACTGAGGGATGCCTTCTAGTGATATGGAGCATTGGAACATTTATGCAAACTTATGTTGAATAATACCCAAACAATGTCAAACACATTGGAAATCACAAAAGATTTATAAATAATCTCAAATGCTGAATAAGTAGGACCAAACCTTGATTGGACATTCAAAGGCTTGTAGGACCAAACCTTGATTAACCAATTGATCCATTTAAACTCTGTATCCGATGAATATCACCATGTATTGAGGGTGAGACAATTCTAACTTCGTGTGCAGGAGACGATAAATTTTTTCCCTATCATACGGAAAGATATAGGCTTACCCTAAATCCATCTCCAATATCTACATATTGAGCCATGAAGGTCATTGTTTAATTTGGGTAATCTTCACAAAATAAAAGATTGTGTAGTTCTCTAACAATACTAATTTTGCATGAAACCAACAAGGATAGTCTACATGCATGAGTTCTCCAATCTTTTCATTTCTATCAAGATACTAATGGAGGTTGGTATTTTCCTTCCATTGGTATTTTCATGAAACATGGGATGCCAATAACACCCAAAGGATAAAATTTTGTGTATGTAGTCACCCTTATTGTTAATCCCAACCACAGATAACTGTAGAATTTTGATAAAAACTTGTAGGTGTGCATTTTTTTCTTATCTTATACAACTCTCCAAAGTTTGTACAATGACAGATTGTCTGGAATGACATGTAAATGAATAATAACTAGGATAAGTTGAAAGAATAGTGGAGTTCTCTATATGCAATAGACACAAAACTACTAGTAAATTGATAAATCTCTAAAAAGTTAAGAACATTGTCAGTGACAAGGCCTACACTCATTTAATTTCTACATTCTCCAGATCTTTTTCTATAGAAAATGCATTCATAACTTGAGATTTTGTGTGAAAACATCTCTGATTTCCTAGAATCATCTCCCTTAAGAGTTTTGATTCCATTGAATAAAAAGGGTATGAACAGAAAATGAATATGGAAATTTCTTGTTAAGGATCTTGCATAATTTGAATGAATTGATTGAATAATTATTATTCATAGATCCTATTATCACCACTAAATTCCTTAGTACATTGTTAGGGATTGAACCCATTTTATATTTAACTAATTGTAAGGCTTTAGGATTTGCTCACACCTTAGCTTCCTGGTCACAAAAGAGCTCCCTGCCCTGACCCTCCCTAGGTTTTATTTTCTTTTGGATAGGTGATGAGTCAGAGGAAATGTTGAAATGAAAAAAGATGCATCTAATCAAATGCATTATGATACTTTTTCCAAGAAACATGATATTAAGAGGGAAGTACATAGGCAGGAAAACTAAAAAAAACACATGGGATAGGTGAGAATAAGAAAAAGCCTGCTACATCCCTGATATCGTCTGATAAGAAAGATAGGAAGATGTTCAATTCAGTTCAATTTTGGATTAAAAAACACTTTTCATTATCAACATCTAAATCTGACAATATGAGGTACACATAAATATAAAGAATCCTACAAGCCATTTTGAGGACCATTTGTGGTTTGATGTTGCTGGTGCAGTGCCTACAAGCCATTTTGAGAACCATTTGAGATATGATGTTTCT
The DNA here is from genome assembly GCA_001517045.1 of Pseudotsuga menziesii. NCBI lineage: Eukaryota > Viridiplantae > Streptophyta > Pinopsida > Pinales > Pinaceae > Pseudotsuga > Pseudotsuga menziesii. The sequence goes on along the minus strand of LPNX010796797.1, from coordinate 811,660 downwards.
AGTGCAGTATATTTAATAATTGAACCAGAGTTGAAGACAACAAAGAGAGACTTTAAAACGTCATTAGAGAGTGAAAGCAATATTCATAATGATTGAGACACTATTTTGAATTTTTCTTCTCATCTTGAAGAAATTAGGATACAATAACCAGATGCATGCATTATTTTAGAGCAGACCATGAGTGAAAAGTAGTTTGGCCAGAAAAGGAAAAGGATGGAAAAAGAAATTATAGGTTCTAGATTAGTTCCTGAAAGTGAGTTCCTAGATCGTAGAAAATCAGTGACAGATAACATTGTCAACAATTTTGAATCTTTTAAACATGGAAACACTGAAGAGAGCATTCAGGTTCCAAACTGTAAAGAACATTTGAAGGGTGATATGTTCAGGAAGCTATGTCTGCATGTGTTGCAGAGGCTACAACTGCTTTAATGGATCCAGTGGAAACTGGTGTGACTAGACAGGATGATGCATACAAGATTTCTGCAGATGAAAAATCTTATACTAAATTCTTTGATAATGACAAGAAGTCATTTAAGGGAATTGAGGAATGTGTCAAAGTAGACACATTGATACAAAAAGAAGCAACCAAAAAAGGAGGTATTAAGAAACTTGTGGTGTCTTCAGATTCATATCAATCCTTTATAAGGTTTTCTTCAGAACCTACTAATTGGGTAGAGGAGAAGCATATGGATCCATGGTTTGAAGATTCAAGGTCCTCTAATCATATGGATTAATGGAATATTGGAGATAAAGGATGAGAGGAGTGCACATGCTAAAATGTCTATTGAATCATTGGTTGATCCAAAAATGGAAGAACAAAGGCTACATAGCGTGACTGCACCAGTGCTGCCTTCTCCAAAGAAGCAAGATGTTTCAAATTTAGCTTCAAGGAAAGTCTTTTCAATCAGCACACCTCCTATAAAGGATTATGTTGCACAATAGTGTGAGGCTGAGAAATATGAATACAAGTCTAAGGGCATCATAGTGAATAAATATTTTGCGACCCCAACAAAGAAAAATAGCAGAGGCCTTAAGAAAGATCATGGAAAGTCTAGCTCAGAGAAGTTTAACCAAGGGAAATTAGCTAAGCAGTTGTCTGTTTGCAAGCATGAGCAAGTTTCCCCTATAAAATATGGAGTTGAACCTTCATTAGAAAAGGTGACAGGTTCATTAAAATTTAAGGTGAATATAAATGGTATTGTAACAATGAAATTGGATGGTGTGTCACTATCTATAGAGTTGCATTTAGAAAAATCAAACAAGATTAGACAAGTGTAAGTATTATATTAGTTGTGTGACCATACACATGAAATAGTATTACAGTGACATTCTTAAAAGAATGGATTCTCAACAATCCAATCCTAAACTTTAATTCACTTATTTATTCAATAGAGTATGGATATCACATACCTTGAATATTGTGGAACATATGTCCATGCATAGTGAACAGAGTCCTTGAAATTCTTCCTGTATCCTGAGACAATATATTGAATAACGTGCATATGAAACCACCACCTTTCTGCCTTACTAATAACTACACCTCTTGGCTATATCCAGATGTATCATATCCAAAAATAAATCTAAGAACTAGAATACGTATTCTCATCCATATCCTATTTATGTTCTGGTAACTATAGCTCAAAACCTACATAAGTTCCATATGGAAAACAAGTAATATCTGACATAAAAGGAAAAATAGCACTAATTCTTAGATCAAGGACATGAGAATTAGATGTGTCATTAAAGGAAAAGAGAAAATTATAAAGTAAGCTTCCTATACTTTTCAAGAAAACCAATACTTTTCAATAAAACCAAACAAGGATAAACAGGAAAGCCAAATAACAAAAACCGTAAAAACCAAGCATGGAATATGCCATGTACATGTCTCCAAAGTACTTGATGTTGAAGTTTAAGGGTTAGAGGATTTTTTAATTTAAGTAGTAAACTTTAATGCATGAAAATATAAAATCATATTCAAAACAGTACTGCTGTAATAAAATTTGAACCAAAATAAACAAACATAATTTTCATCTCTTTCAACTTAACGCTCCATTAGTGACTGTGTTAAATTTGGTCCTCGAGAATCATCAAATTCCATGTATAGTAACAACAAGATAAAATAATGTACAGTCCACACAAGTCTGAACACATAATTTTCATCTCGTTCAACATTAACACTACCGAAAGTCCACATTCGAGAGTGTTTAAGTTGAACAAGATGAAAGTTATGCTTTAAACTTATCGCGTATGTGTCTTGTCTCACTCTTGTACATTATTTTATGAAATTATACATTACAATATTATCACAAATAAAACAACAGGAAGGTAATACTCTAGATTCTGTTGTTAAAGGGTCAAGAAATATAAAAATTTGGAAAAAACAGAATACCTGGTGAGATTAATGCATGAACATATAAAATCAGATTCAAAAAAATACTGCTGTAATAAAATTTGAACTCTAATAAACAAACATAATTTTCATCTCTTTCAACTTAATGCTCCATTATTCACTGCGTTAAAGTTGGTCCTTGATAATCATCAAATGTCATTTACAGTAACAACATGATAAAATAGTACATAATAGATATCAACAGTAAATAATCATAACCAATATTTGAATCAACCATATACTTATATTTTTCAGATTTGATCTTGTCACCGAAGGGACAAGTCAATCTAGATAAACAATTTTTGTACCTTGAGAGATATCCAGAGAGGGTTAAAGCATAAGCTTACTGACAACATACTAAACCATACTTCTTAGTCAACAAGCACATTCATACCTAGTACAGTCATGCTGACAAAGGACACACAGTCATGATGGGTAAGGATGCATTCACATACTATAGAGACACACAGGCATACTTTGCACAATCATGCTTGAAAAAACACATTCCAACGATAAAGTGAAACTCACTGTCACGCTGCGGAAGACCCCATATTCCACACAAGAAAACAGGCTCATGGTCATCTCATGTTCATGCTAGGGAAGGACCCATAGTCCACCTGAGAAAAAAGATCATGGTCATGCTGGAGAAGGACACAGTCCACCAAGAAAACAGATCATGGTCACATTGGGGAAGGACCCACAGTCCACTCAAGAAAATAGATCACAGTCATGCTGGTGAAGCACCCACAGTCCACCAAGAAACAGATCATGGTCATGCTGGTGAAGGACCCACATTCCACCCAATAAAACAGATCACGGTCATGCTGGAGAAGGAACTCTCAAGGTATCACCAAGGCACAGGTTTTTCAGATGTGTTGAAGGACCCATAGTCCACCAAGAAAGTGCAAAGAAACAAATCATGGTCATGCTGGTGAAGGACCCATAATCCACCAAGAAATAGACTCATGGTTACACTGTGGAAGAACCCATAGTCCACCCAAGAAACAGGCCATAGTCACGCTGGGGGAAGACCCATAGTCCAACAAAATCACGGTCACTTTGGTGCTAAGTGACCATGTGGAAGGTGTAACAAGGAAAGCCCAGTCACGGGGGTGGTGCAACAAGATATCACATGGAGCAGCAACAAAGATCGTGCAAAGATCATGCGGAGGGAGATAGCTCAGTCACATTGAGCAGCAGACCACGAAATGGATCTGTCTCTCATGTTAAATTAAAATTTTAATTTATAATCTAGATACTCCTTAAGATAAGGTATCAAAACCTTAATAAACATCACCTATGAACGAAGTAAGATAAAGGATCATGAGTGAACCATATAAGGTGGACATGCAACTCCTTTATAGGACCAACAAGACCAATAATATTTTCTCTCTCTCAAGGTACATTGTTTTATATATTTTTTTCATCACTGTATAAGATTCATTAGTTATAGAAAGTAGAACCACTTCATACCACGTCCATACCCACTCCATACCACAACAGGTGCACAACAATGAGTTTTATAAGAAGATATTTCCACACCCTAGCCATCTTTCGAATCAACAACAATCACAATTTCCTAATGAGTTAATATGCATTCCACACAAACATGACGGAATTAAAGAACATGATATTCCGTTTAAGAAAACATTTATAAAACACATTTCAAGAAACACACATTAAGTAATATTCCATTTAAGTATTGAAGTGGCAAAAGAAAGTATATGAAAACTCTAACATGGGCATGGGCACCAAAATTTGACAAACAAAAACTTATTTCATCCTTTTAAAATTAATATTAAACATAATTGTTGAACTAGCCAACAGTTCAGTAATCCTCAAGAACCATGCTTCAAGAACGCATAAAGAAATATTTGACAATTGATAACCTCACAGAGAGTTATCCCAACCGTTCGACATCTTAACCATTCACCGCACTTGAAGATAAGAGAAATTAAAATGAGTATGAAATTTATACAAACGAATCAATAATAATACAAAAAATACTACTTTATAAATAAGCTATAAGATAGTAGTACACAAGATAAGATAAATTAGGATGGTTTGAAAACTTCATCGTATTTTAATTTTTAATGAAATCCTCAAAAATTTTCTGGTCGCTTTCTTCTAACTTGTATGTGTCTTTCTTGATATTGTATGATAGGTTTGTCGTTGCTATAACATATTCAAGTTGCATGAATATATGATCTATCGAATCATACTTGTACATGCATTTCCCCTTTATTCTATTATACCAACAACATTGAAGCTCAACACCTTTAGGCCTATCCAAAAGATCAATGTCATTATGGTAATCAAACACCCTATTACCATCCTTCTTTCTTATTCTTTGAACTCTTCCAATGTACCAAGTCCCAGAAGAAACGTCGTGCTTTGTACTTTGAGATACACCTTTTCTTGTAGTATGTTCAGCTACATCTATAGACTCTCTCTCAAACAACATTGCACAATCTGATCCAATTCCAAAACCAATTGCAACACCCTTTTTGGGGGCCCTCTCATCACGCCTGAAGAATACTCCATTCCTCACTTTAGTCAATATATCTTTCGATAATGTCGAGAGTTCCATTCAATTGACTAACCAAACAAGATTTGTACATGTCCTTTCCATTGAGCTCCACCACTGGTTTGGTAGTTATGTTTACATTTTCATCAACGAAATCTAAAATTCCATCCAACTCGTGCCTCCACTCACTTTCCATCATTTGCAATTCACTATCATTGAGTACCATAAAATACGAATATTGGAATATGGATGTGGAATGACCCAGTGGAGAATTATCAACTACTTCATCCAGATCTTCAAATGTTGGAACATTGTGATCCTCTATCCATGGTTTAAACCACCAAGGATATTCTGTGTGTCTTTTTGGTTGCATGCCAAGACCTTGTAAAATTCTCTATGCATCCTCCAATCCTATCTTGAGAGCTTCTATAATTTTATTATATGTGGAAATTGAATCATATTGTGATAAGACATCACCTTTCTCTACTATTTGTTGATGCAATTTATTCCAGATACTCATTTGTTCCTTATGAGATTTATTGAAACTAAGCCCTTAGGGATTCGATTATTCTTTAGCAACCCTATTAAGTGTTCCAATAGCATGAAGTGAGTCAAAAAAATCATATGCCCTCTCTACTCCAACCATGACACCAACTTTGCTAAAGAAGTTCTCACATACATATGACTCAGTCAGGTGCAATGCACATGGTAAGTTAGAGTATTGATCATGATGAAATATCATCAACAAAACCGCAAAGTGGCAAGAATTTTTCACATCTTGATATGCCTCTCTACTAATGAAATTAATGTTGACATTAGTATTTTCCTGTTCTTTGACTCAACATAACCATAAGGTGAAGAAATGATGGACTCTTGAAGAATTTCACACTCTTTCCCAAAGAGTTAAACTAGGAGACAAAAAATATCAATATAGTGAGCAACAATTGCTATATAGGTTTTTGTACTCGATGTCCTCTCTGTCCTGCCACCGTACTTCTCATTTCCTTCAAGCACATCTGGACATGCCTTGAAGTAATGTGTTGTGCTGAAACCTAGTTTTGGAGAACAATCCTCTCTATATCCTCAATTTTAAGCTTATGGTCATCCACTTTAAAATTCTTATAAATCATTCTTACATGGTTAAAACTAATCAACTCTTCTCCAACAATAAGATATCTTCGACCACTAAACAAAGGATTCACTAGCTTTTTTCCATTATGGATGTAATCCTGGTCATGAAGTCTTGTTACTTTAAAGCCATCATACAACCCAGTTAGCCTCCACCCTTCCCAAGGAATTTGAGATCCCATGCCTGTTTTTGAGTAATAATCCTTCAGCATAAGCATTCTTCTCCTACTATCCCCATCTAAGGAATGACCAATAATAGGTCCTAAAAAATGTTCCACATGTTTCTTCCATAGGTATTCTACTTTTTCCCATTGTTGATGGACAAAATTTGCATCAAACCTATTGCACGTTAGATGAACAACCATAACCAAATGAGGAAGCTTCTCATGTAAAGGGTTTGCAATAATAACATGTGCATAATGGCCAATCACACAATTCTTGAAGGAATATGTAATAATCTTATAGCCTACAATGCCCTCACTAAATGTCACCAAGAAATGTGATTGGCACTTATGTTCTTTCTTACCAAAAAAACCCACCAATGTATCACTTTTTGCTACCCACCTTACATATTTTTTCACAATATTTTCATCTTCAACAAGGCATATAGGAATTGGGCCCTCTATACCATGTTTGGCTTTATGTCAATGATTTTCTAATTTTCCTTAAAGTCATAGACATCGAAGGGACATCCAAATTCAAGATAATAAAGATATGTGATCTAGTACCTCCCCATAACTTAATCATCTCATAAATGGATTGAGTGGATGCACTATACCTTCTACCCAAATTTGAACGAACTAGGTTGTGAAATATATCTTGAACAAATTCCCAAACTTCATCTTTACCTTGTAATTTTCCTTGCTTATGAGCCTCACACACATCCTTGCAAAACCTGAACACATCCTTCCTTCCTACAGATTCGAACAACTTTTCCCTTAAAGACCTTGTTCTAATAGACAATGTCGCAACCTTTGTCCTCTCCCACCAAATAGATCGCATTGTTAACCTATGTGTAGCATTTGCGTCTCTTGCAACAATTTTGAGTTCAGTTTGAGTCAAATGGTCCAACCTTCTCCCTTTCCTTGTATCTCTCCCATGTATTTTCATGTTGCTCCTTGATTTGTGATATAAACACATTAGAAAGTCATCACAATTAGGTATCATCTTACAAAAATTGCATGTCAATGAATCAAAAGGTATTCCTGTTTCACAAACCCTCTTGCAATGAATATGTTTGTATGTTCCATTAATACTACATTCAGTACCATGATAATTTAGTGTTCTCCTAGTATGTTTCTCTATGGCCCACATTTTTCCACCACGTTGGTCATTCATTAGAACCTTTGTGTCCAGTCTCTCCCCTATTCTCTCAATATAGGGATCCTAATACCCCCAACATAATAATATTGGGGGAGGTATTTGTCCTAGAACAAGATGAAAAAACACATCGGCCAATGATCTACTAACTGCTACTAACAAGTAATAAAAAATAAAGTAATGTGCATATTCAAATTCAAATTAAATTAAAACTTTGGTAATTAACACACCTGAAGTAGAACCATGTGGACTTGTAGAAGCCCCATCTAATGGTGATGGAAGTGATGGGATCAAGAACTTAGTCAAACTTTGTTGGGACTTTTCATTGGTAGGCTTCTTCAGTCTCCCAATTGTTCCACTCCTCAACACAACTGTATCATGTGAAGCCTCAACCGTAGTATTAATAGTGTGATTCTTTGATTTCATGTGTTCATTTAGAGAACTGACAATATTACCACTTGCCGACACCAAAGAGAACCATCTATTGCATCGTGTACATTCCACTTTTACTTTTTTCTTGTCCTCATAGTTTGCAAGTGTTGCTTCCACCACCTTGAACAAATTAGGCTCTTGCGTATGGTTGAAGTTATGTAGAAGTTTGATTGATTGATCAATCTCAAGTTCATCTCTAGACACTGTTGTCTTCTTTTCTTTGTTACCTGAAGGAATTTCATTAATTCCCAACATTGAAATGTGATGTTGATGGAACCCTGTTTTCATATGATTGTTTTTGAAGTTACGAACTGTTCGTGCTGCCAAGAATACTTCCCCCATTCCATAATCAATGCCAAAAATTTCACAACGGATCTTTATATTAGGTTTTCCATTTTTTGAGTATACCTTTAGTGTTATCTTCTCCTTGACAAACTCTTCCATTAAACTATTCACTTTATGTTCCCAAGATGCAAATACATTAGGATCAACCACAACTTGTTCCACTGACTCAGACACATTACCAATTCTTGCTTGTTTATGTATAGGTTCATGATCCGCATTCCCTTCAATGTTTTCAGATATTGGTGTTTCTTCCATTACATGTGATTCCAATGTTTCAGCAACCATCGTGCATACTTTCCTCTTAATGCCTACATTTGTTGTTGTAGGTTTCCTTTTTTTCCTCTTGCTTTGCATTTAAAGGAAATCCGGTTGGGCCAATAATAAAATCAAAAGGCTATTCAATGAATTCATCATTCACAATTTCACAATGGATATCAGCATATGTACAACCTTTTTGACACTAGACTGTGCCAAGGGCACAATTCTCTTCACCAATAAAAATTCTGAAGTCCACAACATCACTTGGATCCATCTGCATTTCCATCCATGTGTACCTTTTAGTTGGTTAAGAAATGAATAAAATTATAACAATTTTTTCAAAAGTTTGGATATAATATGGCTACGAAATGAGGTGAGTGCATCCATAAATAAATGAAAAAGAAAGTAATTCAAATTTACACATGCATATCAGTTCATTAATAAAACAAAGAGCTAGGAAGCAAGGTATGCACTTTCAATTCAAATCTCTAAAAAAGATGAAGAAATATTACTACCAGGATGAAACACCTTGAAACAAAATGTATTCTTAGTGGCTTATTCAAATAACCCTCCCCAAACTGAAGAGTCAGCTTTAGCATACCTGCAGAAGATCAAAAGGTGATCAAAACACGAGATGAAAAAACATAGAGGTGATCAAAGGTCTTTGTTCTTTTTGGAATTTAGTCTTGTTCTTTTTTATGAAAATGCCCCAAGCATTACAGTCCACTCTAGGAAATGATAAAAACATCCTAGTTGACTAATATTCCCAACCTGCAAGCCTAAGCTCTATTCTACATGGTGTTTGGCCTTAGGGTAAGAGAAACAACTTAGTAATAAGTGAACTCACCTAATAAATGAAGAATGGTCCAAGGAGAGATAAATTTGTTCAATAGTCACTCACAAAGCTCAAGTAAACCATTTTGGAAACTTCCTACATAAATGCAACAACTCTGAAATTCACTCCCTAGATCTTTGAGATCAATTTTGCATCCAAATGGTGAAGATTACGTAGCTGTTAGAGCTTCCACAGCTCGGTAACACAATGAAATTGCAGCCATAACACTTTAAGCAACCTATATATCTCACATTAGTGTGAATAGGTATTGTAGCTCTAATGACAGGTAACAAAGAGAAATCAACAAGATTTTGGAACGGAGGCATTTAATTTCACATCATAATATCAATATGCATACTCCTTTTAGCGTCAACATTGTAGACCTAGTCAAACTGATGTAGACAGTGCTAGAATTACTCTTACACAAGTTTTTAGCTATGTAGAAGATATGTGATGACACATCCTTTGTTAAGATAACATTGGACTGGTCACCTTTTGGTAAACAAGGCACATATACTATAGAACGCATAACATGTTTTGTAAAGGTTATATAATATGAAAAAAATGAATCATCAAACTTCATATAACGACAATTAGTATTAAATATAGTTTAGGAGTTACAATGTAGAAGATATGCTATGAAATATTCTCTTTCAACATTGGATTGGTCACCTTTTAGGTTGTAAGCAAGGGGCATATAATAGGATGCATAATTTTTTTTTAAGGTTATAATATGCCAAAAATGAATTTTCAAACTTCATATAAAGACATCTAGTAAGAATATAATTTCAGAGTTACTCTTCTTCTAAATCACCTAAATTAAAAACTATGAAAAAGATATGTAATAATAGGTAACCCTCTAAACAGGGACTAATAAATGGAAAAATAGGTGACCTTTTCTCATTTAATATATATTTTTAATCAAGCATCCCTACAAAATATTATACATTGCAATGGTATACTATTCAACCATTTGTATGCTTTCATTTTATGAAAAACTTCAATTTTAATATAATGCAACATGATTCATGTCTACACTCTTCACACGTTTCACAACTGCTCATTCATGTAGGGCTATGGTGAACCTTATTTCCAGGGACCACTAAAAACATACCAACTTTCACAAGGTATTGTTTTCTTCATGCATATGAGTTCTAAACGTAATTGTCCTTTTAAACTTCGATTTAAATTATGTATTAGATTCTGGATTTTGTTTTTTTTCACAAATGATATGTTCTGATTTTAAGTTGGGATATATTATGATTTATTTTTTTCCAGAAGAAAAATAGTTGTTCCTTGTTATTCATATGAATCAAAGGTAACTGTTACAGTGCAGAAGGGATACACCTTCATATCAAAACATGTCCAGCAGTAGATAAATACTAGTCTCAAATTCTCAATGACATACTGCTCACCAGCATTATAGATGTTCAGAGACTCTTCCAGATAGGTACATTAAGAGGTCAGATAACCAACTTCACCACCAAGATCAAAAAACCAAGGAATACATCCTAGCTTCATCCTGACTTGAAAAGATGTCTACAAGGGAATACAAGAAGAACCCAGTCATGGATTAACCAGGGAGGCACTTATGGACCTGCTAAGAAACTGATACAAGAGGAGATCAACGTATGCCTCAGACATCCAAAGGATGTGAAAAATATAAATACTATCATACTCTTGAAAAAATAAACATCAAAGATGCCAAAGAGAGTAGGTCAAGCTCAAATTAAAAGTGTTGCATCGATCCATTCCCACCTATTTCACCTTCACATATTTTAGTGAACTGTAAGAGGCCAGAGGCCATAGGGAGTGCCTCCTTGGATAATCCATATTCCTTCTTGTTGTATTCTCTGTAGACATGAGAAAAATCAAGAGAAAGAAAGGATGATTCGATATTCCTGATATTTTGACACCATCCATATTCTTGATTCCTGAGAAGAGTTATCATTGTCACCAAAGCAACTATTTCCCTCACTTTGGGTTTAATCCAACACATGGAGGGATTACCTAAGAGCAACTAAGTTGTAAAGATAGATGTAATTTCAGAGAGACTTTGGTTGCTACATCAACTATGAATGATTTCTTGTTGTAAATCAAGTTGATGTTAAATAAATGATTTCAGAAAGATGTTAGTTGATGTTAAGTTGATTTCAGAAATGTTGTTAAATGATCTCATAAATGATTTTAAATGATTTCAGAACCATTTTCGATGTTCTTTATTAGTGCAGAGTTACGGTTTGAATATTAATTAATGTATGTGTAAATTCCCTCAAATTGCAGATCTAAATTATTAATTCAATTACTACTATAAAACCTGTCAGAAATGTGTCTTTTCAAATAGCTATGGTCCATTTTGTAGATTTTGTAAGATCTTAGCTCTGTCTAATACCAAGTTTACATTTTTTCTATGATGCTTATTGATGCACAATGTGCTATGAATCCAGAAGAAACCAACAATATTTTTTGGTGTTACTTTAATTAGGTGAAACATGGCTTCAATATAAATGTAGAGGAGCCTAGTTGGGAAACAAGCTTCACAAATATATTCACAACTCCCCAAAAATATTCATAGAAGCTTTAGATATTAAACGTGAATGATAAAAAGGAAACATACATTAAATTCCTAAACCAAAAACCAATGCCATTTTTTACTAAAAAGTCACTTGAATCTCTAACCCAACAAGATGCAACCAAAAATAAATATACAAAATTGAAAATTCTTAAAAAAAACCAAAAATATTCATAATCCCCAAAAATATCTTCTTAGGATTTTTAAAACTAAACATGAATGATGAAACAGAAACATAAATTTAAACCCTACACTAAATACCAATGTTGTTCTTGAGTTACAAGGCACTTGTATCTCCAACCCAACAAGATGCAACCAAGCAGTAGTCTCCAATGCAGCAAAGTAGCTACAAACATCATTCTCTCTGAATCCAAAAGATGTAAAACACAACAACACACTTTTTTTCTCCAAACAACACACTTTCTACCTCCAAACAACAGTATCAACTCCAAATAGCATTGAATCGGGTATAAAAGATGTAAGAATGAATGAAAATGGGGGGATGGCCACCAAAAAACACCATGTCACCTCCAAACAACAATGTTTCACCTTCTAACATTGACATCTCATTAAGCAGAGAGAAGAAAGAATTGATGAAAATGGTTGGGGAGGTGTTTTCAAAGAAATGTGTAGGTTAGGGTTCTTTAATTTATGTTATTGGATAATCCAATCCACAATGGGCTTGTGCTTTGCCAACCACTAAAACAAGCCTTTTTTGGCGTCTTTCTAGGGTTTTTGGTCTTGGGGACACCTAGAAACCCCTAAGGCATACCTTGTTTTGGCAAGGCATTTCCTGGGGATGCGGAGAACATACTCTATTTCCCAAAGGGTGTACAAAAACCTTCAAGGACACCCCCAAGAATGTCCGTTGTCCACCACCCATCAAGGAAATATAGATCATGTATTGATGAAAGCTTAAAGAATTATGCAGAGAAAGTACAGTTTGCAAAAAATGATAAAATCCAAGAAGCAACTGATGAGTCAAAGGAAATGTTGAAAATGAAAAAATATACATCTAATCAAATGCATTATGAGACAACTTTTTCCAAGAAACATGGTATTAAGAGGGAAGTACATAGGCAGGAAAAATGGCAAAAGACACATGGGGTAGGTGAGAATAAGAAAAAGCCTGGTACATCCCTGATATCGTCTGATAAGAAAGATAGGAATATGCTCAATTCAGTTCAGATTGGGATTAAAAAGCATAGTTCATTATTGACATCTAAATCCGACAATATGAGGTCCATACTAAATATAAAGAAGCCTACAAGCCATTTTGAGGACCATTTGAGGCCCGATGTTGCTGGTGCAGAGCCTACAAGCCATTTTGAGAACCATTTGAGGTTTGATGTTTCTGGTGTAATATCTTTAATAACTGAGCTAGAGCTGAAGACAACAAAGAGAGATTTTAAAAGATCATCAGAGAGTGAAAGCAATATTCATAATGATGGAGAAAATATTTTGAATTTTTCTTTTTATCTTGAAGAAATTAGGATACAATCACCAGATACAAGCATTATTTCAGAGCAGACCATGAGTGAAAAGAAGTTTGGTCAGAAAAGGAAAACAATGGAAAAAGAAATTAGAGGTTCTCGATTAGTGTTTGAAAGTGAGTCCCTAGATCGTAGAAAAGTGGTAGAAAAATAATGACAGATAACATTGTCAACAATTTTGAATCTTTTAAACATGGAAACATTGAAGAGAGCATTCATATTTCAAACTGTAAAGAAAATTTGAATGGTGAAAAAGATTTTGAAAATATTCATGAAAATTATGTTCCTAATGTCAAAGATCATGTGCTTTCTACATTTGTGAAATAAGATAGTGAAGTTAGGATAGTTACAAACACTTATTTGCATCAGAATTCCTTTCTGAAGAAGAAAAGAAATCTCTTGAAGAAACATAATGCAAGGTTATCAACTCTACCATAGAGATCAGATAATCAAATAAAGATAAATATTTGCACGGAAGAAGAAAATGTTCTTGAAGTATTATCTGGAGTAGATCATCGAAAGAAAAGGACACATATAAAGGGAAGGAAACTTAACTTTTATGAACATTTGCATTTAGTAAAAAGGGAAAGAATAGAAGCTAAAGATGAAACCAACAAAATTGTAGAAGGCTCGAACAAAGGAGGCATAGAAAGTGCCAATGACAATAATGGAGAAAATATGGCATTGGATAATTCTTGTGTGTTAAATGAATTCCATTTGAGAACTAATAATATCTTATGGAAAATCCTATGTGTTTTATACTAAAGGATGATAAATATCGTTTGTGAAGTAGCCTACCGAGTGATGAAATTTCCCTGCCTCCCTCTAAACAACATCACCAGGATCAGGAAGCTATGTCCGCATGTGTTGCATAGGCTACAACTACTGTAGTGGAGCTAGTGGAAACTAGTGTGACTGGACAGGATTATGCATACAATATTTATTATAGTTCACCAGGATGTGGCTTGGCTTAGATCTGTCCCTATAGTCAACCCATTGGTTATTATGTCCCGTATACAATCCAGTGCCTTGAATGTGTTTCCATTGTACATCCTTCTCAAATTACTCAAAGTTCCTTAGAACAACATGGCAGATCCTTACATCCAGGAAAAATTATACCACATCCTAACCAATGTCATCATCTTAATTGTCTACATCCCACTCATTAACCAAAAGTTACAACCATCGGTTTCCTTCATACAAGACTCACAGTATGTTACTAGAAGTAGGAAAGGAGTTATGGTTTCTAAGATGGCTATGGGTATTAGAAATACCTCTTTCAAAATGATATGAAGTAAAGAAATAAAAAAATATTACTTTGTTATAGATAAGCATAATTTTTAAATATTGATATTTATTAGAAAATTTAGAGTTGATTTTTCTTACAGCATATCCAAATTTCAGTTTTTTTCTATTGTTTTTCTTGACTTTCTATCATATTCATTTTTACAATTTTGTGCCTGTAACAGAGTCATGTGCCATTTATGAAAGAAAAATAATAAACTCTTCTATAAATTTTCTTTTCTACAATTCACCATTAGGAAACTTCCAAAAGTTGTTTCCAAACCATTAGGAGATTCTTTCCAAGATATTCTCTACTGTTTCTTCCCAACATCCATACTAGAAACATTTTCTATGCAATGATAACAAGGTCTGAACCTAAGTTTCAGTAAATGGGCCTCAAGGAAAATCAAATATCGACAAAAATTTGGATTTTAAATTCCATTAAGAAAAATATCATTCTTTTAATGACATAAGGGTATACACCCTCTCACCATGAGACCAAATTGTTGACAAAAGGCTCCCTACAAATGAATGAATCTATGTAGGAATTGAGGATTTTACCTGTGTAACAAAGAATTTTTCCTAATCTAAATATTCCAAACATTTAATCATTTTATCTTCAAAAGTAAGAGTAACATCGAAGAATCATCCTTCTAATGACTAAATCCCCACCTCCCATGAAAAATGTTTTAAAAATTTGTGTCTTTCCTTCTATCCTCTACCCATCCCTCCATTCCTTTTCTATTTTGGTGTGTTCTCTTGTTCCATGTTGTGTATTAATATGCTCTTTCACCTTGTGGTGTGAAACTGGGTCAATGTTGGTGTGAGCTAACACTAGTCAAGATGGTAGGTGAAAAAGTTGGAAATATATATATATATGTATGTATGGGTCACTGACTTTTTTTCCAACAAGCACAATTATCATTATAAGGAGTACTTTAGGAAATAACTAGAAAAGAAGTACCATCCAGTACCATCATAGAAAAAAGAGATTGTATACTAAATCTTAGCAAGCCCCTAAAAACAAGCATGTTCATAAAATAACCTACTCATAAATGTCAATGACAACGACCTAAGTTTGATTGCATGAAACTTAGATGCAACTATTGGCTATATGATTAAATTCATCTCTAAAGATCCTACTAAGCAGGTCAAAAATATTTTAGCATCCCAAAGTCCTGCAAAGACTAGACAATTCCTAGGATACAAGCCATTGAAGTAATTACTCAATCCTATTCCAACCAGTAGATGGGATAATAAACTTCCTAAGGATATAAAACAATCAACTGTCAATTAGATGAGACATTTTGTTCAAATACAACATGGACATTCCCCTTTTGATCCAAAGAATGAATGGGTAAAAAATATGTTCAACTGGGATATATGCTCCAATCCCATGGATGTCGAATATAATAGGACTAGCATTCTCTCACAAAAAAAGAACATGGAAAGAAATGGAGAGAATATATGAAGCATAATAATAAATAAATTTGTTTCTATTTATGGTTCAAATAAAAATATATTATAGAAATCCAAATGCAGACATCCTCTTCTTCCTCTGGATCAAACTTTGGCCTAAGTGGATAAGTGCAGAAGGAAATGAAATAAAAACATAGTATCCCTTACCTCCTTTTAAGCCTTTGAAATTAGAGGAAGGTGACCAGAAGTCCTTATCTATTCCTATTGTCATTCTAGGTGAAGGAAATGAAATAAAAACACAGTATCCCTTACCTCCAACACTGTTATTAGGTGGCTATGTGTGCCCTCCTCCAACACTAGAAACGTGCTACAAACCCACCACAAACCCACCAAAAACAGAAAAATGGTGGAAAAACGCTATGCAGACATCACACAGGAATATGGCAAAGGCACGGGAAATTTTTTTCCTCCAATACTGCACCAAAGAAACCCTATGTGTTCCCTCCTCCAACACTACTATGTGTTCCCTCCAACACTGCAAATGTGCTGCAAACCCATCATAAACCCATAAAAACCAGAAAAACGGTGGAAAAACGCTATGCAGGAATCACATAGGCATATGGTAAAGGAACAGGCAAATTTTTGCTTCCAACACTGCAACATAGAAACCCTATGCGTGCCCTCCTCCAACACTGCAAACGTGTTGCAAACCCACCACAAACCCACCAAAACCAGAAAAACGGTGGAAAAACTCTATGCAGGAATCATGCAAGCATATGATAAAGGCACGGGCAAAATTTTGTAATAAAAAATGCCCCATGATATTGGGTATTTATATAATAATAAAAAAATAAACCCTTTTACCCTTAATATAGCACCAATATATTGGTTTAGAATTTTTTGATTTTCAACCCCTCTAATATGAATGGGACTCGGTTTCTCAATTTTGACGAGGTGCCGATAGAGGTTGTCATTGGTATCTATGTTTATATTAATAAAAATATCCATTTCTCATCCATTACATGTGTAATTATGAATATTTTTATCCATGGATGTAATTACTTTGTTTATATGTTGGAATTGAATATGCTAGATTAGACTCTAACACTTTATATATATCATTGTTGTATATCTATTTGTTGTTGAGGAAGAAGTCTAGGGACAAGTTTGATTGAAAGCTCAACGGGGATCTTCTTCGAACGTCCAGAATAAGGTATGATTCTCATCCCTTAGTGTTAGTTTCATTTATATATCTAGTATGCTTTGAAATGGATTGATTTCTGGTGCCATCCTATCTATTGTGGTCCACGCCAAGCCATAGGAAGTTTTCTCTGTAACAAAATTGGAGAATCCGCTGGGGATTTCCTTTTTATTGGGGTATAGGTGCATGTTTTACTTTTCTCTGCTTCTCTGTGTTTCTGTGTCATGTTTAGTAGTTGGTTAATTCATTGGAAGTCCGTTGAAGTGATTTGAATCTTAAATTTCTTTTTACCACTCTTTCCTTTGTATACATGGGTCATAAAACTCACATTCGTATGTATATGTGGGATGTAGTACATACAGTCATGTACATATGCTTCTATTCCTTGAACAATCACGTACATCTCCCTTTTTCCTTGGTATTTTGATGTGTGAAGATGTTGTGTGGGTTGTGAGTGTGGGCGAGTCTTCCTATGTTCCTATGCTTCCTGTTGATTGCTTTTGATTTGACCAAAGACCTCTTTTTCATTGATTTTTCTTTGAAGTTTGTTCTTTTCATTTATATCCTTTTTGTTTTATTATTGGTGCATTACATGTAGTGACATACCCCCTTTTTCATGTTTAAAAACAAAGTTGCACTTGGAATTGGTTTTAGGTGTGCATATTTACTTTATTGTTGAGTTGTAACATCATTAGTTTCATGTCCATTACCCTTGAGTAATCACAACCACTAAAATTTACGCTTGAATTAAAATTGATTACATGATTTTATTTTATAGGGTGCACCAACAAGCTTAGGTTGTAGAGTCTTGGAATAGGGTGTCGTTATTAAATTTTTCTAAGAATATGAAACAAAACAATTAGGTGTTTATTCAGGTGAGAAGTGAAATCCTTGGTATATTTAGTGTTCTCATGAGGCTCCTCTTACACGAGATTTAAGCATGAGGCAACATACACGTTGGTGGTGGTGATATTCCCATGTTACTTTCTATTGAGCATCAGAGATATTTCTAGGATATTATTCATATTCGGGGGATTTTGAGGTATCTTTGGTGCTTTTGATCTTTGGGCTTTATTACCCTGCCCATATGGTATATCCCACCTGTGACTTTCCACCTGAGTGTTGGTTATATTGGGGTTACCTTAGTTTCCTTACCTAGGTATCGTAAGGGGTACTTACAGAGGTTATTTTGTGAGTGTCTTGGCTAGGTAGGGGTCAAATAACATAGTCGTTATATGCATTGAAGTTGAGGGCCACTATAATTGGTTACACACCTTTGCTTGTAGTGTATGGGAGTCCCAGGCCTACCCTAGGCAAGACATACCTCTTGCATTTGGGAGCTCACCTATCCTCCATATTTGCTTGTTTGCATCTAACCTAGTTTTACTTAGGGGTGTGCTCTAGTTTGTGTGCTAGCTAGATTTATGGATTGTAATTAGTTGAGTCTTTGAGTTTGTTGAGTCATCATGGATTGATTTTCGGTACTCCGTAGTTTTCGACATTTAGCAGGACTATTTCCTTGTGACCTTCCTCCTCCTCGTTGAAAGAGGATTAGGCATTATAGGCAACCTCTTTCACATTGTGATTCTCACATAGTTATCACCATGAGTACTACATCAAAGGTATTAGAGTTCCCTCCGTCCCCATCGTCTAGAATGGGGTAGGAACCATATGGATACCCATAACTCTAGTTTATACAAACCCTCATTGTTATGCAACCATGTCCCATAAATAAGATAAAAAAGAGAAGAAATAGACAATAAGAGAGTAATCCACGCCTTAACAATGAATAACCAAGATAAATATCAATCCTTTTTGAGGGAGGAACCTACTTACACAATGTACTAAGTACATAAGATAAGATAAGATATTATTATGACTAAAATGAGAATATATCCTTCCTATCTATAGGAGACAAAGGTGTACAATAACAACTAATAGACCCACTTATAGACCTAAGCCGATATAAATAATATGTAATGCACCACAATATAGAGAGTAATGTGCCACTATATGGTGTAGTGTTCCATCATTAAGGGCTTAACATGCCCCACCCTTTCAAAAATTGTTGTCCTCAACGTTGAAGTAGTTCTAGATGTTGTTGTATAAAGGACTCATCTTCCCATGTTGAATCTTTCCCGAGTAAGTTCTTGCATTCAATGAGAGACTATATAATTGATCGATTTCGAAGATTTCTAGTTCTTATTTCAGTAATTCCTTTAGGATCCAAGTTGATTTTTCCTTCCTCATCAAGTTCTGGTAATATCGTTTGAACTGGTAGCTTATTACCAATTACCTTCTTTAAAAAAGAAACACAAAAACTAGATGGACTCGTGAAGATGCAGGTAGTTCCAATTTGTAGGCCATACTACCAATATTTTGTAATACCTTGTAGTGATTGTAGTATTTAGGTGATAATTTATTATCCTTCTTGGTATTCTTCAAGGACATCTGTTTGTATGGTTGTAGTCTTAAAAACACCCAATCCCCCACATTAAAGCTTCATTCATTACGGTGTTGATCTGCTTGTTGTTTCATTTGATTTTGTGCTAGATTCAGGTTGTCCTTTAAGAGTTGGAATAACTTGTTATCGATGCTTCATGTGGTCTTCCATTGCTTGAACCTTAGAGGAGTCTCTTAGTGAATATGTGATGGATGGTGGATGATAGCCATAAAGTGCAATAAATGGGGTGATATTTGATGATGTATACAATATAGTGTTAGACCACCATTCTGCCAAGGGTAACCACTTGAACCATTGTGTTTGTTTATCAACTGCAAATCATCAAAGATACCCCTACAAACATTTGTTTACTATCTATGTCTGTCAATCAGATTGATGGTGATAAGATGAGCTATGAGCCATTTGAGTACCCAAACAAGAAAATAATTCTGTCCAAAAATTTCTAGTGAAAATGGGACCCATGTCACTTACTATAGCATTTGGAGTACCATGTAGTTTTTGTAATGTCTCCATAAAAAAATTGGTGATCGTGCTTGCTTTGAAGGGGTGAGGTAGTGTACAGAAGTGTGCATATTTAGTAAGTCTATCAACAACCACCATGATGACACTCTTTCCTTCATACTTGGGTAAAACTATGATAAAATCCATCAAGACCTCTGTCCACCTTTGGCTTGGAATGGAAAGTGGTTGTAGGAGACAAGGGGTCTTAATTGTTTCCACTTTATTTTTTTGGAAAACCAAACATTCTGTCAAAAAAATTTGAACATCAGTTTTAAGACCATCCCCCCAAAAAAATTCTTTAACCTTTTGTAGGTTTTTAAGAAACCAGGGTGCCCTCTTATCGGAGAGGAGTGGAATTAAAAAATTATCTTTTGCTTGAGATGGGAATTCTTTCCAAGATATAAGTGATCCCTGTACCATAGAAAGTCATATTTCCACCTAAATGTATTAGAGGCACTGGGATCATGTTGTGGCTTTTGAATAAATGTCCATATTTTTTCCTCATTTTTTCCATTCATCCATTGCTTTAGCTATCCAATATGGTTGGATGATCGAAATAGCATAGAGTAATGCTTCAAAATACTCATCTTTCCCGGAGAGTGCATTTGTGACAACATTTTGCTTCCCCTTTTTGTATATGATTTCAAAGTCATATCCCAACATCTTTGTCACCCATTTTTGTTGCTCTTCTGAAGATATCCTTTGTTCCAAGAAGTATTTAAGGCTTTCATGATCAGTTTTAACCTTCAAATGTATCCCTATAATGTAGGGGCATCATTGCTTCAAATCATGTAGTATTTCCAACATTTCCTTCTCATAAATGGGATTTTTTAAGTTCTTTCCCTTGATTAGATGACTTGTGGAGGAAAGAGGGTGCCTTTCTTGCATTCATACAACTCCAATTCCATTTCCTGAAGCATCACATTCCACAATAAAGTTTTTTGTGAAGTCTGATGTCACAAAAACAAGAGCTTTACACATGGCCTCTTTGAGTTGTTGAAAAGCTTGAGTTTCCTCTGGAGTCCAAGAAAATGCATCTTTCTTCAGTAATGTTGTTAGAGGAGATTATATTCTTCCATAGTTCTGAACATACTTGTGGTAGTACCTTATTAGACCAAGAATCCTCGAAGATTCTTTAGGGTTTGGGAATCGACCAGTCCATTATGGATTTAATTTTTTTAGGGTCTACCTTGACACATTCATGAGATACAATATGACCCAAATACTCTACCAACTCCTTTATCCCAAAGAAACATTTTTAGGGTTTTTCATATAATTCTTTCTCCTTTTGTAGTTGTAGTACCCTGTCAAGATGTTGAACATATTCTTCCCAAGACTTGTTATAGATTATTATATCATCAAATAATACCAGGACAATTTTTCTAAGGAAAGGATTGAAAATATAATTCATCAAACCTTGAAATGAGGAAGATGCATTTGTTAGACAAAATGGCATGACCAAAAATTCATAGTGACCTTCATGAGTTCTAAATGTTGTTTTTGGGATGTCTTCATCCTTCATTCGAATATGATGATACCCAAAATGAAGATTCAACTTTGTGAAGACAAGTGCTCCATGTAATTCGTCTAACAATTCAACAATGATGGGAATGGGAAACTTATTTTTAATGGTGATGTTGTTGAGCTCTCTATAATCAGGACACATATGCCATGATCCATATGGATTTGGTACCATTACCACTGGTGTCGAGTAATAAATTTGGCTTCACCTAATTATGCCAGCCTCTAATATTTCAACAATCATACACTCAATTTCACTCTTTTAGCTATAGGGATATTGATAAGGTATGATGTTAGGAGGAACACTGCCTAGAATTAAGTGGATAACATGATCAAAGTTACGAATAGGTGGAATACCTTTGGGAATATCTTCAAATACCTTGGAATGCTTATTAATGACCTTTTGGAGATCCTGGGAGATAGGGAACTTTGAGGTTTTAAAATCTAATGAGCATAATTGTGCAACTACACCTTGATGCCCATTTTTTAACAACTTTGTCATAACATTAGAGCTTGTCACCTTCCTTGGTTTTTCTGTGATACCATTATAGCTTATCACCTTGCTTGGTTTTTATTGTAACCATTAGACACCTAAGACAACATTAGCACCACCCATTGGGATAGAAATCATTGGACTATTAAATACATATTCCCCCATAGCCAGATTGATATTATGGAATTTCCTTGAGCAATTTATAGTTCCTCCATCTGCAACCATTACTTGAAACTCTAGTGCTAGATATACAAAGCAATTAAGAACTTTGGCTAATTTATAGTGAATGAAATTATGAATACTGCCATAATCAATCAACATTGTTACCTTCTTTATTTTGATGTATCCTTCTATCTTGAGAGTTTGAGGAGTGCTAATTCCAACCAATGCATGACAATATATTGTGGGAGTAATTTCTTCTGAAGTAGCCTCTTCTATTTCTTATGAAGTTGCCTCTTCTAGAGATGCTTCCTCTTCGTTTGGTTCTTCCTCTTAACAATATGTAGAATAATTTCTTCTCATTGCACTTATGTACCTTATTATACTTTTTGTCACAATTAAAGAATAATCAATTTTCTCTTCTTTCATCTAGTTGTTGGGGTGTCAACCTTTTTGGTGGTTTAGAAGAAGGAACATTATTTTCTCTATATGTGTTGGAGAAGGAATTTCTAGTAGTCATTGCCATATTTTTATTTTCAACCTTCCTTTCCATCATGAAAGCCTACTCTAGGGATGATGGTTCAAAGAGATGCACCTCATGTTGAGTGTTATCTTTCAAGGATCCAATAAAGAGATCTAACAAATTATCTTCTGAATTATTCTTCACTCTGAGACTTAGCTACTGAAATTGCTTGATGTTCTCTATAACTAAGCCCTTTTGCTTGATATTTACCAACTGACTGAAGAAGGTGTTTCTATTTATATCTCCATAATGTGCAATGAATTCTTCTGTGAATATAGACTAAGAGATAATAGAGTCCCTTTTACGGTCACAATCCATTTGTACCATACAAATTGATCAGGTTCTAAATGCAAGGATGAAATAGTTACCTTTTGCATAGTGGGCACCTGATGTAGATCAAAGAATTGCTCCATCTAAAAAATACACGTGATTGGATCATTTCCATCAAACTTTCTCATGTCAATCTTGGGGATAAATTAGTTTCTTGGACCTAAATTGAACCCATAATTTTGTAGTGAATCGTCAAATTTTGAGGATTCCAAATTCCTACTCTCCAATTGTTTTTCAATTGTATCCATACGTGACTAGAATAAGTCATATTTTTCCTCATCCTCTTCTTGACTAGATAACTGAGGAATACAATTATGTTTTATATCCTTCATCAATTCCTTCAAGTCTTGAAGATATTCTTTACTATCCATCCCTTTGAGATCCTCTTCAGTAGCCATATTCTTTTGCAATTTAGCAAAGTCATCCATTTTCACATTCCCTTTGACACTCTAAAAGAAATGTCTTCCATTTCATCGTATGTCAGGGATGAATCCTCTAGGGGTTTGAGTGCAGTGTGATTCTTTGCACTTCCTTTTGGTGGAATTTTGAACAATAAATATATATCACACCCTAGGGTTTACCACAAATAGATCCTTATACTAAAATCTATTCAAATGCAAAATGGCGTACCATTTTCAAACCTTGATTGGAAGAATGTTTTAGGGCCAACTTATAGCTGAGGTAAAATTTGAATTTCGACTCCCAGCGTCTGAAACTTTTTCCTGTGGTACCCTGATATGTCCTCTTTTAAATGCCACAGTTCTGACCTAATTTTTATGTTCCAACAAAAATTTATTGCAATTCTCCCAAAGTTTCTTATTTTTGTCCTATCCAGAAGAGCACACTTGTATTGTATGCCATGTGTCCAATAATTTGTTTCTATAGATGAAAATTCTACCACATATACCCTGATCCGTCTTATTTCATATGCAACTGGTATCAATCAATTTGGATATCGGATGCCTCATATATGACCCTTTTCCAAAGAACACCAATTTTAGACTAGGTTTAGGACTAGTAAAAACCCCTAGATTTCTCCGCAATTATCTCTGAAAAAGTAATGGATTAGGATTTGAATTTTGGACTAGAGATAGATCAATTTTTTTAGAAGTGGGTTTTTAACCTTGGTGTATGAATCATTATATAAAACACATTGTATCGAAATTTATAAGATGACTCGTTTTGTAGAAGCCAGTCCTGAGGAAAGAGCTCTGATACCAAATGTTATGCAACCAAGTCCCAGAAATAACATAAAAAGAGAAGAAATAGAACATAAGATAGTAATCCATGCCTTAACAATGAATAACATAGATAAATATCAATCCTCTTCGAGGGAGGAACCTCCTTACACAATGTATTGAGTACATAAGATAAGATAAGATACTACGATGAGTAAAATGAGAATATCTCCTTCCTATATATAGGAGACAAATGTGTACAATAACAACTACTAGACCCACTAATAGACCCAAGTCAACATAAATAAAATGCAGTGAACCACAATATAAGGATTAATGCACCACAATATAGGGAAAAATGCATCCCTAAGTCAATTTCTTGACCCATTACTATAACCCTTATTGGTGGAGTTCGTCATTAGAGGAAATTTCAATTTAAAATGGGCCTTCCAAAAATAATAAAAATTCCATGTCATCATGTACTAGCTAATAAAAATGATTTAAAATTCAAAAAGGGAGCACCTCTTAAACAATTTTTTAATATAAACTTGGGGATATGTATCATAAAAAAAAACTACTTTTTTGTTCGTATTTTCGACATATCTCCCTGTGTTTTTTCTCAAATTGCGATCGGGAGAGCTCGTTGGATGCATAATTAAATTCTACATCGAACGAGTACCCTCTTAATATACTTTTGATATGCCCTACTACCCCCAAAACAAGAAATACTTGAAAAAACATGATGATGATGTCATCATCACATTTTTTCAGGTATTTCTTGTTTTTTGGGTAATGGGGCCAGTCAAAAGTATGCCGAGTGGGTACTCGTTGGATGCAGAATTTAATTCCGCATCTAGTGAGCTCTCTCAATTGAAATTTGAGTAAAAACACAGGGAGATATGTCGAAAATACAAACAAAAAACTAGTATTTTCTTTTCTTCTTCCAAAATTAATAAATATTATTTTATTATTTTAACTATTATTTTATTAATTTTATTTAAGAGGCCCATTTTGAGTTGAAATTTCCTCTAATGGTTGTTATGTCACTAGTTCGCTCTTTAGATGAGCCACCTATGTCCTGCAACCGAGGAAATTGTGGTGTGTAGTCGACCACCACTTGAATTTATTTGACCACCTTACAAAGTGTCTGCATTAAATCTACAATGTTGCATGTCAACTCAGTTTGTCTTTCATATATTTTTCTGCAGCTTTGACTAGAAACTTATGCCATTGCTTCTGTCAACAGAGTGTAGTCATCATTGGTGAGGCTGACAATTCCAGATGATTTGTTGGCCTTCCTCTTCTTCTGAATCTTCTCATACTTCTATGATTTCTTTCTCTTTTCTCCCAATGCTGGATCTATTGTAGTTTTGCTAGCGTCAGCGAGACTATGGGAAATTCTTGTGGTTTCTTCAACTGGTGGATCCTCCCCTTGATCCCATTCTTCTTTGTGGATGGTTCATCCTATCCTGGCTCTAATTCAATAGAGAGTTGGTCCTTTGTGATAGGTACTCTCCATTTTTTCATTCAATATTGCATGATTGGCATCAACTTCAACAGTAGATAACTGAAACTGCGTTGCCAAACATTGATTTTGTGGATCCTGTCGAGGGTGCTCCAAAAAAATATGATGTCCCCCAGTTGAAAATATAATAATTTTCCTAAACCGCTTAACAGTTATTGTGGTTATCTTGGCCTTCTTCCTTACAAAATGTCGAAGGGCCTCAGCCTATAAAAAGAATTCTATATTATTGTATTTCTATCGCTTAGGTTGCTTCTTGTCAAACTAGAGATTCTGGTATCGAGCTCCTTGACATAGGATGGTCTCATCTACCCCTTGGTATTTTGTTGGTTCTACCCATGCGACAAAATAAATCAAAAGTAGTAGACAAGAATAATGGAATGGGATATTTTTTTCATGTACCTCCTCTGCATCTTCTAACATTTCATTTAGTATATAGTGAGACCAATTGAGTTGGACTCCTACTGCACATAGCTCTATAGCAACAATTTTCCTTGTAGTTCATTGGTTTGGTTGCATCTTCTGAAACAACTTGCTAGATAAAAATTTCGCTATGAAATGAACAATGATATCATTGATGGAGGCGATAGTGAAGCCTCACGTATCCCTTGTTAGCTCATACTTATCTTTGAACTTATTTTTTAATACTGTGTCCTGGTCTTTCCCAAAAAATGGTGTTGGGTTAACGCCTACAAGGGGAAGCCCAATGATTGCTTCTATTATCTCAACATCTATTGAAATCTTCCAGTCGAGCCATATAAATCTACCATAGAAACATACTAGCAACTGTTTAAAACAGGCATTAACTTCTGTTGTGTGGACAAAATGTGGCATGTGCATCAACGATAGTAATTCGATTTTGTCCAATCCTTTTTCCCATTCCATTGGAACCATGTGGATAGGGCCATCCTCAGTGTCACAGACATTCGTAATGTATCTATCCATTTTCAATTATGGAAACTTGTGCAAGTCATGGTCGATAAAACCCATCTAGATCGTTTCCTTTTTGACATACCAGGTGGGTCTGGTCGTAATATAACTCGTAGAATCATCGGTGATTGTGAAACTTCTTCTTCAATTGTGAGTGATGGTGGAATAAATGCGGGAGTGTCTTCCATAATGGGCGTAGGTGAAGGAGTCTCACCATATGATTCTTAAATGGTGCTCGTACTGGAAATGGAAATGACCATACTATGCAAAAAAATTCGCCTCAGCTCTTTGTAGTTGCAGAAAAATAACTCATTGTACTCAGTCGGATGTAATATAACTGAATGAAACTTTGGCATGAAGATGATATACATTCACCTATTGAATCAGTATTTTCTTCACATGATCAATCAACAAATGGAAATGTGGCAGCAATTTATGTCACATGGAGAAATATTTCTAATCATTACAAGGAAACTGCCAATCAAACCATTAGTTAACTTGTCATTTCAATGGTAATTATTGTGCATTAATGACAGAAGTGACCAAAAAGTATGTCATTGAAATATCCTGCATACTAAAATTAACTTATATCCAAGTATCATTTGTGACCAAAATTCATTAAGGCTTTAGCGACCTGTTAAGGCTTTAGCTGACTTCCATTCACCAATACTTTGAAAGGTGTTCCATCTAATTTCTGCAATTGCACTACGCCTCCTTCAGTTATATGAATGATAGAATACGGTCCTAGCTAATGAGTTTTAATCTTGGCAGGATGATTCAAAAACTTATTTTCGAACAGAGGAACAAGAGCTCCAACCCAAAATTGCTTGTTCTTGATATGTATGCCATGCCATGCTTTCTATCACACCTTCTAAACATTATGATGATAGCCTGTGACAAACCTGTCTTCTTCCAATTGTACAAGCTACAATAATCTTCCTTCAAAAACGCAAAAATCAATCATTTCAGTAATCGCAACTATCCTCAAACTGGGTACAACATATTCCATCAGCATGAAAACCTCTTGTCCATAAACCAGTCAAAATGGAGTTTGGCCTATCAACTTCTTACAGGCCATATGATATGCCCATAGTACTGTGGATACCTTCTGGTCCCAATCACCTGTTTGAATATTGCAGATCTTTGTGAATGTGTTTGCCAGGATTTTGTTCAATGCCTCGACAACACCATTTGCTTGTGGGTGATATGGTGTCGTCTTCCTTTGCTAGATCTGGAATTATTCAATTAATTCGTCGACCAACTGATTGCAAAAATACATTTCTTTAGATTCAAACGGGGCACAAAAAATACATTTCTTTAGATTCAAAGAAATCTAATATTGTCGACGTCGTTCTAGCATCATTCTGAGGCTATAAATATTATATTTTATGAGCTCAAATACAGTCCAGTCATCAAAATAGACCTCAAGAAACTTATGAATAAAATTCCTGAAAGCATCCACTACTATCCTGGAAAAAATAACAGGAGTGTTCTTGAGTCCAAAGGGAATGACCGTATACTAGAAACACCCCCACTCCATTGCAAAGGTGGTCTTGTGTCGATATGTCACGTCCCCATCCCTTAGACCGACGAAGAGGACGTGACAAACACCAAGCATACGGGCAGACAGCCCCATGAACATCAAACAAGGATAAATGCTGAGTTAAAAGCTTACTCATAATGCATACTAGATAACCAGACGCAGGCTAAGATGAATAATCCATCATCATACAGGAACAATTTACTCAATGCATAACAGAGTGCCTAAAACATCATATAAGATGCATAATTCCTCAATCATTCAGTGGAAGCAAACATATTCATAAACCAGCATTCAGCATGTTCATCATAACTCATTAAACATCAATATAATTGCAGAGATGGAATAGCAACGGTACTTATCTTTTGATGAAGAATCCCGCAACCAGCTACGTCGCTACAACGTTCCACCCAACCATAGGCCAGCTTGCTCATCAATCTCTCAGCAATGCTGCCACCCTCGAGCTGGGCATGATTCCTCCAAGGATAAGGGTCAATGTAGGCTTACACATAGCCAGGGGACACACTCAGCAAACCAACACAGCTGGGTTTACCAGGCCATCAATAGATCGGCCAAGCTAGCACAGTCCAAGGGACAACCACTGCATACCAGTAGCAAAAAAACCCTTCACAGCCCTGTGAAGAAGCAAAGACAACCAGGGATAATCCCAAACAAACGATGAGCACAGCTCAAGCCCACAAGGCAACACAGAGTTGTTTTTCGCCCTACCGTGACCAAAACAACTCGGCTGCAACCCAAAACTAGGGTAATCCAGTAGCCACAAACACACAATGAATGATAGCAGCAATCCATAGTCCCAAAACAGGGAGACTCAGCCAACAGATTGGAAATCAACAGTGGCCCAAAACGAAATTGAGCACCACAACCAACAAAATGTGGGGAAGACAACAGCCCCAAAACACAAGCAGTGAGCACGGCTCACAACATGGGAAAACGACCCCAAATATTCTGTGCGTGAGAGCACTTCCACCAAACTGCAACACATAGGGGAAACATATACATGGGCCACAAATCAGTAAGGGAACTTACACACAGTCCCTGAGCACGAGATGGCTCCTGCACCCAAAATCCCAAGCGACAGCCACGATTTCTCTTGCTCCCTACGTGAGCAAAACCAACGCAGAGTCCCTGCGCATGAAGAGAAACAACGACGGCTCTGCGCGTGAGGAATGCACCAGATTCCCATGCGTGAGCATGAGCAGACCACGACTCTGGGTGTGAGCAGGAACCAGACCATGAAGAAGATGGCGGTGGATGTGGAGACCGGGCGCGCGTGAGGAAGAACCGAAGCGGTGGAAAGAGTGGAGACCAGGCGTGAGAGAAATGATGGTTCTCCGCTGGGCATGCGTACCGTCTGAATTGACAGCATCCTGCCAAAATCCACGCCTCCCCATGCCCACATTTCCTCACGCAATAACTGCCCCCAACTAACAAAATCAGGACATTGAAGAGGTTGACAAGGGAAGATGGCATAGACACAACAAGGTGGTAACACATGGGTTTTTCCCCCATAACCAAGGTTTGACATCCCCTACCCCTTATCCTTCGGAACCATGCCCTTTTCATTCAACGTTGCACTGTCGTAGCTGGTTGTGGTTTATTTTATTTGATGTGCGTATTTACATGATGCCACATTATAATGTGCCGGATAGCACGACATACCATCGACAACTATCCCTATTGCCGAAACATACACAACCAAATCGATGGTGGGCTTTTGCCTTGAGATCCTCACCACGATTAATTACATTATATACATCATGCAAACGGGGTCAAAACTGGGGACATTACATGATATTCCTTCATGATTCTGATCTGATGGTATCCATAGAACCCATCAGTAAATGAATAAAATTATTAACCCTTGACACTCTCCAATACCTCATCTATAAATTGAGTCGGAAATGGGTCATGGAAGCGAGAATCATTCAATTTCCTTATTTCAACACATATACGCACTTCACCAACAATCTTTTTTGTTAAATTTGAGGACCATAGATATACATGCCAATATGAGAGCTATTGGAAAGGAATTATGTGGTGGAATAATTAAGATCAATGTACATTGAGAAAAGAATTCATGACACAAATTTCAGATTAATCGGACAAGAATTGCTCAGATATTTACAACATTAATATGAATTCATTAATCAGTAATACAATGATAGTAAAATAAATAGAATTCGAATACTTTGGATAGGATTCAAATCTACCAACTCTAACTGAATTTTTAGCTAACTCAGTGTGGAAAAATCACAATTGGAGCTCACTAGTTTAACAGTGGATGACTAAATTAGTCTACAATCAGTTAACTAATGAGGTAGGTGGACAAAAGGCACCACACTCCCTGCATGAATGAAAAACTGGGGCTATACTAACTGATTTTGATCTAAATGGAACATAACTCATCATAAATTCTTACCTACCAAGGTCTACTGAAGGAAACTGCTAGTGGCACTTAGAGTGGCCTCCTAAAATGTACAGATTGGTCCCAGGGGTACATAAAATCATGCATGTGGATGCAGTAAGTGGAAAATAACCCCAAGGTGTGTCCCCCATACTCTAGTATAGTTATAATAAACTCCAAAGTTAGGAAAAATGACCAAATAAAATATGTTGGATAAAGGAGGATTAATTAATCCTAACGCCCCCACTTAATCCTAACTTTGGACAACTAGGCCCTGAAAACTAGGCCAAAAGCCACCCATACAATCTAAATGATTAAAATATTTCTTAATAAAATAAGGAAAATGGGTAAAACCTCATGGGAACCTTCCCCCCCTCAAAATAAGCATGTAATAAGGAAACAAATTTCCATACTTAATATTTTTTTTTTCTCTTTGAGCAAAAACTTGTGAAAAATTGTTGCAATCTACAACTCTATGGAGCAGTAATGCAGAATCTTGGTTCTTCTATGCATCAACATCCTAGGACTGTGCATGTGAAACTCTCGATCTTATTCCAATATTATGATATATAGGAGAATGAATATTGCCTTTGTTTCTTCTTTACGAAGAAATAGTAACTTGATCCAATTTGTTCTTCAGCGAGCCAAATTGTGGATCATTCGTTACCATCAAGTATCATCTCTCAGGAAGCTTGTCTCACCTCACTAAAGGAATTGAAACTAAATGAGAGAGCACAAAATTTTCATTATGATATTGGGACCTTGTTCTTCTTCTGCCATCTGGATCCCCAACAACAATCCCAACTGCTTCAATGAGCTTTTGGGCCTGTTTAGGCTTCTGATTTGGAATAGGAGCTAGATCTGGATATATATCCTCTTGAGGCTCAATCCCAATCTCAATATCATTTTGATCTTGTTCCTCATATTCTGAATTTGAAAATTTAGACAATACATTGTAGATAGAATGTTTTTACCTCCCCTTTCGAATGACAGCTGAGGTTGTATTGGATCCGAGTATGGAATAAAGTGTGAGAATTAATATTCCTTGGAGACATGGTTTGCAACACCCTTCACTATAATCTTCCTAGTTGATATATCTATGATATCCATTGAGTCAGGATCAAATAATACTCGCTTTGGTGAGCCAATATGTGCCATCTTGTATATAGATAACAAATTTGTAGCTAAAGAGGGCATATAGAGTACATTTCCGAAGACTTTGGGTTTTAACTTGATAGAACCCTTTCCTTCAATTCGAATTTGGGTATCATCACCCATGCCAATAATTGGACCATATGCAGTTTGTAATGAAGATAATAATTCTCTATATGCAACCATATGATTGGAGGCTCGTAAATCAATGACGAAGGCATGTGTTTTTTAACAGCTAGCCTTCTGTGCATGGCATCTCTCATCATGATATTCAAAATTTTCTCTAGAGTCAGTATTCCTTGCACCGTCAGGGAGGGAAATAATTTTTTTCTCAAGTATTTTTTCCATTTTATCAATGGTATTCTTCATAGAATGACTTTCTGGATGAAATCCTCTCATACAGTATGAGCATTGAGCTTTCTCAAAATTCTTGTTCTTATTCTTTTTAGAACCTAAGGATCCAATGGAAGGATTATGATTCTACTTTGAGTTCAAATCAACATTTTTATTCTCCTTCCCTTTCTGCTTCCCTTTATCTTTCACTTTCCTAGAATCTCCAACTAAGAGGGCTTGATTCTTTGAGGAATTGAGCACTCCCATCTGAACCAATTTGTCTTGCTCCTTTATCAATGACTCTGCAAATGCATCTAGAGAAGACATTTTCCAATTTGGGATGGATAATATTCTTGAATGGAATTTGGATACAAAGACTGAGAATTATAAGCCAAGATTACTTAGAATTGATAGCACAAGCTGCTCATCCTTCCTTTCTATCCCGTATTGTTTGCATTGCAATACTAGTTCTTTCTAATTTGAAAAGAACTACTGAAATGTCTCAAAGTTACTAGGACGGAGTGCAATGAGTTCATTCTATAGAATATGGCTTCTAATCTCATCTTGTTTACCAAACAAATATTAAATCTTGTCCCATACTTCCTTCAGATTTTTTAGTTCCTCAAGGTGGAACAACAAATCCCTGGAGATGTGGATGCATATGAAGCCAAAGGATCCATCTAGTTGATTCAAAAACTTGGATTTCTCAACATGCCATTGGGTTCAAATTCTCTTCCCATTTTCATCCTTAACAAGCCTTTGTTGCGCAAGGCTATCTGCATATATTCCCTCCAATCAATATAATTGAAGGGTGTAAGTATTCTATGTGATAGAGGAGCTGAATTATCCATTTCATTATATGATGATCAACCAAAATTTCAAAAGCTACATAGGTACCTACAAAAAATTGTTGTAAAACAATCTGATTCGCAATCATATGTCAGTTCAAACCCTTTCACCTCGACATGTGCACTTTTTTCAGAGTCCATCACACTTTGATAGACTTCTCTGGATAGAATCCATAGGGAGCAATGCAATGATTCCAGGAATTATTTGTAAACTCAATTGATTCTGGTGCATGCATGGAAGTCTCATAGGTTTTATACTATCCTAAAAATATGCTTTGATACCTCATTAAATTTTAGAACCATATATCTACATGAAAATATGAGAGCTATTGGAAAGGAATTATGCGGTGGAATAATTAAGATCAATGTACACTGAGCAAAGAATTCATGACAAAAATTCCAGATTAATCGGATAAGAATTGATCATATAATCACAATATTAATATTCATTCATTAATCAATAATAAAATGGTAGTACAATAAATAGAATTCAAATACTGTGGATACGATTCGAATTTACCAACTCTAACTGACTATTTAGCTAACTCAATGTGGAAAAATCACAGCTAGAGCTCACCAGTCTAACTCTTGATGACTAAATCAGTTAAATGATGACATACATGGACAAAGGGTTCTACACTCCCTGCATGCATGTAAAAATGGCGCTAGGATAACTGATAGTAACTGGAACATAAATCAACATAACTACTTACCTACCAAGGTCTATTGAAGGAGACTACTGGTGGTACTCAGAGTGGGATCCTAAAATGCATGGATTGGTCCTAGGGGTACATAAACTCATACATGTAGATGGAGTAAGTGGAATATAACCCCAAGGTGTGTCCCCCATACTCTAGTACATTGATAATAACCTACTAATTTAGTTAAAATGGCCAAATAGAATATGTTGGATAAAGAGGATTAATTAATCCTAACATTCTTATATTGCACTACCATCAAACTGATCCACTCAAATTCTTCGATAGGTTCTATGATTCACTGCATCCAAAATTCGATCTAACTTTGTCTTAACTTTTTATTTTATACCATGGGTTCAGTTGGTACGGTCGTTGTTTAATAGGATTTGCATCAGGCTTCAATGGGATCTTTGTTTCTCCAAGATCTCTGACAATGCTTTTCATCTCTGAAAACTTCATGGGAAACATATCCTGAAATTCATGCAATAAATCCATGATCTTCCCAACAGTCTCATCATCCCAATAATATCCAATATTAACAAACTTTGGATTTTATGGAGATCCAATATTTACTTTCTTTATTTTTAATGGATTCATAAACTTGTCACTTGACACACCTGATCCTTCCACCGCACGAGTTCCTTTAGATTCATGAATTTTTATGTCATGGGGATCATCATCATATAGTTTGTCTGTTACATTATAGAACTCCATCTAGTGCTGGACTGTCGCACTACTCTAATTAAAATTTGTCATTGATATAGGAATATATTCAAATATCTTACTCTTAATTATTTGGAGAGCAAAATCAATCGATAGATGATCATCAACAAATTAAAATGTATGGGTAAAAATTGCAGCTAATTTTTCTAGTTCTATCGTCCCTCATCGGATCTTGACTAATGTATGACATTTTTGTGGTATCATGTCCAATGTGTGCACAAACTGATGCACCCATTCATGTTTCAGACATGCCTCCCATGTCACACAATAATG
This sequence comes from Pseudotsuga menziesii, assembly GCA_001517045.1. Taxonomy (NCBI): domain Eukaryota; kingdom Viridiplantae; phylum Streptophyta; class Pinopsida; order Pinales; family Pinaceae; genus Pseudotsuga; species Pseudotsuga menziesii. The sequence goes on along the minus strand of LPNX010796797.1, from coordinate 776,841 downwards.
CTCAATGTGCTCAACAGGAATAGTTAGTCCTGTGTATTCTTGTATAGTGTACATCACTTTCTATCCAAATTGAACTGCCATTAATCTTTAGCATTCGATCCATTTTGAGATAAAAAAATTTATGTGCGAACCACCATCTGGCAGGTGTGGCCTTCAATGCAAAATCCAAAACTAATAGTCGTTGAGGTTCTATCTCTTTCTCTTCAAATTATGTCAAAAAATAATCTAGGATAGGAAAGCCCTCATAAGTAGTTAGATCACATATCTCGGTACCTACCCATCGCACAGATTGTGTAATTCTTACGCATCTTCTCATGGACACTTCATGCAATCGGTTCTTCCAATTTTCCATAGCTTCTCCATAATCCGATGTACAAGAACTAACACTTCACCAACTAAGTTTTCCGTCCATTGTTGGATTCACATAATCATCCATTGCAAAAGTAATGTTTTAGATGTGGTCCTGATATCCACCCTGTCCTTCACTATTCACCTGCTTGATGTACCTCTGGCCTTCTAGAGGATCAAGTAGTGTGACCACCCTTATTTCTTCATTTTTGAACATGAGTATCCTCTTCTTGAAATTTATGATAGATTGATTATCGATTTCCCAATTGATCCCAAAAAGCACAAGATATGGATTTGTATCATCAACAATGTCAATCACCTCAAATTATGCATAAAAAGTCCCTCTAACTCGACAGGAACTTGAGTTAGTGGACCAATAGGTAAAAAATTTGATTGATTTTCTAGTCTGAGTTGTATGGGAGACCATACTAGTCTTCGTTTCCCCATACTCTCCCAAGTTTGTCTCGTAAGAATGGTCGCATCGGAGTCCAAGTCTAGGATAATATAGTCCATGTCATAATATCCTATCTGGGTACTCATTCTCATTTTTCGACCAGTCTTCAATATTTTCCCAATATGATTAACCCTCTTTTCTTGTTGCACCTCTTCTTGAGGTTCTTCCATCAAATTCTTCAATTTAGCTACAACATCTTTAGCTTTGATTAGTGCTAAACAACTTTTAAAGAACTCTTTTAATTTACTAACCTTTCTTGCTGGTGTTTGTCGAAATAGTTGATCAAATCTCTTAGGCATCTCCAAAATTGGTCCTTCAGACGGTATAGATGTAGAGGTTGACATTTGATTTCTATCAAGGAATTCTTTTCACATGTCCATGAATAGTTATTTTTCTTTTTGTACATCGAATGGTACTTTCTTTTGTGTTTTTGGTCGCACTCATGCTTGTCCATACGATGCTTCTTGGTCAGCTCCAGTCCTAGCACCTCCTCTTGTCACAGCAACAATATTTCTCTCCCTTGGTTCAAAAAATATCTTTTGTATGTTTGGATTGGGGTTTTGAGGCGGATTTTGATTTCCTACATTCTTGGATTTCCATTTCGCAATCAAATGAGGGCATTCCTCGATAGTATGATCAAAATATTTACAATATGAACATGTCGTAGAAGGATTCGTGCAGTCCCTGGAAAAGTGTCCAGGTTGTCCACAATTATAAATATCACTTGGCCTCTTCTGCGACCAAATCCTCCTCGTCCTCAACCTTTGAAAATTCCACCCCCCCTGGGTTGAGGGTATTGTTGTTACGGGTACTAGTTCTATGGATATTGGTTTTGCAGGTACTGGTTTTGAGGAAATTGAGCTTGTTCTTGCTCAACTTGCATTTGTTCATTTTTATTCATTAGGTATGTGTCAATTGTTTTCTCTTACAACATCTGATATGCTTTGCAATATTTCTCATTGTGTCCCATTGATCGACAAAATTTACAGTTTAGACTAGTAGGCACACTTACATTTTTCTGTAAGTATAATCATTCTTTTGACCGATGTCCTCTAGTCTGACTTACTCGAAACAAACGCATCCCTTGTGTATTCATCAAATTCAATGCTCCCTATGCGACATAATTGAATTTGGTACACCATAGGTCTTCTTATACTTCCTTTCCTTTCTTAATATCCTGAAGTTGTAGTGTAAGGTTGGAAAGTTGCAACTAGATTTGCACCATTCTTGCACTAGTTTATCTATCCCGTGAGGTTTCTAATTTCATATCCAATTCCAGATCCTCGCTCTAAGATACAATCTTTTAATGCATTAATGGGACATGGATATGGGGAAACATCACTGAAATAAACCATTCTTTGTGTTGGACGTCAGACATTTGAAAACTTAATTTGGCCATCAAAGTATTGAATCTTTGGTCAAAGTCCCAAATAGACTCCATAGGTAACTGTCTAATTTCTTTCAACTGTGTAATACACTACGACTCCGATTTTGATTTCTTAAACTCATCTATGAATCCTGTCTGTATCTAATCAAATGTATTCTGAGCAACTCCTGCAAGAACTATAGAGAATTTCATGTACCAATCAAGTGCACAAACTCTGAGGGTCATGATCATCTAAGCCTTGTTTATGGATTCGTCTTAGACCTGTCGTATGGTCCATATAGATTCACATAGAAACCAATGTTTCTCAGGTTATTCTAACCCATTTTCGTTAAATTTTGGAAACTTTATATAGTTCCTAGCCATTATGTTTACTCTTGGGACTGTTGAATTAAAAATTATGCTAGTGGGAGTTCCCTGACTGCTAGTTCTAGTATTACTGTTAGTCATATTGGAAAAACCACTAGGTGATTTGTTTCTTGATCTTACCTTGGGTCATGTGCACAGGTTCACAGGTATGCCATAATCTTGTCCTGGATCTGATGCTTCTTCTTCTTTGGCTTCCTCGAATTTCAGTTAGTACTCCTCTTCTTCATCACAAGATCCTCTATCAAGGTGCGACACCAATTCATAGTCGTATCCTTCGGTCGCACTGCAAATTCCTTATCTTGTCGCAGTCCTTCTTCTCTTCCCCGACGAAAATATTTTTTCACTCTGTAGGCATTCACTTTCTAGTTCACTCTCACTATTACCAGGAAATATCTCAGTTTATTCCCATCTATTCTGGTCGCAATATTTCATGTGACATATCCCGCGTCTTTGCGCAAAAAAATTTACTCATCATATTCCAATCTTAAAATCCCTTTTTCACACACCAACATCTTAATCCACAATTTTAAAGATTTCAAATATTGACCCCATGGTCCTTGGAAAAAATCTCTTTTTGTTTCACTATATGAATTTACCGTGTCGGCTGCAATTTCCATGATATATCCTCCCAAATTAATGTCTACCCAAAAATCAACATCCCTAGATATAGGATTACTCCTTTTCAACCGTTGGATCAACTCAAGGCTCCAGTCTATTGGTTCTCCTCCTTGGAATTTTTTCTTCTAAGTTGCTAGCTTTGATAGCCACTCATTCAATACAATGGAAAATTTGCTAAAGAAAATTTTATGAATGTATGTGTAAAGGTATCGTTCCAACCACTCAGTCGGGTTCCACTATGATCCTTCACTTTATTCTCGTGTAAACTCCAGTGCCTTATAATCGACCCAATCTTGAATTTCCGTCTTCGTTAGATGCCAAAACAAATCCCCACAAAAATGAATCATGGTCCTAGAAACATAACCATTTATTGGGGTAATTTCGGTCGACCTGGGTTCAAATTCATCGTTCGTTAACAAATCCAAAGATATCGACTCGACAGATCAGGACTCCGTCGGCAACACCCATGACACAAATGAATTCTCATCCAAGATATCTTAATGGGGACTGCGAGAACCATGTTTCTGAAGTTATGGGGGGATTTTCACCCTTACACGATTTTATCCAGACACTCAACTGAAATCAAGAATTATACTTCTTATTCTTTTTTATTCATTCAAGATAAAAGTCTACTTATCCATTGACATATATCATGGTATTGAACATAAAGCATTGTGACACAAATATATATGCATTATTTGAAATGAAGACTCTGTGACATATCCAGATCTGCTTCATTAATAATGTACATGCACTTGACATAAACAAAAATATCACAAACACATATAGACAAGATTTAATGTGGAAACCCATATGGGAAAAACCACAAAGGTGCTCTTCATTTTTCATGAGAAATAGGTTAGCACCTTTGGTCTGTGCACTCAACTTGAAAACCCTTCTTTAGATATTATTTACAATTCAGATATATTTCTCTCATCTCATGCTCTCTGATTTTTACCTATTTATTTCTTCCTCTTCTCCTAATCGTTGATCTGCACATAGCATGGATCAAGCATATTCCTCTCTTCGACTGGCTATCCTTGATCTCTAATCACTTGATCCACCCCCACACAACTTGGGTTCATTATTTTATAAGCCTTACGTATGTTATAATTCTTGATCCAACCGTCAACTGACTCACAACTATTAGTTGACAGGATGCCTTTCTATTTTGATACATTTAGATACATCTCAAAATAGGCAATATCGACCCAAAAATACAATTATGCTTTATTACTAAAAGCAAGATTTTATTCTAGCTAACTCTTTCCAAAACTAGTTGAACTCTGCTTTTCATCTACTTTATTATTCTTCTGTCATAGTTTCTCCCATCGTAGCTCCTTCCATCACAACTCCTTCTTGTCTTACGATTGGGACCTTTATTCTTTCGACCAAAATTCTGGTAGAATTTTGTCTTACTTTTCAAATACACTTCATTCATAACATACATGCACTTGACATAAACATAAATATCACATACACATATAGCCAATATTTAATGTGGAAACCCATTCGAGAAAAACCACAAAGGTGCTCTTCCTATGTCATGAGAAATAGATTATCACCTTGGGTATGCGCACTCATCTTGCAGACTCTTCTTTAGATATTCTTGACAAATCAGACATATTTCTCTCATTTCATGCTCTCTTGTTTTGGCCTATGTATTTCTTCTTCTTCTCTAAATCATTGATCCGCACACAGTCTGTATCAATCCTAATCCTCTCTTCGATTGGCTATCCTTGATGTCTAATAACTTGATCCACCCACACATGGCTTGGGTTCGTGCTTTTATAAGCCTTACAACTTTTACAATTCTTGATCCAATCATCAACTGACTCACAACTGTCAATTGACAAGTTTTCTTTATATTTTTATATATTTAGTTACATCTCAAAATAGGCATTATCAGCCCAAAAGTACAATTATTCTTTATTACTAAAAGCAAGCTTTTAGTCTAACTAACTCTTTCCAAAACTAGTCGAACCCTGCTTTTCAACTAATTTATTCTTCTTCTGTCATGGTTCTATCTATCGTGGTTGCTCCCATTGCAGCTCCTTCTGCTACAACTATTAAATTTTCATATGCTAAGCTAGATCATTAGTATTTCATTTCGAATTCATAACAAAAGCATATAAACAATATTACTGAAATATAGACAAGCACAACAATACAAAAGGAACACAAAGATTTATCCTGGGAAAACCCTAAAGGGAAAAACCCAGCAAAAGATTCCTCAATATAGATGCCCCAAAAAGATAAAAGGTAAAACCAACAAGGAGATCAAAGCCTGATCCTCCTCCTTCTCCAATTACTCTTCTCTTCTCCACTAATGTGCTACACAAGTGAGAGTGTGTGTGTGTTCCAAATGAGGAGCACTACACCTCTATTTATATTCATCCGTTCACTTAAGTTAACTCATTTGACATGTAGGCTTGAGTTAAATCATGTAGGCTCGAGTTACACATGTAAGCTCAAGTAACCACACTGGGGTGCTGATGACCCACCTTTACAATTAGAGGGGACTACCTCATGACTCTTATTAGTTCTTCCAATTAGGAGCATCGAGGTACAATGTAATACAAGTGGTTCTCTCGATAGGACCATCGGGGACCACAAAAAGATACATATAGAATATTCTTCGAAGTTACAATATTTCAACACTCCCCCTTAACGAGAAGGGTATTCTACAGCAACATCAACAACAACAAGAGTAGAGATAGGAGACATCATCAACATTAGCAGGGTAACACATCTATAAATCATTGGAATCTTTTCAACATCATGTGATCTTCATCTTCAATCTCCAGTCTTCATCATCATTAATTCTTTGACTGCTTCGATCAGCAACATCTTCAACATTTTGACTATTCGATCAACAACAACATCTTCAGCATTTCGACCTTTCGATCAGCAACATCTTCAGCACTTCGACTTTTCGATCAGTAACAACATCTTCAGCATTTTGTCCTTTCGATCAGTAACATCTTCAGTACTTTTACTTTTTTATCAGCAACAACATCTTCAGTACCTTGACCTTTCAATCAGCATTAACATCTTCAGCACTTTTGACCTCTCGATCAGCAATATCATCATCAACACTTTGACCTTTCGATCAGCAGCAACATCTTTAGCACTTTGACCTCTCGATCAGCAATATCATCATCAACACTTTGACCTTTCGATCAGCAGCAACATCATCATCATCATATTCTGATTTGTCGATCATAATCATCATCACATTCTGATCTTTCGATCAGAAACATCATCATCATATTCTGATCTTTCGATCAGAAACATCATAAACATCATAATCATAGTGCGTCATCATCATACTTTGATCTTTAGATCAGTATATCATCATCATCATACTCTGATCTTTCAATCAGTGTGTCATCATCATCATACTCTGATCTTTCGATCAGTACGTCATCATCATACTCTGATCTCTCAATCAGTACGTCATCATCATCATACTCTGATCTTTCGATCAGTACGTCATCATCATACTATGATCTCTTGATCAGTACGTCATCATCATCATACTCTGATCTTTTGATCAGTATGTCATCATCATCATACTATGATCTTTCGATCAGTATGTCATCATCATCATATTTTGATCTTTCGATCAGTACGTCATCATCATACTCTGATCTCTCGATCAATACGTCATCATCATCATACTCTGATCTTTTGATCAGTACGGCATAATCATCATTAGCAACAACCTGCAAACCACAACTCAAAGATAAAAAGTCTTTGGATCACTTTTGGACTTAAAGTCCAAGGATGATACAATCCCACCACATTCTCGACAACCGAAGTTACCGGATTGATTATGGGAGAATTAGTCCTTATCACTTTAGGACGAAGTCCAAGGATGATGCAATCCTACCACATTCTCGAGGATCGAAGCCACCGGATTGATTACAGGAGAATCAGTCCCTATCACTTTAGGACTATGTCCAAGGACGATGCAATCCTACCACATTCTCAAGGACCGAAGCCACCAGATTGATTACAGGAGAATCAGTCCCTATCACTTTAGGACTATGTCCAAGGATGATGCAATCCTACCACATTCTCGAGGACCAAAGCCACCGGATTGATTACGGGAGAATCAATCCCTATCACTTTAGGACTATGTCCAAGGATGATGCAATCCTACCACATTCTCGAGGACCGAAGCCACTGGATTGATTACGGGAGAATCAGTCCCTTTCACTTTAGGACAATGTCCAAGGATGATGCAATCCTACCGCATTATCGAGGACCGAGGTCACCGGATCTATTATGGACAAATGTCCCAGGATGATACAATCCCTCTTCATTCTCGAAGACCGAGGTCTCTGGATCACTTTAGGGTAAGTTCCCAAGGATGATACAATCCCATCACGTTCTCGAGGACCGAGGTCACCGGATCTATTATGGACAGATTTCCCAGGATGATACAATCCCTCTTCATTCTCGAATACCGAGGTCTCCGAATCACTTTAGGGAAAGTGCCCAAGGATGATACAATCCCATCACGTTCTCGAGGACCGAGGTCACCATATCTATTATGGATAGATGTCCCAGGATGATACAATCCCTCTTCATTCTCAAAGACCGAGGTCTCTGGGTCACTTTAGGGAAAGTGCCCAGGGATGATACAATCCCATTGTAATCATCACTACTCCCCCTTTCGAGGAAGGTCCTTTCGAACAACACCAAGCTTGTCCTGAAGGTGTTTGAACTTTACTTGAGACAGAGGCTTCGTCAATACATCATCATCCAAACCATCATCATCTACATCTTCAGTATGTGAATACTGAACTATCACCATCTGTATCTCCAGTATGTGAATACTGAAAGCATCATCATCTATATCTTCAGTATAGAAATACTGAAAGCATAATCATCTCTATATTCAATATAGAAATACAGAATCACCATCATCTGCATCTATAGTATGTAAATACTGAAACATCATCATCTGCATCTTATCTCGTATGTAGAAATACTGGATTTCTATGTGTTACGACGGAACATGGGGTTCTCTATCATCACGACTCTAGTTATCACATAGAATCATTGTAGTATCCATCTTCAGGTCAAAGAGACCTGATATCATCTTCCGAAGCCATATGGCTTCACAACTTAGCAGAGCAATCTGCTATGTATTCTGCTTCAGTCGTGTTAAGAGAAACACTGGACTATTTCCTACTAAACCATGAACTCATAGCACATCCCAAACCGTAACATCCACCTGAAGTGCTTTTTTCGTCTGAGATACTTTCGGCCCAATCGGCATTTGTGTAGCCATACAATCTATACTCATGGCTACCATCATAGTATAGACCAAAGTCTATAGTCCCTTTCAGATATCTCATCACATGTTTTGCAGCTACTAAGTGAACCCGTCTTGGTTGAACAAGAAATTGACTCAAGGTGTTCACAACAAAACAAATGTCTGGTCTAGTATTTGTTAAGTACATCAATGACCCAATGATCTATCTATAATGAGTCACATCCACTAACTCTGATGAGTCATCGGCTAACAGCTTCAGGTTGGAATCCATAGGAGTAGCCATGGCTTTGCATTCCAACATATTGAATATCTCTACCGCATACTTTCCCTGGTTGAGAAAGATTCCTTCTAAACTTTTCCATACTTCCAGACCTAGGAAACAATGCATTAACCCAAGGTCTTTCATCTCAAATTCTTCTGCTATTTTCTTCTTGCTTTCTACAATCTGTTTCTCATTCCCTGTCAAGAATAAGTCATCCACATATAGTATGACAAGTTCATCTTCTACAACCTTGTGGTAAAGGTTAGGATTGACTTTACTCTTGGCAAAGCCCATGCTCGTCAAGAAACTATCTATTCTTCCATACCAAGCTCTGGGAGCTTGCTTCGGGCCATAGAGGGCTTTCTTCATCTTGCATATGTGAGTCCATCTGTCTTCAAATTCAAATCCTTATGACTATTCGATGTAAAACTCTTCCCCAATCATACCATTAAGGAATGCTTGTCTGTAATTCATCATGGAAGCAACTATCATCATGGTTCTGAAGGAAGTGTACCTTCCTTCCTGGAGTAAGTGTCTCTTCAGAATTAATTCCCTCTTTTTTATAGAAACCTCTAGCCACAAGTATTTCCTTTCTTCTATCAACAACATATTTTATCTTGCAAATCTATTTGTAAGATACCACATTCTTGCTTTCTGATTTGAGTACTATATCCCAAACATCATTCTAGTATTCTTTCATCATAACATCTTCCATGAGTTTGTCTTGTCAGGTCATCAACATATCCTAGTCTTCTACATTCAACTTTGAAGGTTGTAACCCACTTTACTCTTGGTAAAATCTCAATCCATCAGGAAGTTGTCCATCATGTCGTACTGTGTTGAACTTAGATATCTTCTGTAGTCACTCCCCCTGAAGTGGAGTATTATCTTCCTTCTTCATTCTGTACAGGTGGTTCTATGCTTGATATATACTGGTCAATAGAGTATGTCATGTCATAGTCTATTCTTTCTGAGGCAAATCATGAACCTTGCTTTGTACACTTGTTCTTGTAGATCCATATGGAGGATACTACATACTTTCCTTTATGTCTCGAAATCATATCGTATACATCATTCCTCATGATCAACTGTCATTCTTTGATCATAGCTTCTTTCATAGCATTCTTTTTCTTCATCTTGAGTTATCTCTCATACCCATGGTGGTCTTCATCCTTCGAGGTGGATCTACCGCTCTCTGAAGGTGTATTTGACCCTGGGAGCTTCATATTCATGTTGATTGAATTGTCATCACTTGTTCTTCAGAACAAGTCTCATCCTTATTTTCTTGTAGGAGGTTGTACAGGACCTTTCCTACAATTCAAATGCACCAATTGCATGGTTAGAACTATTTCATATGCATAACGACAAATTCTTATGCATCATGCAACTGTTTAGCCAATACAACATTCATCCATATCTCGCAAAAACTTTCTAGATGCCTTCCATCTCTACCATGACATCATTGAGATTGTGCACTAATCCAATATGTCAGCAAAGAGGTTTGATAAGTAGAAATGGAGAGTTGTATATCACCATGAGATACTTACCCATCACATGCATATTAGAGTATACAGTCATTAATGCAAACAATCCATCATGCATAACACATCAACTGAATATAATCAAATGTATAACAAAACAATATCATGAAATGACAATCGAATACTTATCTTTTATTTGTTTCGTGGGTAGAATCCATCTTGATCATTCTACTTTATCATCTTCTTCATTCATGAAATCATCGTTTCTTATCCAAATGATAAGATGAATAAGAGGTTCTTCAAGAATTGAGTTCTTCATATTCCTCATCGCTTGAGGGATCTTCTTTGAATGGTGAGAGCTTGATCTTCAATTGCTCCCATCTTCTTCTTCTCTTCTTATGAGTCGAGCTGAAAGTAATTACTTCCTTCTGGTATACATTCTTCGCATGAATGAATTCCATGATCCTGGGAGGCCATTCAAGGTGGCTATCACCACTTCTGCATTCTCCACTTCTTCTTCTACCGCTTCAAGTTGTTCTGCATTCTGGATCTTCACATTCTTCAACTATTTTCTCAAATCCATCTTCTGATTTAAGTTCTTATCTTCAAATAGCTTGATCAAGGAATAAAACATATTTGGTGTCTTTAGGGAAGACACTTGTGGTACAAGTTGATCCGTGATTGAATCAACAATGATCTTCTTGGCCTTGATCAGGTCCTTCTTGTGTAAGGCTTTGAGCCTCATCTCCCTCTAGAACTGGAACCTCTCTACTTATGTAGGTGTCCAATTCATTTTCTTCAGAGAGATCAAATACTTCCATGCTTGGAAGTTATCAACTTCATCAAGCTCATCAACAAGCTGATGTTATAGATCACTTTGAAATGAGAACCTCAAATTCAAATAGCAAAAGATTAGATCTTACCGATTTGAGGTGTCCATCCTGTTTTCGGAGCTCGCTGATCTAGGGCTTGTCAGAGAAACCCTAATTTTAAAAACTTGGAATATTTTATATCTGACTAGATATAAATATATATCTCTTCAAATGGAGTTGTCCAATGTACTCATTTTCTAAAAACAGTGGAGGGAATCTCCCGGAACAGGAAGCCCTAGTTTTCCAATTTCTTCTGCAGAAATTCCTGTCACTGTCTCTATGATATCTCCGAAATTAATGCTCCTCTATGTCTAAAATTTCTCACTGAGGTATCCTCGCATGTCCCTGATCCAAAAATATAGGTTTCATCATAATTTGTTTCACCAATTGGGATTTATGATCCTTTTCCCAAGGTGACCTGTTACAGGACTGTTCAGAACAGTGAAGTTGTACGGAATGACACGTGTCACTATTTAATCTTCTGAGTATAATATTCGGATCATAGAAATTAAAGTCCGTGATATTTCTGGAACATCTTCATGAATTCCATTTGGACTTCTGTAGACAAAGATATAGCAATTGTCCCCAGGTGTCCTGTTTAGGGATGAATTCTGGAAGAGGTTGGAACCCCAACTTGGAGGGATCATATCTCCCAGAATACAGCGAATCTGAGGCGAACGTTTGGAAGAAGTGTACATAGGGATTTTATATTCATCCTTTGCAATTTTTAACTCTTGATACTTCTCCAATCTCTGAATATAGCGAAAGTACAAAAACTTAGCAGTTTTAGTATTTAGGGTTTTTCTAGCTCGGGGTCAAACTAGGGCTTGACTTTCCCGGAGTTTCACCCAACCAAATTTCTTCATCTAGGTCTCTAAAATTCGATTTTGATGAGGATAAAAATCCTATGCCAGGATCACTCAAAAATTCCTCTTATGTAGAAAGCCCTAATTTTCCACACCAAAACTGAAAATGCTCGGAATCGAATTCCGCTTCGACAGAAAGATGTGCCCTTCAATGGAGAGTCAGTCTAGCCTTCTTTTGCTAATAAATTATGGATAGATACCAAAAAAGTAAGAGGCCCTAGCTTCTGTAGCTGCACAATGTCTTCTTTCAGGGTGGCTCTGATACCATGTTAAATTTTCATATGTTAAGCTAGATCATTAGTATTTCATTTCGAATTCATAACAAAAGCATACAAACAGGATTACTGAAAGATAGACAAGCATAACCATAAAAAAAGAACACAAATATTTATCCTGGGAAAACCCTAAAGGGAAAAACCCAGCAAAATATTCCTCAATATAGATGCCCCAAAAAGATAAAAGGTAAAACCAACAAGGAGATCAAAGCTTGATCCTCCTCCTTCTCCAGCTACTCTTCTCTTCTCCACTAATGTGCTACACAAGTGAGAGTGTGCGTGTGTTCCAAATGAGGAGCACTACACCTCTATGTATATTCATCTGTTCACTTAAGTTAACTCATTTGACATGTAGGCTTGAGTTACACATGTAGGCTCAAGTAACCACACTGGGGTGCTAATGACCCACCTTTACAATTAGAGGGGACTACCTCATGACTCTTATTGGTTATTCCAATTAGGAGCATCGAGGTACAATGTAATACAAGTGGTTCTCCCGGTAGGACCATCAGGGACCACAAAAAGATACATTTAGAATATTCTTCGAAGTTACAATATTTCAACTGACTCACAACTGTCAATTGACAAGTTTTCTTTATATTTTTATACATTTAGTTACATCTCAAAATAGGCATTATCGGCCCAAAAGTACAATTATTCTTTATTACTAAAAGCAAGCTTTTAGTCTAACTAACTCTTTCCAAAACTAGTCGAACCCTGATTTTCAACTAATTTATTCTTCTTCTGTCGTGGTTCTATCTATCGTGGTTGCTCCCATCGTAGCTCCTTTTACTACAACTCCTTCCTATCTTGCGACCGAAACATTTATTCTTCCTACCAGATTTTTGGTAGAATTATGTCTTACTTTTCCTAGGGAGAACAACTTCCCATAATACATGACTCTAGTTTTCATACTTTGAAGTTGTCGATAGGAATTTTGCCTTGGGAAGGTCGAGTGTTGAGATTCATACTACTCCCTCTATTATAGGTCCTTTTACATTCAGCATGTTGAACATCACTACTAGTATCTCCTCACCTACTCCAGATCCTAGTGTGGACCTTGGTGTTGGATTGGGGGGCACGACATCCCCTTACCTTGTGCATCAATTCGGGAGTGGTCATATTCCACCCTCTCCTCCATTTGCGGGAGGATTTTCACTCCCCTCATTCGATCTTAACACTAGTGTTCACTCTCATGGGGGTGATAGTGGATATGTGAATGTTGGGGCTATGACCTACATTCCCTCTTATGTCCCATTATTACTGTGCTGATTCCTTTGAAATCCTTTCTTATAACACACCATCCATGTGTCCCACACAGTCCCTTGGGAAGTATGGTTCCATTTAACTATGTTGTCCCCTCGTCAGCTGGTGTAGTTTTATATATAGCTTACATACCTCCCCATATGTATGGGGTTCAACCAGTCTATCAGTCCTATAACTATGGTTATATGGTCCCTCCTTCCCAGGGAATACCTCAATATCAAATTCCTATGCAACCTTACATGGGTCATCTGGGAGGTGGTTATTATCCAACTAGTCAAGGCCACAACCTTTATCAGAATCAACCCTATATGAACCAATCCTTTTAGGGGGCATGGAATCTAATGGCATAGCCTAGGTCCCCTTTTTGGCTACCTTAAATAATCCTGACCTATCGAAGTTGACTAATGACCTGGTATGTCATGATCTGATGTGGCTGGTAGTTCTTGCCAAACTTCCTTCAGACATTCCTAAGTTTGAAGGTAAGAATGGTGAGGACCTTGGTGAGCATGTGACTACTTTCTACCTATGGTTCTCTTCAAATTCATTGAACCACAATTATGTTCATTTATGAATGTTTCAATGCACCCTCATAGGTCATGTCGCGAAATGGTATATAGAGTTTCCTAGGGGCACATATCATACTTTTAATGATTTATCCTTGACCTTTCTCAACCACTTTCAGCTGTTGGTATGATATGATTTTGATATGGACATCTTCTCAACATTTAGGCAAGATAAAGCCACCCATATATTTGATCATATTCAAGAGTGGCACTGATGGAAAAAGGTTGATTAATGCCAACATTCCACCCAAATTTTTATTGGAATGGTTCTTGAAGTATTTATTATCGTACATCATGAAGGATGTTTAGACATCCAAAGTGACTAGCGAGGAACAAGCTATATTTAGGGAACTACAGTTGGATTTTATTTACGCTCATTCTGGGATTCTATATGCGATCATCCCTAATGCACCGCGGTTGAACTTTGAGCCTAATTTCAACCCTGGGCCACATGCCAATAGCATTGTTGAATCCACAAGTACCAAAGTCGTAGACCAATATACAACTCAAATGAAAATTTATATGTTAACCTATCTACATCTGGATAGGATACAACCTCGTCTACTCCCACCCAGCCGGCGGATGTATTATCTGTGCATTCATCGAACCAGAAGGGTAACAAACAACCCAAAAGGAATAGAAGAAAGAGAAGAAATAATAAGTGGGTTAGGAGTGGGAAGGATGATCAAAATGATGACAAAAACATAGATAATGTTGGGGGGGAAAGAAACCTAAGAAGAAGGTCAAATTCCCTTGCAATATTTGTGGGGGAGACCATCTCACATACTTGTGCCCTCATATTGAATATGCTTTGAAGTTCATCGCATAGAGCCCAACTATATTGATTGACCCTCTGCGTCATAATCAAAATATGGCTTCAAGGACCGTGGACACTAGAAGCAATCCTGGTGGAAATCAAAACCCACTGAATATGGAAGGTGGTCACAGTTGCTTGAACATGATGTCAGCTGCTAACATTGTGGCTCGTTCATGAGACTATGGTCTGTCACAAAACAACATGGGTAAGGAGACTAGACCTCCTGAAATTCATTTGTATATCGTTAAGCCTGAAGCTATACCACACATACCTAAAGGGGCGCTAAATCATTCAGGGAATAATTCTAATCCATGTGTCTCCCAACATTATTCTGTTGTTGAGGATTTGGGCCAGACTCCTTGTGCAATGTTGGCTCTTGAAGTTATTCATACTTGTCCTTCACAGAGGAGAGAATTTTTGTCTGATCTTGGAGTAGTTGATTGTAATGCCTCCACTTTGGTTAGATTTGAAACTCATGAGGTCCGGCCTCACTTTCCTTACCATGTGGCTTTCCAAGTCCATGGGGAGTGTTTAAATAACATTATTAAACACACAGTTTTTGATGAAGGAATTTGAACTCTGTGATGTCTTTGGCTTGTTAGAAAGTCCTTGGCTTTCATGTGTTGTCCAAATCGATGACTATGTTGACTATGTTTGATGGACATTTGTTTAGGCTGCATGCATGGCATTATTCCTTCTCTTCAAGTCCAGTTTTGGGGGAAGATCATGCTGGTAAAAGTTGAGGTGGGGTATGTGCCCCTCACTACAATGTTTTACTAGTTCGGAACTGGATTTACGCTATGAAATATATCATATCATCCATACTTTAAGTCGTGCTTCCCTTTTGAGGACCACATTGTGACGATCGATCAAGTTCATTTTGATAATTCTAGTTCGTTTGCATTGTCGGGACATACTATCCTGACCATTGATAATTCTCAGCGGACAACTGATAATGTTGGTGTCATAATGTACCCATCATTTATGGGAACTTTTAATATTTTGGCGCCAATTTTAGCTATTAGTTATACTCCTAGTGGTGGTGCGCCACCTTTGAGTTCAGTCCCATTTCACATAGTATTTGGATGACCTATGGACTCTCCCTCCTCCGAGCACTTCAGCTAAAGATATTATACCTACCAGGATGGAGATGTTTTTGTTTGCAACAGAGACTGCTTATCAAGCTACAGTTGATCCTATTGTAGACCCTAGTCCTTCTTTTTCATGGACGGAAGAGGAGGATCTTCTTGCACTATTTGCATGGGCGGTTGCATCGTCATGCTCACATGATTTTACTGACAGTATTTTTCCTTCATATGAAGTGATTCTCGAGGCCATGAATGGTCCATAACAACCTTGGAAAGATATGCATCATTGATCTTACTTCCTCTTGGAGCTCGAACAGATCGAGTGTGATGAATTTAGGACGACCTTCGACAAGAATGTTGTACATCTCGTGATCCCATTAGGAAATCATGGCATATATGACAAAGAGAACATGGAAAATTTATCTCCCTTTATTCCTATCAATATGTCTTGGATTCCTGGTAAAGTCAAGAATGATTACATCGGTGTTTATTGTTCACTCGATGAAATCAAAACATACATCGAGCTCTTTAAATAATTTCGTGACTTTTTTTATTGGTCGTGTAATGAAATGCCAGGGATTGATCCCTGCATTGTTGAAAATGAAATCAAAACATATCCAAATGATAAATCGGTATGACAATGCTTACGTGCAATGAACCATAGTAAAGCTCCTGCCATTAAGGCTGAGATAGAGAAGTTGCTCAAAGCCGGCTTCATCTATCTGGTTTCCTTAACTGAATGGGTATAGAACCCCGTTCCTATTGATAAAAAGTAGGTGACCATCCATGTATGCATAGACTTTAGAGACTTGAATAGGGATTCTCCGAAGGATAGTTTCCCCATGCCATTCATTGATCATATTTTAGATGAGTGCGTTGGGAATGAGGTTTTCTCATTTATTGATGGATTTTCGGGGTATAACCAAATCCATATTAAACCCAAGGACCAACATAAGACTGCATTTATATGTCCTTGGGGTACTTTTGCATACTGGAAAATTCCTTTTGGCCTTAAAAACATCGGAGCTACTTTTCAGCGAGCCATGACATTCAGTTTCCACAACCTTAAATGTATTATTGAGTTTTATTTGGACAATTTAGCTTCTCACTCTCATTTGAGGGTGGATCACCTAGATCATCTGCATTTGGTCTTTGAGATATGCCACCATTATCAAATTCGCTTTAATCCTCAAAAGTGCATTTTTTTGTAAAGGTTGGTTATTTATTGGAGTTTATCGTATATAAGGAGGGGATTCGGGTCGATCCTTTAAAGGTTGAGGAAATATTATGATTGTCTCCCTTGCACATGATTAGAAACCTTCAGAGTCTCCAAGGGATAACTAATTTATTACGTAGATTTGTCGTCAATTATGCTAGTTTGACCAAGGGATTTATGCTCTTGTTGAAGAAGGATACTTCGTTCATATGGGATGAGTGAGCTGAGGAGTCCTTTGACGCTCTTAAGAAATCCTTGGCATCAACCCTTGTGCTTAGTCCACTTGACTATAACGGGAATTTCTTGTTATATGTGTCTGCATATCAAGAGATTATTGGTATGTTTCTGGTTCAAGAGGATGATGAGCTTTAGGAAGACCTTATTTACTATCTTAGTCGAAATATTATTGCTGCGGAACTCCGATATAGTAATGTTGATAAATTGGCCTTAGCGATTGTTCATGTAGTCCAACAATTGAGACATTATATCTTGCTTTTCTAGACTACAATTATATCCCATATCATTCCATTTCAAATTGTATTGGCTAGACAAATGATAGGGGGTAATATAATAAATGGATTTTTATCTTGCAAGAGTTCGACCTCGAATTTGTTTCGGTGAAATTGAAGAAGTCATTAGTAGTTGTTGATCTTATGTCAGATCTACCTAGTCTGGATGAAGATGAGTTTCATGAGGATTCATTTGTATATGAACACGTCTTTCTCATTTCGTCTACAGACCCTTGGTATGGCAACATTATCGTATATCTTCAGACTTAAGGTTCCCCCTCACCTTTCAGGGGATGAACGATGACATTTATGTCATAAATCTAAGATCTACCTTATTATCGGTGACACTTTGTATCGCTGTGGGGTGGATTCTATTTTTCATCATTATTTGACTCATGATGAGGCTAAGGTTGTGTTAAATGATTGCCATGGTCTAGGCTTTCTAGAACCCAAAAAATTCTTAGAGAGGGTTATTATTGGTGGTCAATATTTAAATATTGTGTTAATGTGGTCAAGTGATGTCACCCTTGCAAAGTGTTCATGAGGAACATGTGCTCGCATCCTTCCCCATTACACCTGATTATCACCATTGGTCCCTTCATCAAGTGGGGGTGGATTTTATGGATTACAACCCAGCTTTGGCTGGGGGGCACCATCACATTATAGTGGTTGTTGATTACTTCATGAAATGTGAAGAGGCTATTCCCACTATTAAATCCAATGGTGAGATGGTCACTCACTTTGTATTCAATCAGATTATCACTCGGTTCGGGATCCTGAAGGAGCTTTTCACTAACCATGGCAAACACTTTCAAAACAAGATGATGGTAGAATTAGCCTTGAAACTATGGTATAAGAAGGAACATTCTTCTTTTTACTACCCTCAAGTGAATGGATAGGCTAAATTTGTTAATAAATCCCTTAAGGCCATTCTACAGAAAACTGTCACACAAAGAAAAACAAACTGACATATTATGATTTACGCTGCTTTGTGGGATTCCCGGATCGCAGTTAAGGCTAGCACCATATTTTCTCCATATGAACTAGTACATGGGGTGGAGTTGATATTTCTAGTTGAATGTGAAATCCTTTCATTGAAGCTAGCCATAGATTTTTTTCCTGGTACTTCTGATTTAGAAGAGCATTTGGTCCTCTTAGAGAACCTAGATGAGCATCGTCGGGATGTTGTAGTGGCTCTAGAGATAAATACACATCGTGTTAAGGCTATATATGATAAAAAAATTCGTACCCATCGATATAGTGAAGGCGAATTGGTCCCCTTGTATGGAAAGCTAGTGAACCATTAGGGGCGAATAAGTTTAACCCATGTGTCATGGGCCTTACATGGTGAAATGTGTACTAGAGAAAGGTGCCTATGAGTTATAATACTATGAAGGAAATTCCTTAGTGGAGCCTATAAATGGGATCTATATTAAGAAATACTATGCTTAAACTTTAGCCGATGTTGACATCTTGTATATTACTGTACAATTTGCATAGTTTGTTTTTGGTTCCCTTGTAGTGTTATCAGTTTATTGGCATGCTTCTTGTTTTGTGGCATATGTCGACATAGTATTCGATGTACTTAGGATTTGCTGATAGTGCTATTCGTCACACCCAAAACCTAGCTCTAGATTCCTGGGTTATCTATGTGCTTGAGGTTCAATTAGTGTCTTCGGGAGGTGTGTGTCTCCGACCGTCTTCAAACAATGTTGTTGAGTATAGTGTCATGATTGAACTATTATGTGATGCCATTTCCCATGGTATTTGATCTCTCAAAGTTCTCCTTGACTCGCAGTTAGTTGTGTCACAATTAAATGGATTGTACCGTATCAAGAGTACTACATTGTTACGAAGGTTCTTAAGGGTAATATTGTTGGAATGACATTTGATTACATTACATACATTCACATACCTAGAATTTATAATCATGTTCCCAATTCATATGAAAATTAAATTTTAGATTGGCATTTGTCACAACAATGAAGAAGTATGTACATTAAAATCATTCACATTCAAACACATGTGTAAATATATCAAATCAATCACTATAAGTCCTTATTTATGAATAGAGATCCTAAAATGGTATCATAGTACAAAAATGGGCTTTAAGCCACTACAATATACACAGCCGATACACACTGTCTATATCAACATCTATTCTTGTGGGCTTGGGTGATGATCATGATAACACATTATAGTAGTGGCCAACCTCCTGAACAACCTAACCCAAGAACGGTGTGCCCAAACTACATGCCTCTGCATCGTCTCAGGAAATTCCTTGATTTGCACCATGGGTATCATGTGTGTCAATCGAGAAATGTTTCCATGTATGTTCTATAGCATCCTCTTGGCATTCATGCTGATCATATCACCCCCTTTTCCCCTTCGTCAATGTTGTGGGAACCATGCGGTCACCATGGGCCTATGTATGCACATGTAAACTTAATGTCAATACATGATACCATCAAAAACATGTTTTTGATTTCCACATATATCAAAAATATAAAAACAACAAATAGTTAGAAAACTCAAATGGGATCTTACTGATATCCCTGTTTGCGGACCCTGGTGGTAGTGGCATGTCTAGATCTCCATATAAGTCGATCCTGCCATAGGGATAATCATCTATGGCCATGATTTGTTTCCGCCACCAGTGAAAGAATTTAGGTGGGAAAGGAGTGGGTGCCCTACCTCCCCCTAACCTATGCAACACCTCCACCCATCGGGTTTGGCCTGGATCCCATAAAATATGAGGAGGGACCTCAACTCTAGGATTGAGACTCGATACCCTCTCATAAAAGAAAGTTCTTACAATGCTAGAAAAACCAAATTTTTTTATCCAACCCAGATTGTAGTCAGTTAACTGTTGTTTCATGGTGCTCAATAGTGATGTTCTCTAGTCATATACCATAGGTATCATGCACTCTACCATGTAGAACATGAGAGGTCATGATGCTTGATGCATCGATGCCAACCCCTCTGTTCTAACCAATACTAGAATTATCAGCTTGAGACTGAGGCCATGGATGGAATTCATTGATACTTGACTTCCTATCTTTTTTGTATCAACAATACAGTATAAAACTATGTACTCCTCAATAGTCATTCTTCCACCTACTCCATGATCCCTTAGATTCACTACCTCGCCTTATCGGGGTAACCCTGTAATGAAATAGATATCCTCTACCTATAGTCTCAATGGAATCCCATCTAGCATGAATGACTCAGTGTCTAGATCCCAGTAGTCCACAAACATCTGTAGGAGTCTTGGTTGGTTCATCAAGCCCAAAAGGTTCCAAAACTTGTATAGACCACATATTCTTAAAACTTGTTGAGCGTTTATGTCACCATGAACTTTGTAGTGGGTATTTATCCCCTAGTATGTGAAAAATCACCAACCTTAGCTCATCTAGAGCATAAGGAAGAGTTCAATGATAACAAAAAATAACGATACAACAAAATAAAATATTTTTAGGGTTTTCACATATATATATAAACTAAACTAATGCAAGCAATAAAAGTAAACACACCTCGTCTACAAAATGGGCCACCATATCCGTCCTTGTAAGTGGTTCCATAGCTCCATGGGTTGGGTCTCCAATCTCTTCCACAACTGGGTTTCAAGTGAGGGGAATGGATCCAAATGGGTACAAAGTGAACTCAACGTACACCGTGTGAAATGGCGTGGAAAAATATGGAATAATGGTAGAGAAAGCATGTGATGTGACTGATGGGAAATGGAAAAAGTGATCCAAAAGTATTTTGGGGAAGTCCTTCACAATGTATTTATAGTATGGTGTTAGGGTTTTTGACCCATGGTATTTATCTATGGTATTTTGACCCATTTTCATTTTTAGGGTTTTTGACCCTTTTTGGGAGAAAGTGGGGATAAATCATAATGAATTCTCACTATCCCTTCATTTATGGAAAGGAATAATGATGTTTTAGGCCATTTTTAGTGGAAATACAATTGTGAAGGTCAAAATGAATGAAATAATGGTGGGAATCTGATGTATGGCTATGGTTTAGACCATAGAGAGATAGGTGAACACTTTTTTGTGTTAACATATTCCCCCCTGATGTGTGAGGGTGGGAGCTCATCGTATGGCCGATATACATCATAGGATCATGGAAACAGTTGACAATAGTGGAGAGACTAGAGATACCCACAGAGAAGTGGAGCTTCCTTGTTCGAGCTACTGTGGCTTTTGGTTTTTTATTGGTTTTAAAAAATGGATGAGATACATATAATGTGTGACATGTATATGGATGAGGCGGGCATACCCATGCTCGTAACAATGTAAAAAGAATAAATAATGGGATCAAGGCTCAAAACATGGGAGTCCATCAATACATATACAAATGATGATACACAATGGTGGCCTCAATGGGAGGCTAAATACAATGCTGATATGAAGAACTAATACATAGGAACAATGACATTCTCATGGAATGCAATATCATCACAATTGATTCTTTGTTGGATCTGGAAGTGTACATAACTGGATGGAGTCAATGAATGGGATTCAGAATCTCTGTGGTACAATATATGGCATCAAGTATTGGAGATACATGGAAGAATAACACTGGGAGCTTCCTAACACTGTCATCAACGCAGCCCAGAAATCACAAGGGACATGAGACTGTACGGGTCCCATAAATAGACTCGCCAATGTGCTAGAGTCAGGTGACAACTGGGGTCTTTGACCAAATAATGAATGGACCAATACCCTATATGAATATCAACGGTGTGATGATGTAGCTGAAGTCGAGCACATGATACAAAACCATCCCGAAAGGAACTAATGACGCCTTTAAAGTGGTCCAAGGAACTCATAAATGAGGTGGATAAAACTAGGATACATGGACCTCTGGGTCTATCCTTTGGAATAGATGTGTTGAATTCGACAGAGGGAGACCTACAAATAATCAAGGAAATGATGTTTCCTTGAATAGAAGCATTTGGGGGATAACCAAAGATGTGGAACAATCAAGGGACTAACACACTGAATGGGGGAACATGGGTAGTGGAGTATGGGGGACTCAAAATTCCTTTGTTTAGAGTATGACGACAGGGTTGACCCGGCAGCAAATAAAACTGACTCATGGGAGAGGGATCATAGTTGTAATACTGGGAAGATAACTGCAATGGGAAATACCGAGGGTGGCAAGTGGAATAATGGCATCCAGGGGATCCAAGGAAGACTCATCGTAGAGTAATTTGAACAAAGGCGACCCAATGGGAGAAATATTCCATAATGTGAAATCATATGTGGTGGCGCCTAAAGACACCATTTGGGCCTTCTTAATAGTTTAAGGAGAACTAAGAAGGGATATAAGTAATCTCAATATGCTACGATCTTGTGGATTTTTACTGAGCCTGAGAAGGTAAATGCTTGATGGTGTTTTCATTTTTACAGAGTCTGAAAATAGGAAGAAGACTCCAATGTGGTCTATTTTTTGTATGTAGTCTCCTAAGCCCGAAAAGGGATGGGAGACTTCTTTACCATTGGTAGTCCAACTAGGTCGGAAAAGGTTAAACCTATACTCACTAGAATGTCATTCAAATACTTTTACGAGCATGAAAGAAAACAAGTTTACTCAGCAATATTTTCTTGATGAGAGGGTTGGAAAAGAGCTTAAAGACAACCCATAATGAGATTTTTCATGAGTTATGGTCCCAATGTCCGACAAAGCATAAAAGGATACAAAGGGAAACGTTCTTGGCTTGAATGTGCCAGGGTTCTCCTTTTCTTTTAATAGTCTACATAGTCCAAAAAAGGAGAAAAACGAGGTCACATAGATTCCCTTAAAATACTTTAACGAGCATGAAAGGATGCAAGTGTGCTTGAAAATCTTTTAATTATTTTAGTAGTCAAAAAAGAGCTTAACATAAAATATGTAACAGTCAATCAAGAAAGGAGTAAGTGTTCAATATGTGGAAAGAGGTTATGTTGTGAACATGGCTAATAGCAATAAATGTAGAACACTGATGGGGCCTCCTTGTGGGATGATGGATGGCGGTAAAATAAGGCCAATTGTGTGGTATGGATGGAGTGGATGGATCGTGAACATGCAATACATACAATGGGTGATTCACCTGATGGCATGCAAATCGAGGTGACTTTTGGAAAATGGCCCAGAAAATCATAGTGAAAGCATGAGACAAGGGTCTCGTCAAATGATAGAGGGAAGAAAACCAAAACCCGATGGTGTGAATGGTGTCTCAAACGGACTCCAGATGACTCTATGGCGCTCGAAACAGAAACTAGAAAAAATGGAGGCCTATAAACAAGGGGGGTCCACATGACATGTGTCATTTTCACTGGTCAGTTTTGAGTTGGAGTGGATGACCCCATAACATAACTGTTGATTTCTTCTGAGTGGAACAGCGGTTTTTCGATCTGTGACTTGCATGTAAGAGCTCTCGTTGAACCTGTCTTTTTCAGTGGATTGCTTTATGTTTTTTCTCACTATGGAGCTCTGGCCAAGCTCTAAGGGTTCATGGGGACGAGTTTCAATTTTCGGGGAAAAGGAGCAACCCAGGTCACTCTTATCAAGTAGACAGGCATGACCTAGTCACACCTTTCGGGGAGACAGGTGCAACTTAGGCCACACCTATTCAGAAGATAAAAGCGACCCAGTCGCTCCTATTCATTCTTTTGGAGCAACTTAGGTCGCACAAAAGGGCCGAACAGGGGCGAATTAACCCCGAATGATTTTTGTGCATGACTGGACCTGATAGGGGCTATGTGTATGTGTAGAATGCCTCAATTGGTATGGTGGGAGTGATACATAGGAGACCTCCAAGGAGAGGTGCATGATGACCCAATGATGTAGGATCTTCTCGTTTGGTGTGGTCTTTATAAATTCTTCCAGATCCCACTTATGCGTTCAACAAATCTATTGTTGGACAAGCTTGTGGGATTTTGGGACTGGGAGGCTGAGTGCTTCATCATCTAGGGGGAGTGGATAGATATCACGCTCCTTGATGTGTTTTTTCTGACTCGATTGTCAGTGGTGGGAGTGATCGGTGACATGAAACCCAAGCTCACACATGGGGCATCACTTGACAACCCTTGTGATAGGCATTGTTATGCCTTTGCATCAATGCATGCGTTATACATACTGGTGTGTGATATTGAGATTCTTCATACTCGAGTTGTATTAGCGATGGTGCTACAGATATTGGGATCGTTGGGACTGCACAAGATCTTAGGCGATCAACTCCAGATGGTGGATTGTTTGCTAAGGGGCACCTACTTTGGGTGGTCCCAGATGTTCTTGACTCAGGTTCAGTATGGGATGAACCATGCTGGTTCAGTGGGAGGGGATTTTTGTTTCACCTCGTTCTTGTGCTCATACTTTTTGAGTGACTTCCTACACTACAACTGCATCTGGAGGTGTGTGAGGGGGGGGCTCACGAGCCTTGCATGAGGAGGTGGAGCGATATGATGATTAGGGAGGGAGGAAACTTAGTGGGTCGATTGTTCACCTGAGATATTTCCGCATAGTGGCAGTATCTTCCAGTCCTTATAGAGGACTACCCGTATGTAGAGATGGACTACCAGGGAGACCTATAGATGCCTTGACCACTCGGCCAGGTCTGGGGACCCGATGGTACATTTACATGATGATTTATGTGGTTGCATTCATATATAGTTTACTGGATTAGTGGTAGCCATTTTATGTGTGTGATGGATACTGATGGCATACTATGTGCATGTGCAGACATAGGTCCACGCCATCTAGCAGGCTATCAAAGATGTAGGGGCAGGGTGGATGGTTTAGATCCACCCGCTCATGGACAGAGGAGGTTTTGAAGTGCACTAGACTCACTACAAATCATTGTTGAGCACTTACTAGAGGGGGTCACCGAAAACAGGTGGCAGTACCTTGACGACGACTTGATCGTCGCATGTTACAGGGCTCCTCCAGAGTGGATACCCCTTATGAGGAGGATCACAGTCGTTGGTGAGTATGTCAGAGCAGAGACACATGGTGATGTGCCTATGGAGGAGGAGGAAGACACAAAGGAGGATGCAGAGTACAAGGAGGATGACTCTGACTAGTAGTTAGGGATGCTTCCCCTGATGCAGTGGTGCATGGGGATTTTTTGTATTATATGTATGATCATCCGAGAAAGCTTGTGGATCTTCTCATTTTGTACTGAACATTATGACATGATATATATATGCATATGGATGCACTTTTTATGTGTTTTTATGAGTCTTTTTTATGATGATGCCTATATGATATATATGACATATGTATGCATGACTATATGATGATGCATGATGCAGTTTATTTCCTATATGTGATGATTGTTGTGTCACTCTAGAACATCATTATCCATTTGGTCTTCTACACTATTGAGAATTCTGGGAACATGTATGAATGAAATGGATTCAAAATGTCTAACCAAGTGTTTAGTGCACAAGAAATTTCTAAAGAGACAAGGATCATGTACCTAGTAGCAATTATTCAACCGAGAGACAAGCAACTAAGAGTCTAAGAAGACATCAAGGTGACGAATACCCAAGTGGAGGGAAGTAGCCAGGAGACCACTGACACCGTCGTACTCAACCTGGTTGTTGGTAGCAATGTGTCAATATGGATCGACTCATGTGATAGGGAATAAATAACCCACACAGACAAGGCAATATTAGGATACCATCTACTTGCACCGACAGTGAAACCGACATAGCAAGGTGAGGTAGGATCCATCTCGAACAACTAAGGAAACAAACTGTGAGACTCATGACAAGAATGTTGCAAAACAAAAAATAAAAACTATGACACAAGTGTACTACATGGTGAGTGACTTCAGGCATAGAACCTCTTGAGGTAGAGCCCGTTGCGGGGATTCTTCAAGAGGTGGACGTCAGAGTCAGCAAGGATGTGCGCCCCCTTGTTGAGGCATCGATGGATGAAATATGGATCATACCACATGGAATAAAACTTCCCTTTTCCTAACTTATCATTGGCTTGATCATAGATGAGGACCATATCACCCTCACTAAAGGTGTGAGGGTGGACGTGGGAGTCAAAATGGGACTTCGACATAGTCTTGGTTGCTTCAATCATCTGGAGAGCAGCACGACTATTCTCATTGATATGTTCAAGTGTAAGTAGGCATTGTTCTAATGGTGAAGTGTCAGGGATAAGTTTGATGACAAAACAGAGCGACGGAATCTAGAATTCAATGGGAAGAATCAATTCCACACCATGGACTAAGTGAAATGGGGTAAAACCGGTGGTGGTTTCAAGGATCTCTCTGTCATCATGAAAGTGGTGTCGGGATAGATCAAGTGAAACTTTCACAATCGAGGATGGGAAAGGACTAATGGAAGTAGAGATCATGTAAATCGTGTTAGGGATGTCCAAGGAAGAAACTGAAGGGTGGATCTCCTCGAGGACAGTAACGACGGACTCATGGGAGTGTTTCCAAAGGTTATGGATGAGTGATCGATACTCAGGTAAGTTTGGGAAATCGTGAGAGTAATGACCATATAAGTCGCAAACTGCACAAGGATGGTTTGGTTCACAATGAATTTTTCTTAACCACTAGTGGATCAGATATGGTCTACTGGGGTGCCATCGGTCTCATCTATAGTGTCCATGTGGGTGCGAAGGAGAGGAAACTCAGGACATTTTTATGTTGCATGGCCTTAGACATCACACAATGCACAAGTAGGGGCCGGACACAGTTCGTTTGTTGATTTGGTTTCCTTGCCCCCATCCTTCTTTGGAGTAGGAGGGTAAAGAGTAGAGATAAGAGTAGTCTTTGGTGGACTAGGAGGTGGGTGCGACATCGTCTCAATAGGTTGGATGGGAGTCAACACAACTTGAGGATTCGGGCGCGTGGTGGGTGGATCGAGGCACCACACAGTGATTCCCAAAGTGAATTTAGGCAAGTTGAGAGTAACCATTAAAGGTTTTCTCAAAATGACAGATGGTGGAAAAAGGAAGGGAATCATGTGGATAGGGATTGAACCCCAATAAGTCCTTGAGGACTATGGTTGAGGTTGCGACTAAGTTTGTGATGTGGTTGGAATGGTAAAGGATGTGATAGTGTACAAATCCAATCTATCATTTAGCAAAGGGGGAGGTGGTAAGGAAAAAAATATGTTTGTCTGTTGAGGCCTGGAAAATCGCAGGTGACAACAGCCAGGGATTCTCCCCAGTAAATGTTCCTAACTAGCTCGTTACTGTTTGGTATGGGAAATCTGTTCGGTTTGTGATCCGGCGACCATAGGTCAAGTAACCAAATTAAAGGGTTTTACCGGTTACGGCCTGGTCCACCGTGTATATTTTAGTTTTTTTAATTTTTAGTATGATATGCAAGTTCCTATCTAAGAATGCAGATTGATAGAGAATATGAAAAGTGGTCACAATGTGATGTGCAGGTTCTTACCTCTCGTCTTAACTCTCTCGCATCTAAATCACACACAGCAAGAAAACTAAAACTAACTTAACTAAACTGTCCCTAGGGAGCGAGATTATCATTTAATGAGTAATGTATTATTGTTAATGCATTAAGAAAAATCACATGTAGTTGTTATTTATTTCAAAACACATAAACATGAATAGATAGATGAACAACAAGATAGCTCATTGTTTATGAAAAGCATTCATTACTCAGAGTGGAAATTCCATAAAATAAACTAGAGAGCATTCATACGAGAACATAGGTTCAAAAAGTTAGAACGATCTCACAGTTAATGGACAAAAGCTGAAAACAAAATAGTTCCCCTTCAAGAACATCCATTGCACGGCATTTGAACATTCCACCAAATCTTTCTCCAACGAGAAAAATTGTAATTATCTATTGCAAAAGGAAATAGTTCTTCTTAAAACATGTTCTCACAAGTCTAACTGGGAAAAAGTCCTTTCTTCTATCTAACTCTCATATACTTATACTACAAACCAAACTCTTGGACTGCCCCTCGGTGACCTTTGGGCTCCCCCAACCGTTTAATCTCACAATTTTGTCTTTTGTGAGTGCTCATGATTCATACAAACGTTACATTTCAAACTAAGATTTAAAAGCACTTTTATAAAAAAGGACCAGTTTGGTAACTAACGAAATCTTCCCCAAGCCTGGCCTTTGCTACTATCGATCTGTCTGAGATCTCAAACCTTTAATTTATTCTTCTCTGTTTCTTCATTTTCTTTCTCTTCCTTCCTTGCTGCCTGATTTTTTCTACTTAGTATTCTAGACATATCTTCTCTCCAGCAGCCATCACCCTGTCATGAACAACCAGTTCTTAGATCACTTAGCTTTTGACAAAGTAACTCAAACTGTATTAATACATGCATTCTGTAAAATGAGCTATAAACAATATTAATGCATGAGAAGAAAAATGATAAGGAAAAGAAAATCCTACACACTGGGTCTGGAAAACTTCTAAGCCTGCTGTCCCACTAAAACCACAGTCCCAACAAAACAGATTCTTCATCTAAAACCAAACCGTAACTGAACTAACTAGAAACCCTATAAAAGAAGCATGAATATAGACAATGTAACCACCACCTCTAAAACACCAAACCCCCAAACTGTACTCTTCACTTCAGAAAAAAACCTCGACTCAACTAGCACCCATGGGAAAAATTCGCCATCCCAAAAAAAGGAGTAACAACACAACAAACAGTGGGAAAACCCTACCGACGGTCGGAAGCAAAAACACTAAGCATCAGATGATCAGTTCATTGAGAAGCCGCAATGGCGAGTGACGAACAAAGTATGGGCTCCGTGGCCAAATAAAACATCGACGAAATAAACACTAGAGATAGTAGCATTGGACATCGAAATGACTATAGCATCGAATGGTTAATTCGCTGCGGGGTCGCAACGATGGAGAACAATCAGGCTAAGGGATCTACAGCAAATAAAACAAATTGGCGAAAACCATAACAAAACATCGACAAGCGGAATAGTTATAAGTCAGATGGTTAGCTTGCTAAGGAGCTGCAATGGCGGGAATCAAAAAGTCTTGGATTCCGATCAAAGTCATAAACCGCTCCGAGGGAGAAAAGAAAAAGTCATCGCAAATCAAAAGTTTGAACCAACAAAGTCACATAATCGGCGTAAGAAAAACTAACCATCGGCCCATTCTTTATATGTCCTCCGAAATAGCGACAATATAGAAGGCTGATGCATCGACCATGATAAAATAAAAATGCCGATAGTCCAAAGAAACAAAACAGGTAAAGGCGCATTGGTGAAAAAATAAAAACTGGGCATCGGAACGTTCATTGTTTAATCTCCGCAACGGCGGCTACGTAGAGAACTACAGCCCCGATTTACTGTTCAAAAGACTTCCAACAGCGAAAAACAAAATTTCAAGTTCAAGTCCAACAAAAGATAGTCATTCAAACTCCCGAAAATGGCAAACAATTAACCCCAATTAAACCTCATGATCCAAATTTGTAGTAGAAGACAATAAAGTTCAGTAATCCAAACAAATCTAAGCAAGACAAAATTTAAAAGGAGGGTCCAAAATTTTAAAAAAATTGGGAAAAAGTTGCAGCTGCAACAATTGGCAACTACCTGGTGAACCCAGATCTCTGGACAATTTCTTCCTTAAGTAACAGACTGTTTAACAATAAAACCAACATGTTGAATTCTTCTAGATGTCTGGATTTCCCGAATGGAAAATGTATGTACTTTTAATCATTGATGATAGTCCAATTAGGAAAATGGAAACCAGGATTTCAAAGTCAAGATAACTCTTTTGAGGCCAGGAATATGAGTTTCATTTATTACCTCTGTCTTCAGGTAGCTTCCAGCTTGGACACCACAGGATTGTAACATATGGTAAACAGAAATATTCATTTGTTCCTCATTCCCATGCCATTTTGCACTTTTTGTGCTTTTGGACTTTTTTGTCCTTTTGAGTCCTCCTCATGCCTTTCTTTCTGAATTTTTTATTCATGCTCCTCTATCCATAGTGTCCTTTTGTGTGAGAGATGTATTTAATTTTCAGCTCACAGATGGAGAAGAACTTTTGGCAATTTTGTACTCATATAGTTCAATACTTTATTTTGATACATATTGCTTTTATAGGAGTTTTTGACTCTTATTTGCCTTTTGGATTTCAATTCTTGGGATGGGATCATTTATATATAATATTATGTTTACCTTGCTTCCTTTCCATGGGTCTTTTGCTGTCACCCCCTAGGACATTTTTAAATGTGAGATGGATGGAGCCTCGAAATAGTATTCCAAACTTTTGATCCTGATTTATTTTACAGGGATTAAGTAGGACTTCAATGTGTTCATAGCCATTTAGGAAAACTTTTAAACTAGAAGAAATTCTTTTAGATAACACAATAGTACACAGTCTTATAATCGAGGATTTTAGTTAATCCAGAATTCTGATGTTCTCCATGCAACCAAAAGTTTGCCTCTTTTTATTGAAATCAATCAAAATCTAAACTAAAGCAAAACAGAAATAAAATAAATCAAAATAGACAATCAAATCAGTTTATTTATGTACAAAAACAAAAACAAAAAACAGGAAAAATAAGGTTTAAGAACCAAACCATTTACTGGTAAGTTCTCTTCCCACCCCTGTAAGTCTTGCAATTTATAGGTTGAGGGAACAAGTTTTGCTGCAATCTGAAAAGGGCCTACCCATAACTGTTGAAACTTCATGTGCTTCCCCTTCTCATCATGCCAGTGATCCCACTTAAGAACCAGGTCTCCCACTTCAAATTCCTTTGTTCCAGCTTTGTGCTTATCAAACCACCTTTTCACTACTTCCTGTTGTTGCTTAAAACATTCTTTGGCCCTGGATCTAGCCTCTTCTGCCTTCAAAATATTATAGATTCTAAGTTGCAGGATTTCGTTATCTATGCCTCTAGACTCTTGGCCTATTATGGAGATGGTAGCATAATGTTAGGAGGAATTATAGCCTCTTTCCCATAAACAAGGGTATACGGTGACACACCTAAGGAATTCTTGGGTGTGACCCTATCATCCCAAAGAGCGTTCGGTAGTGCTAAATGACAACTTCTCTAGCTTTCTATCACAGTATTTTTTAAGATCCTAATCAAATTCTTGTTTGTAGATTCTGCCAAACCATTCCCTTGGGGATAATAGTTGGCAGAATAATGCAACTTAATTCCTTTTTCATGAGCAAATGTAGTTAATCTAATAGAATAAAAATAAGTATCATTATCGAAAACCAGGGAAATTGGAACCCCAAACCTGGTCATAGTATGGTCTTGCAAGAAATCCATGACCACATCTTCATTGACCTTACGTAGTGGAATGGCCTTGACCCATCTAGTGAAGTTGTCAGTTGCCATTAAAATATATTTGTGCTACACGGAAGAATTTGGTTTTATCCAATGATATCAATTCCCCACTCCTCAAATGGTTCTGTTATCATCACAGGATTCAATGGTCCTGCTGCTTTGGCTTGTCTTCCCCCACACCTCTGGCAGATATCACACTTTCTAACATGGGCATGAGCATCCTTGAACAGCGTGGGCCAATAGTATCTGGCTCTGAGAATATTGTGGGTTTTTGTATCTCTAGAAAAATGGCCTCCAACAGGCCCATCATGTAACTCTGTTATGACCCTTTTTGCGTCTTCTTTCTCTAAGCATCTGAGAAGGACTCCATCATAATTCTTCCTGAATAAAATTCCATCAATGAATTGATATGCAACTAATTTAAGGTGCAACGCTCTTTGTTATTTAGAATTCCAATGTTCTAGAAACAATCCTTCTTGAAGGTAATGAACAAGGTCTTGATACCAGGAATCTGGAGCTGTGAAAAGAGGACATACATCCATCATATGTAATTCAGCTTCATTTTCCCAATCATTTTCTTCATTGTTTTTACCTTCAGCCATTAATTTGCATAGTCCTTTCCCTTTAAGTATGCATGTGGGTTTGAATTCAAGGTCATATTCTTGTAAAGATGTTACCCAGTTGCCTCTTCTTTCTCCTAATTCCTTTTGTACGAAAAGAGACCTCACAGCTGGGTGTGGAACTATTACCTTTGTCCGGGTCTTAAGTATGTATAGCCTGAATTGTTTTACCGCTTTGAAGACTGCATAAGCTTGTTTATCTACCACTGGGTAATTCAATTCACCCCCCTGTAGACCAGTGCTCATAAATGATATGGGGAACTCATCTCCCCCATCTTCCTTTTGAGTAAGCACCGCTGCTAGTGAATTGTCAGAAGCAAAAGTGTACAAAATAAAATCCTTCTCAAAATCTGGACTTTTGAGAGAGGGTGCATGAGCAATAGATGTCTTTATTTTACTGAATGCATTCTTCTCTACATCAATCCACTTGAATTGTACACTTTGTTTCACCATTTGTTGCAAAGGTTTAACAATTTGAGTGAAATCTGGCACAAACCTTCGCACGAAATTTATTGTCCCCATGAATGATTGCATCCCTTTTTTGCTATGCGATAAGGGGATTTGTTCAATACCTTTTATATTTTATGGGTCTATAGAGATCCCCTTTTTAGAAACCATGTGATCCAGTAGCTTTCCTTCTGTAACAACAAACACACATTTCCTTGGATTCAGTGAGATGCCGTATTTTCGACAATGCTCGAAAATTTGTTTTAAATGGAATGTGTGTTATTCTCTCTTCTTTGAAAATATCGTCACATCATCGAGATACACTACGACCAATTAGACCGTAGAAAGTTATATACATATCCCTCTGGAAAGTAGCTCCAGCGTTAATGAGTCCAAAGGGCATCCTTTTGTAAGCAAAAGTTCCCCATTTTGTTATGAATGTAGTCTTAAGTCTGTCTTCCTCAGCTACTAACACTTGATTGTAGCCAAAGAATCCATCTAACAATGAAAATAACTTAGAACCTGAAACCATCTGCAATATCTGTTCCATGGGCGAGACTGGATAGTTGTCTTTGTCTGAAGCGCGATTTAGGTTTCTAAAATCCACACATAGTCTGATTTCTCCAGATTTCTTCCTTACTGGTACCAAATTTGAAACCCATTCTGAGTGTCTAACTTTGAATATAATTTTGGCATTCAATCATTTCTTCACTTCACTCTGAATTAACGGCTCCAGTTTTGGATGCATCTTCCTCAAAGGTTGTTGATAAGGCTTGACTCCATATCTAATAGGAATGATGTGTTGTATAATATTGGTATCATATGTTTTGAGTTCTTCATATGTCCAGGAAAATACATCTTTGTACTATTTGAACAAACTAATGAACTTATTTCTTTCACCCGGGGAGCAACACTTTCCCAAATTTACATATTTGGGTTTAACTTCAGTTCCCAAATTTATCAACTCGAATTGCAAAGATGAGCGGTGAGTCTTGACATTTGCTGGTCTTCTGAACTTGCTGTCTAAATCAAACATCTGCTCTAAAGTCCTGATCCCTTTAGGAATGAAGTTGTCAAATTTTAACTCAACTTGGTGTTCTTCATCATCGACAATTCCCCTTTGAAAGTTTCATCATTCATTAAACATTCCAATATTTGTTGATCATCATCAAAAACTCGTAGATTATTAATCATGTCTGGAACCGAAGGCCTGAAAAGTAATTCAATAGAACACTTGTTATTTGTAGGCACAAGCCTTGCAGTCGAGGTAGCTAACAAGTCAGCTGCTGCATTCTTAAGTCTAGGAATGGATAAAATATTAAATGCATAAAAATTTGTCAGCAAATCCCATACTTCATTCTGATAAGATTTTAAATGAGGTGAGATGCAATGTATCTTTTTTCGAATCTGTTTTACAATTATTTCAGAATCCCCATATACTTTCAGATTTTCTACTTTTAATTCAATTGCTTTTCTTAGTCCTTGAACCAATGCTTCATATTCGGTTGTGTTATTGGTACATTCAAAATCTAATCTACATGAAAGAAAATGTTTATTATTCTTTGGATCAATCAGGACACAGCCAGCTCCTGATCCTTCCAAAATTTTAGATCCATAAAAAAACAGTGTCCAAAAACTATATACTTTTTTTTGTACTTGAATCAACAACTACATCTAGAACTAATTCTACTATTTTACAGTCAAATTCATCAGCCTGTGAAAACCGAAGGAGATCGGGCTGTGTGTCTGGTGTGGCGCTGACTTCTTCTGCTTGGTAGTTTCCCGGTTCTAGCTCAATGAAGTAATTCCCACACTGGTTCATTCTTACCCTCCAACTAAGTAACATTGTGCTTCATGTGGGGCTCTCTGAATACTTTAATTTGATTGAGACTTCCCTTATAAGGCAACCACAGATGTGACCAATCTGAAGCAAAATACCCATTCAGATTTGCTAACCAATCTTGACTCAAAACAAGTCCATAAGCTTCAGGTATGTCTGCTACTACAATATCTATGAACTGACATACCTTTTCATTTGAAGATAGTCGAATCAAAACATCCTCCATTTCCCCAATAACCTTCACATTTGTTCTGTCTAACTAAATAACCTGCCAGGTAGATGGTTTAGGTTTTTCGTTTATCTTTTTGCAGACTGAAAGTGGCATAACATTTACTAATGCCACTGAGTCCACTAAATAGTTGTGTACGTTATGGTTGAAAATTTCAAAATTCAGGAGAAATGGTGGAGTTTTGCATTTAGGCTTACCTCCCAAACTTGCTTCACCAATTTCCTTTTCTTCCGGTTGATTGTCTGTGGGAAGCTTTTCTTCAGGCATCTCAAGTGCCTTTAACAATATTTCTTTCTGCTGAGGCATATTACACATTTCAAACAGTGAGATATTTGCCTTAGCCCTCTTAATATCTTCCACAATGTCATATTCCATCTTATTCTCTTTGAGATTCTTTTTTACATCATCAGTCTTCTCTTCAATGGGCTTGACAGGCATGTTGATTTGCTTTGGATCCTGACTCGTAATGGTGAATTCAAGTATTTTATCAGCTGTGGTGCTTTTCTGAATTTTCTTTACGCTCTCTTGAAATATCTTAATTTTCGGGATTACTGATCCGTCTTTACTTAACAAGCCTTGACTTCTTGTAGTCACATTTGTTTCTGCTATTTCTTCCTCTTCTGTATCAAAAAGTGAGACACAGTCCCATAAAACCAGAGCATCATCCTCTTGTTTTTCTGTGGGTTTACTATTATTTTCTTCTTCATTATCAGATTCTATTAATTTAGAGTCCAATAGTTGATTCATAACTAATGTCATTGAATTTATCCATTGAGGACAATTTTTTTTAGAATGGGGCTGTTGATGAAAAGTGAAAAATTTATCCATACCTAGCTCTGTCAAGTTCATTGTTGCAGGACTGTGTGGAGGAGGTTTATGTTAATTGTTGTCCTCTCTCCTCTTATAGTAAGGCTTAAAAGATTTCTGAGTTTCCTTTTCCTTTTCCAAATCTATTATTCTGTTAGATAGCTTCTGCATCATTTTTACCATCCCCTCAAAGTCATGCGACTGCTCTTCCTTGGGCTTAGTAAATAATAAGGCTTTCTTACCAAAAAAAAAATTCTCTTGACTGCTCAGGATAGTCTTCTATGCTCTCTTTTTCAGCTTCTACTCTCTCTACCTTTTCATATGTTTCTGAAAACATAGGTTTGACTTGCATCTTGGAAAACATGGCCAAGTTAGGCCCTAAAGCTGAAGTATAATACTCAATCAGAACTTTATCAGAGGGCTTATCAGCTACAGAGAAATTCTTAAGATAAGCAGCAAACCTTTGGGTAAAACTATGCACCTTTTTCTTTCTTTCTTTCTTTAAAGCGCACATTCCTTTCATGAGAGCTGCATGAGTTTTCTGTGCTGCATATTTACTTCTGAATATCCTTTCAAAAGTGTCCCAATCTGGGATTGAGTTTGCAGGCAGACCAAAATACCATGAGGTTGCTGCCCCTTTCAGGGTATGTGGAAATAATCTGCAAACTACATATTCATGATCTCCAGCCTTTAGCCCTTCTATAGCCAAGTAGAATCTTTGCAAATGATCATCTACTAAAATATTTTCACTGGGATCAAACTTAGGCAGCATTTTTTCAAAAGCCTGAGGCACGTCATGCAAAGGAGGTGCCAGGTTTAGAGGTGACCTAGCCTTCCAAGCAGGTGGTGGATTTGGTGGGTTGGGTGGCTGATTTGCATTTACGCCTGCCATGAGTCTGGGTGGAGAGTGAGGTGGTGAATGAACAGGAGTATGAATAGGTGAACAACAAGGTGTGTTTGGGCCCACTTGATTCAAAGGCTGAACAACTTTATGCAAGGCTGTTTCTACCAATTCTTCCAAATCTCCAACCAAAACTGATTCTTCCAATACAGGACGGTCTTTCTTCTTGTACTCTCTTCTGGGTAGATCAGGGATAATTGGTAATCCTCCAATACTTTTCACATAATACCTAGTATGTCTTCTCAGATCATTAACAACTTCGTTGTCCATAGAATACAAGTGTTCTTTCCACTTCTCTTTAGGAATCGGATTGGGAAATAAACTGCTTTCTGAACTATCACTGGTGGAGTAATTTTGAGGCAATGGGTTTCCTCGGACAGCCATGCACTGGCGGCCCTCCTTCTAGAGCCAAAAACTGTTGAGGCCTAGAAAATCGTAGGTGACAATAGCAAGGGATTCTCCCCAGTAAGCGTTCCCAACTAGCCTGTTACTGTTTGGTATGGGGAATCCGTCTGGTTTGCAGTCCAGCTACCGTAGGTCAAGTAACCAAATTAAAGGGTTTTACCGATTACGGCCTGGTACACCGTGTATATTTTAGTTTTTTTAGTTTTTAGTATGATATGCAAGTGCCTATCTAAGAATTCAGATTGATAGAGAATACGAGGAGCGGTCACAATGTGATGCGCAGGTTCTTACCTCTCGTCTTAACTCTCTAACATCTAAATCACATACAGCAAGAAAACTAAAACTAACTTAACTAAATTGTCCCTAGGGAGTGAGATTATCATTTAATGAGTAATGTATTACTGTTCATGCATTAAGAAAAATCATAGGTAGTTGTTCTTTATTTCAAAACACATAAACATGAATAGATAGATGAACAACAAGATAGCTCATTGTTTATGAAAAGCATTCATTACTCATAGTGGAAATTCCATAAAATAAACTAGAGAGCATTCATACGATAACATAGGTTCAATAAGTTAGAACGATCTCACAGTTAATAGACAAAAGTTGAAAACAAAATAGTTCCCCTTCAACAACATCCATTGCACAACATTTGAACATTCCACCAAAGCTTTCTCCAACAGGAAAAATTGTAATTATCTATTGCAAAAGGAAATAGTTCTTCTTACAACATGTTCTCATGAGTGTAACTGGGAAAAAGTCATTTCTTCTATCTAATTCTCCTATACTTATACTACAAGCCAAACTCTTGGACTACTCCTCGGTGACCTTTGGGCTCCCCCAACCATTTAATCTCACAATTTTGTCTTTTGTGAGTGCTCATGATTCATACAAACGTTACATTTCAAACTAAGATTTAAAAGCACTTTTATAAAAAAGGACCAGCTTGGTAACTAACGAAATCTTCCCCAAGCCTGGGCCTTTGCTGCTATCGATATGTCTAAGATCTCAAACCTTTAATTTCTTCTTCTCTGTTTCTTCATTTTCTTTCTCTTCCTTCCCTACTGCCTCATTTTTTTTGCTTAGTCTTCTAGACATATCTTCTCTATAGCAGCCATCACCCTGTCATGAACAACCAGTTCTTACAACCAGTTCTCCCAAAAATGGAAAACAATTAAACCCAATTTAACCTCATGATCCAAATTTGTAGCAAAAGACAATAAAGTTCAGTAATCCAAACAAATCTAAGAAAGACAAAATTTAAAAGGAGGGTCCAAAATTTTAAAAAAATTGGGAAAAAGTTGCAGCTGAAACACTGTCATAGGAGCATTGGAAAACAAGCTCAAGCCAACAGCAGACACGGATGGTATGGACACATTGTCGATGGTAGTGTCGATAGTGGGAAGGACGTGTTTGGTGTGGCCAATGCCTTCGGATCATAGTACATTATTTGGTCGATGCTGATGATCTTCCCATGATGAGGGAACATCAAGAGTCGAAAGACTCTAGAGGCCAAGGATCGCATGGCATACATGTAGCTACGTCCTAGGAGGAGGTTGTAATCAAGTTGGGCGTTGACAACCTCAATGTCAATCAACACATTTTTTCCAGTTAACTCAATGGGGACGTTTGTGAGAACACCCTGGGGCTGAGTGAAGCGACCATCATAGGCACAAAGAGCGGTGGTGGAAGGTTGATGGGTGGGGAAACTAATTTTATGCCAAACAAAGGTTGGAATAACACAGGTGGATGCCCCCTCATCAATAATGCATTGATGCATAACCAAATTATGAATTGTTACCAAAACTTGGAAGGTGACAGATGATGGAATCCTGGATTCTCCTTTATCTAGGTCAAAGGTGATCAACCTAAAATCAGAGGGTTCAATAACACCTAGCACGGATAACAAATCTTTACGTTGAGAAGGAAAATTTTTGGGCACTTCCAAACTAGACATGGTTGTAGGAGACTGGGCCAAATCATCAACTATGTTATAGTTGAGGGAAGCTCTGGAAATGGCGTTGTTCACAGTGTGACACATAGGGAACCGTGGGAATTTGGTAGTACCATCCATAGGGGGCTTGGAAGATGTAAAGACACATCATTACTGGAAGAAGTAGATGTTATAGATGGGTCAACCATTTCTGTGGTGGAAACATACTGGTTTCATCGAGTCTAGAGGTTGACATCAGATGATAATGTCATGAGGTGATGGACACTACGATCATCGGGTTGAGCTGTAGGGGTGGTTACGGGGGCTTATGGAGCCAAAGGTTGGATTGCAACCATGCCTTAGTGCGGTAGGGGTTTTGGAGCACCATAAGCAGAGGACTCAGTGGCGTTGGGTTTGGAGGGGTTGGAGTAGCCGTGTTGGGACCATGTTGACTATCATTTTCGAGTAGTTGTTGGACATGAGTCAAGTGAGGACACTCCTGAGTGTAATGGCCGTAGGTGTTACATATAGCACAGGAATGGTTAGTCCGCAACTGTGGGTTCTTCCCATGTTAAGTGGGATGTTGGGGATTATGTGCAAGGGGGTCGGCACCGTTATTGTTTGGAGGGTTGTCCTGTTGGCCACCTCCTTGATTCTAATTGTTACCCTAATTCCTATTTCTCTTATTCCTTCCCTTCCCTTATTGGTTATTGGTGGCGGGTTGGTTAGGGAGGTTTTGTTGTGCATAGACCTGTCCTATAGGAGCAAGCAGAGTCAGGGCCGGAGCCGGAGCGAGCTACATAGGTGGTGCGTAATAGACCAGAGGAGATGATGGGGCTACAAAGCCAACCGTTTGGCCAATACACAAGTGTGCTAAACAAGTTGTTCCATGAACATGAGGAGTTGGTGCAGGAGGCGCATAGGAAGGAGTGGCTCCAGTATGATTCGTTACATGTGAATAATTAGGGGTGTAACCTGGTTGGAAAACACTAGGGGTGTGACCAGAATGTGGTGGCATCATAGGAAATTCCAGATAAAATTGATAATTTTGTGTAACAGAGCCAATGACTCCATCAGTAGCATGGGATGCCCCCTGCGTATCTCGACGTGAGGAGCTGGCACGGGTAGCATCAGGGATGATGGTTTACAAGTAATCGGATTGAGCATATAGAAGATCAAACTACTAAGCCTTAAGAATGGATTCCTCTTCGGTTTGTGGGCGCTCCAATGTGACATTGAGCTTGTGCAAGATCCATGAATGGTGTTTTCATTGTAGCTTGTGCAAGATCCTTGTAAATGGGGGGAGTTGTCCTATCCTCTAACTGGATCTTGCACAAGCTATGGCGATGGAACCATTCATGGATATGATCTGTGATATGGGTAGTTGTGTTCTGTCGATAGGATAATAATATTTCCACTCCCTCATCATAATAGATGAGTAACTGGAAGTATTGAAGGAACATAGAAGCTAACGAGAAAAAAATGGGGTAAGCGGCATGAGGCAGTTCGGTGTACCACTTGGTTGCAACACCGGTAATTGTGCGCTGGAATAATCTCAACCCGACAGAATTATCCACTATGTTGTTAGATGAACACCATAGGTGGAATGACATGATGTGATTTGGATGATCCTCTCCTACATTACCCTCAAACTTAGGGATGTCTGAGGGAATTTTGGTAGGAATGGGAGGCCATTGTGAGTTAAGATGAATTGGGTCATTAGTCAATCATGCCAAATCGGGTAGGTTGAGGCTAGCTATAAAAGGTAGACTAGAACCGTGAATGGGATGGGAAGGGCCAACAGTGATGCCAATGACAGCAGGAACATAGTTCCTAGATGTAACTTGGGGTATGTAAGGTTGACTTTCAATGGGAGGAATAGTCACTGGAATGGTAGGAATAGTCAGAATGAAAGTGGAAGGGCCACTGCCCCCGGGTATAAACTGGGGAATGGTCAAAAACATGGTGGCTGGCGTGGGGCCACTCATAGTGGGTAATGGACCAGCAACAGTGTGTGTAGTGGGGAAAGGCCCACTAGGACCATGACCTCCTGGTCTAGTGGAAGGGGCACTCGTAATGATAGGTGGAATGGATGCAATCCCACTACTAACTATCCTGCCCTAAAAGAGATCAGGACGTGCACCATCCATGGGGCTAGATGGAGTAGTGAACAAGGTGGGTTCGGACTGATATGAATCTGAATCAGACTCAGAGGCTATGTGTGGCTCTGAAGATGGTGAACGATGTCAAATATGCATTTGATGGTGATAGTTCAAGGAACGGAACTGGGGGGTGTGCCCCCTAAGCCTATGTGAGTAGTGTAGTGGAGCTATGATGACTATATGGAGTGCTTTGTAATGAATAAAAACTCAATATTATCAATCACAGGCTCAAAAAACCAACTAAAACTGAATGTGTAGAAGGAGAGCATATAAATGGAAACTCCCATGCCAACAATAATCTCTAAAACCAAAACTACAACAACAGGTCATAG
Source organism: Pseudotsuga menziesii (assembly GCA_001517045.1). Taxonomy (NCBI): domain Eukaryota; kingdom Viridiplantae; phylum Streptophyta; class Pinopsida; order Pinales; family Pinaceae; genus Pseudotsuga; species Pseudotsuga menziesii. The sequence goes on along the minus strand of LPNX010796797.1, from coordinate 735,216 downwards.
CAAGACGAGTCTACAACAAAGTGGCCAGGAAGACAACAAGAAACACTACCTATGAAAGAAAAGGACACACTAATATATGGGATAAAAGTGTAAGCAAAATCCTAAATACAAGCTGGAATCCCCTCACAAATCGTATCCTTAGCAGGGTGATGAAATCCCAGTTAGACAGTATGAAATGGAAGAACAATCTAGGCTAAGAGAATCCCACTACCGATAAGGACCTTTGGGTAAAATAGCCCTAGAATAATTGAAACTAGGCTACCTCATTCAAGACACATCCGTTCAATTTATTGGCACTCAAGCCCTTTGACCCTTGACCCCCAACTGGGCGATACGAGGAGGACTACAAACGTTTAGCCTTTGGTGCAAGATGGAGTGCGATATTGCACCCTGATTTTCAGAACCCCTTCATTTGCGGCTTACTCCTGTGGAGAAGGGGGCTCCCGAAAAAATGGTTGTGATCATGTCAAAAAGTACAAGAGTATTTTGGTCCCCTAATGGACAACAACTATGTATCAAGATGTAATTGACAGAGGGGTGTTGTTTGGATGCCTATCCCCAAAGTCCTAACTTAGCTACAATATTGTTTTTCCTCAAATGAGGTTACAATGTTGGTTGTATTAAGTTATTTTTAATGCTTGCTTGGGGTCATGAACCAATATTTTCACTTATATGGTGTGAAATATGTGCAATTTATGTGTGTACAAAACACGCCAATCCATGATGAAGATGTCCCAATCTCACTATCGGGATGCAAAATATAATGAAAATAAAAAGCAGTAAAGAATAGTAAATATGTTGCAAAATAAATGTTTTCTTCTAGAAATAAAATGTAATTAAACTAAATGAGCAGTAAAAGGAATTAATCAAATGTAGGAAACATGCATGGGGTCTTAACCACAATGCTCAACTAGAACGGCTCATAAACCAGGTAAGTGGGATCTCAATACATGTCAAGGGGCTGCAAAATATCAAATCTGGATAGAAAACATGCTAGAAAAAGGGTTTAACATAGACAAGGGTCTGAAACAGGGATCTGATGCACAAAAATAGACTGAAAAACAATAGGTCACACCTATCGATTAAACAGGCATGATCACAGTCGTACAGAATTGATAAACAGTCGTGATCATGGCTGAAAAATAGTCGACAGATCTAGGTCGCACAAAACAAAGGGTTAAGCGTGACGGATCGCTCGAAACCAAGTCATAGTAGAGACTGGTGTCGCTCCAGAAGCCAGGACATGAGTTGTCTAGGTTTTTAATCCAGGTTGATCTTATCAGGTCTAAAGGCGCAACCTAGGTTCTGCTTATAGGGTAGAAATGCACCACTGGGTCGCGGCTTTCAACCAGATATATGCGACTTGTCCCAAACATTTTTTTTTTTTTTTTAAACAGAGTTGTTTAAGGTCGGGGGTAGGCACTGTTGCAGTAATTGTTTGGATCAGCTGTGAGAGGGTTCTATCTATGACGACTGAGGGCAGAAGAGGAGAACAAACCAATAGCAAATCTTCAAAAACCAAGATCTGTATGGATCGACCGAGTGGAGTCTCCAAAACTGTAGTGGGGATTTCTCCCCTACTACATGCAAAAGAACCAACCTTATCTCGTTTAGAGAATAAGGAAGAGTTCAATGATAACAAAAAATAACGATACAACAAAAGCAAATATTTTTAGGGTTTTCACATATATATAAACTAAACTAATGAAAGAAATAAAATTAAACACACATCGTCTACAAAATGGGCCACCGTAGTCGTCCTCGGAAGTGGTTCCGCAGCTCCACGGGTTGGGTCTCAAATCTCTTCCACAACTGGTTTTCAAGTGAGGGGAATGGATCCAAATGGGTACGGAGTGAGCTCAATTTACACCGCGGGAAATGGCATGGAAAAATATGGAATAATGGAAGAGAAATTATGTGATGTGACTGATGGAAAATGGAAAAAGTGATCCAAAATTGTTTTGGGGAAGTCCTTCACAATGTATTTATAGTATGGTCTTAGGGTTTTTTACCCATGGTATTTATCTATGGTATTTTGACCCATTCTCATTTTTAAGTTTTTTTACCCTTTTTGGGAGAAAGTGGGGATAAATCATAATTAATGCTCACTATCCCTTCATTTATGGGAATGAATAATGATGTTTTAGACCATTTTTAGTGGAAATACAATTGTGAAGGTAAAAAAAAATGAAATAATGGTGGGAATCTGATGTATGGATATGGTTTATACCATGGTGATCTAGGTGAACACTTTTTTGTATTAACAAACTTCCCTATCAACATATTGATGTTCACATTCTCTCCATCCTAGTACCATCCTGCCATGAAAAACCAAAAAATTGTGATTTTTCACCATTGTCCTATACATGAGTTTTTATTGTGATAGGTGCGTATATACATGGGAAGGATTTCATTTTCCTATGTATATCCAGCCCTATATGCAGCTCGATGATATGTTCCTGACGTGGATTGAGAATACTAACTTTGGGCGCCTTAAATTTGAAAATTCACCACTAGAAACAAAAATTGATACATGGAATGCGTAGCGAATGTGATTGTGAGTTACCTAGTCCTGACGACTATGGATTCTGTGGCTCATAGCTCCAAGAATGTTCATTTTTAATTTCAAGGTCCAACAAGATCCAAATGCACTATTGTTGGTAAAAAACCAAATTGTATGGTAAAAACTTCATTTTTTACTATTTATTAAATATGTTTACCCACTTTTCCTATAGCTTGGATTTCCTATTGACTATTTCCAGCTGTTTGGTCTAATATTGTTGTGTAGGGTCTCCTTTTGGTGCACTTTCATTGAGGCTTTGGTTTTTTCATGCCCGTGGAAGGTATAATATTAAATTGGCATATAGGATAGGACCACTTTCCGCGTGCATTTTTCATTTTCCTATGACTATGTCACCTTAGCCATATGTACGAATCCACTTCTTATTGTCATATAACCATCATACTGCTACTAGAAGTGGCATTACATAAATGGTATAGATTTCCTAATCATGGGTTCCCTAGTTAGATCCCACTTTGTCATTTGGTGCCCATGTTGAGTATCCCCCCTTAGGTCTGGGAGCCTTCCCTTGTAGTCCCGCCATGCCTTTGAGCAAGAACCGCATACTCTTTCTTAAAAAAATTTATGGCTATATCCTATAGGGACTCCTGTCTTGTATCAAGTTGTAATTGCATTGCATGTATCCACTTGTCATATTCGGCTTTACGTTGGCTCCCTACTTCAGTCTTACAAGATGTGTAGTCAGAGATTGTCTCAATTCTATCCAAGAAGATCCTCTCATGTATCTTTTACAACTTTATTATCCCATACCTATAGGGAACATCCCCCCGAGTGTCCTTATCCTGCATATGCTTCCTTGCATTGAGCATAGGTATGTTCCACTGCTTGGAACTAGTTTTCTTTCCTACGACATTTGTTTCCTCCTTATCGTACTATAATCAATTTTATTATTTTTAAAGCTTCTTAACATGAAAAAGACCAAAAAATCATAAAAACATAAAAAACTGGACGAGAAATAATATTACTTTTTATTGGAATCTGTCGTGTCGCCTTCAAATATAGCATAGTCCATGAGTCTATTCATTCATTGGTTGGGTTACTAGTATGACCTTAGGAGTTGTACTCATTATTTTGAGTTTTCTCCATGGACTAGTTATGCTTCCAATCCCCATGGAGCCTCTGTTAATGCCTCCCATGTCACAGAGTTGTCCCAATTTGCATGTTGAGTCTATGCTTCTTATGATTCTTCATATACCTTATCATCTTGTTCAAAGGAATTTTTTTATCCCGAGTCGCCCATTCCTAACTTATTTTGTCTCTGCATGTCATCCATTCTCTATACATTTGTTACTGGTTTGTGTGCATCTTGTTTGTCCTATTTCTTCCAAATTATCCAGCGTTGTTGTGTACCTCGTGTTGGTTAATCGGGTATGCCTTAATGTCCTCCTTCCAATGTATTTCATTCCATCGAACTTCATATCATTTATTATGTAATAGAGAGATAGATTCCATTGAGTTCCTTGAGACTTGTAGTCATCCGTGGCAGGTTCTCTCTCCATCAACAAATTTGGGAATACATCAATGTCCCCTTATTAATGGATTCTCTTCAGTGTTCGACCTCAACACATTTATTCAAACTTTTTTTAATGCACTTTGTACCTTGATTCCCATGATCATTATCAATGGGACGTCTCACTTCTGTTAATGGTATAGTACATTAATGACTGATAATCAGACAATGCTCCATCATGTTCGACTCCAACACCTTTATTCATGTGATGGTACATGTAATAGCGGTGATTTATGTTGAAGACATGCAAGTTTGGTGGAATTCCATATATGCTACCTCCTTCATCATGCTAGTATATATGAGATTTTATTTCCCATGGCCAGAGTTCAATGTACAATCTTATGCACCAGACATCTTCATTTAGTATGAAGACCTTATTTCACTGTATATTGTACATGGCGATGACCACTCATGACATGTGTATTATGCATATTCATGGACATGTACTGTTATGTATCCGAGACTATTGTGTATACTTCATATCTACAATCATATGAAGATATGTATCATTGTACTGATGAGTGGCAGGTTCTTCCACCTAGTTCTTCATTACTCCACTCCTAGGATTGTTATAATGTATTTCAACCATCATGTACCCTATGACCTCACACCTTAGGGGGAATCTAATATATCGTGATTTTCCACACCTGATACATCATGATTTGATGATCTTTCCCTATCCCTATGCAGACTCATTTCATCCCATTTACTCACCATTACCCTAATGCTCAAGTGGAACTCCTAAAAATACATTTTTGAATATATAAGCGGGTCAGAAATTTACAAGCCATGTATACGCACCTTTCAACAATGTCACCCGCATACATCAGGTTGTATGCTTAAAAAATAAAAAAAATTGGAGTTTTCCCCATCAAGTAACGAATGACTTGATCCTTGGCCTTCCATATTTCGGGAAACGCTTCGATTTGACCCTTCATTTCCCATTGACGGGCTATATATTGAGATATTATGAAGCATTGAGAAGGAGGATAATTTTGGAGAGTAAATATATTATAGCGAAATTGTGCCCCAATCTTATATGCTTGATTTTGCATCCCTTTGTCCTTGAAGCAACCATTAGTGCTCTTTCCCAAGATTTCCTTTGTCCTTGTGAGATTTCCATTATATGGAAGGTTGAAGTGGTGGAGGCCCAGGTGGAGGGACTCGGTTTCTGGATTTCAACGAGCGACCAAGTTCCAACATAGATTGCCATTGTTATCTCTATTTACATTAATAGAAATATCCATTTCTCATCCATGACATGTGTAATTATGAATATTTTTATCCATGGATGTAATTACTTTGTTTATATGTTGGAATTGAATATGCTAGATTAGACTCTAAAAAATGATATATATCATGCTTGTATATCTCTTTGTTGTTGAGGACGAAGTGTAGGGACAAGTTTGATTGAAATCTCAACGAGGTTCTTCTTTGAACGTCCAGAATAAGGTATTATTCTCATCCCTTAGTGTTAGTTTCATTTATATATCTAGTATGCTTTGAAATGGATTGATTTTTTGTGTCATCCTGTCTGTTGTGGTCCACCCCAAGCCATAGGAATTTTTCTCTGTAACAAGTATAGTAGGAACCATAAACAAGTACCTACAAAGAAACAATGTACCCTCCCCACAAACCATTATTAGTGATTTTATTAAAAACCATAAAATATGCAAAATGTAAATTAACAACATGAAAGGAAATGCACAATTTTTTTTATATTGCATTACAATTCATAAAATAAAAATGCCTTTTTTTAAGTCCAAGCTAAAGAAAACTATTCTAAAGTTCAACAATGAACTTATTCATCCTACCTACTCCTAAGATAAAAATTTGAAGAAATGCTAGGTAAAATCAAAGATCTAATGTAACCACCTAATGAATTGATGAATACCCCTTCCTTTGATGATAAACCAAGTCAAGGATATATTAGTGATTAGGTGAATAAGTGATGGGATTTCCATCATTCCTTTCTTGGGATTTGAATAATGATGTTGGAGGGTGAAGTCATGCTAAGGTATTTCAATATTCTTCTATCCAAAAGTTAATTGGGTTGACAAATTGGAAATCTTTATCCATTAAGTCATGATGCATGGAGAAAGTTAAAAATGGGTCATGTGACACTTCATGGAAAATTTCTTGGCACTTGTTTCTTTCTCCATCAAAATATTTGATTATTGAATATGAGGAAGAAATGTGATATTTTAATGACGAGGATGGGATGGTGGAGTGAATAAATGTATTTTGTCCCATATCGCTTATAATGGTTGATCATGAATTCTCAAGTGATGAAGGCCTTTGTGATTGGGAATTATAAAGTTTTTGTTTTCACAAATTGGCCCTAAGGTAGAAGAATAATCAATATTAGTTCCTAAACAATGGGACTCTAATGTTAGGATATTTAGACACTTAGGAGTTAGTTAAGATCAACTTGTGTAATATATCCGTTAGGTAAAAGTGTGTTTCTTTAGTATGCATTTGTAAATATTCTAATCCGACGGTCACGATATGTTCTATGTAATGTCCCGGTTTTGACCCCGTTTGCATGATGTATATAATGTAATTAATCGTGGTGAGGAGCTCAAGGCAAAAGCCCCACCATCGATTTCGTTGTGTGTGTGTTTCGGCAATGGGGATAGTTGCCAATGGTTTATCGTGCTATTCGGCACATTATAATGTGGCATCATGTAAATACGCACATCAATTAAAACTAAAACCACAACCAGCTACGGCAGTGAAACGTTGAATTAAAAGGGCATGGTTCCAAAGGATAAGGGGTGGGGATGTCAAACCTTAGTCTATGGGGGGAAAACCCATGTTTTGCCACCTTTGTTTGTTTGCCACCTTTTCTTGTCTCATCCAACCTTGTCAACCTCTTTTAATGCTTCAACTGGTGGTTGAGGAGTGATGGCTGAGTGGTTGAGGGCAGTTATTTCCTTTGGGAGTGGGGCGGCAGGACTGTCAATCCCTTACCCACACCCACACACCACCCACGACTCCATTCCCACCCTGCGGGTTCATCCTCCCCACACTGAGCGTTCTTCTGTTCATCCACGTGCAGAGGCCGCTGTCTATTTGCTTACACAACTGGGCTTCAACCTTCATGACGGTGGTCGGTTTCCTGCTCGCGCGCAGGTTCGTGGTCTGTTCATTCCTCACGCGGGGGCCGCTGTTTGTTTTTCCTCACGCAGAGGGGCGGGAGTCTTGCTCATCCTCACGCACAGGCAGAGGATCTACTGGATCTCACGTGGCTAGGAGGAGAGCTGCTTACCTGTGGTCGTTCACGTTTTCCATAGAGTGGAATTGGGTAAGTCTCCTTGGCCTTTTGTGGTCTGGTGCGGGTTGCACTCACGCATAGACTGTTTGGGGTCGTTTTCCCATGTTGTGAGCCTTGCTCACTAATTGTGTTTTGGGGCTGTTGTCTTCCCCATGCTTTTGGTTGGCTATGGTGTCCAATTGCGTTTTGGGCTGCTATGCTTTCATATTGAGTCGTTTTCTGCAGTGTTCTGCGTCTGATTTTTCCTTGCTGTTTGGGACTGTGTATAGCTACCATCATTGGCACCGTGAGTTGGGGCTGTTGATTGCCACAGTCATTGGCCGAGTCTCCAATGGTTATGCCGGGAGTTATGTTTCTTATCCACCATGGGCTGTGGATTGTTCCCACTGTTTTTTATTGTGAAATTGGGCTGATGTCGTTACCCTAGTTTGGGTGTGGTTGCCGAGTTGTTTTGGCCACGTTAGGGCCAAGAACAACTCTGAGTTGCCTTATGGGCTTGATTTGTGCCTCATCTGTTGTTTGGGACTGTCACCGGTTGTTTTTCTTTCTTCACAGGGCTGTGAAGGGGTTGATTGCTGCGGGTATGCAGTGGTTGGTCTTCGGACTGTGCTGGCTTGGCCACTTGTTAAAGGCCTGTTAAACCCAGCAGTGTTTGGTTTGGCTGTTTTGTGTCCCCTCGGCTATGTGTAAGCCTGCAATTGACCCTTATCCTTGGAGGAATCATGCCCAGCTCGGGGGTGGCAGTGTGTTGAGAGAATGATGAGCATGCTGGCCTATGGTTGGGTGGAACGTTGCAGCGACGTAGCTGGTTGCGGGCAAGTTCTTCATTGAAAGATAAGTGCTGTGGCTATTCCATCTCTGCAATTATATTGATGTTTAATGAGTTATGATGAACATGTTGAATGCTGGTTTACGAATATGTTTTATTCCGCTGAATGATTGAGGAATTATGCATCTTGTATGGTGTTTTATGCATTATGTTATGTTGTTTAAGCTTTTAATATCAGCATTTCTCCTGTTCATGTTCATGGGGTTGTTTGCCCGACTGAATTTGATGTTAGTCACGTCCTCTTCGCCGGTCTGAGGGATGGGGACGTGACATTCTAGACATAGAATGATCCGACGGTTCAACTTCTCTTAGATCATACCTACCATTGACCTGTGGCTTAACACCTGATTGGTTTATGATCTCTATTTAAAGAGAATAGAGGGTCCTTGTCTAGTTGATCGATTATGAGAAGCTCATATGTAACTTTCTTTCTTTTGCATAATAAATTGCTCCAAGTAGCTATTTGGCTGGGGCCGTGGACTGTTTCCCTCTCGAGAGTATTAACCACATGACAAACATCGGTGTGTTGATCTGTGATCTATTTGTATGAAGCGGTTGCTCAAAGTGTTCGGTCTTTTGGGAGTACCATGTGTACTCGAACATGGTATCAAAACTTTTATGAAGAGCCGCTTTCGGTTTTGATTTAGATCTAGAACCGGTGTTGCCAAAACTTTGAAAGGGTTTCTGGTTCTAGATTTTCTATACATTTTTGGCTTATGGGAGCTATTCCATTGCATCCGGAGCACTTTTTCCATTGGGAAATAGTTTTTGTTTCACCGAAAATCGTTTCCATTTGTTCCGAAAACACCCATTTCGAAAAATCTGAAGGTATAATGTTACAGTGACGAATTTGTTTTTTTTAAATCTCTCATATTTTATCAGTTTTATTATTAGATTTTTTTTTTTTAGTCTCGGATTGTTTCCTTCCCTGGCTGCATATGCTCTTTGTCATGCACCTTGCGCGATCGCAGCGAATCAGAAACAGTGAGGGAAAGTTTTTTTTTTTCTTGTCTTGTCTTCTCGGCTACGTATGCTCTTTGTCGTGCACCTTGTGTGATCATGACAAATCAGAAACAACGAGAAAACTTGAAAACATAGACTTTCCGGGTAAGCTAACCAAGATCTAACCCCATTGTGTGGAAAAAGTTTTTTTGTTTTTGTGTTTCATTTTTTTTGTGATTTGTAGGAAAAGAAAGCAAGCACGGAGAACGAGAGATAAGAGTATAAAAAAAAAAACCCCTTTCTCTTTCCATACTTTTATGTACCTTTTAAACTTAGCTCACTTGGTCCAAAGTTGCTTTATCCTTTAATAGGTCTTGAGTTCAAGTCTTATTAAGCTACTTTTTAGTGCATGCAATTTCTATTTTCAAGTTACTTTATTGTAAAAGTGCATCTCACATAAATAAAATAAAATAAAAAGTGAATCACTTAAGTCTTTTAATTTATTGCCGCACTATTTAAAAGTAACATTATTGTAAAAGTGAACCTCACTTATTCTACAAAAGTGATTCACTTCAAAGCAACTTTATTGTAAAGTGATTGTCAAAGGTTGATCTTGGGAAGAGGGGGGTTCTTTTTTTTATTTGGTCCAGTTAATATCTGCCACGTCACTATTGGAGACAACTTCAGCATTTTCTTTGATCAAGCATAACTTCATCATCCAGAATCAGTTTTCAGTGCCGTTTTTTTTTAAAACCACATATTTTTTCGAGCTCTTTGCAACCAGACAGATAGTTTCTATTTTTTCAGCCATTATTTTATAGTATGGCCGCCCCTTGTGATATTATACTTACAAGTTCTAACTATTTCTCATGGAAATCTCGTATGGAGGATGTTCTATGAAGTAGGGAACTTTTCAGGATAACCTTAGGGAAAGAAACAGAACCCACTGATGATGATAAAAAAATTAAATGGGCAAATAGATGTGATAAAGCTCGTGGATTGATTGGGATGTCAATCTCCATTGATTTGCGATTCCAGATATCTAGCATTGATGAACCTGATAAAGCTTGGGAAAATTTGGAATCTGTGTTTGGTAAACATAATGAAATTTGGGGTCATCAACTTGAGAATGAGTTGCTTTCCTTGAATCCAAATGATTTTTCATGTATTCAATACTATTTATCTAAGTATAAAACTCTTAGACTCTTATGTGCAGAATGCAAGATTAAGAAAGAAGACAAACAATGTATTTATCATATTCTTTCCAAACTTGGACCTGCATATTCTATTTTTGTATCTACATTCTACTCCATGAAATAATCATTGACTGCAGCTAGCTATCAAGAGCCTAGTCTTGAACCCTTTTGTGATTCCTTAATTAGAGAGCAAGATAAGCTCATTCATCTTGGAATAATTAACAATGCAGATACATCTGGGAAAGCCTTATTGTCCCAATAGAAAGAAAACTCCAAGCCTCCCAAGAAACATAATTTTCGCAATAATAAGCCAAACAACAAGGGTCTCAAACCCTCTCAGTCAGCTCCTTCTTTAAAAAATGACAAAGGATCCAAGCAAAAAGGAAAGAAGACTGAGCGTCATTGCAATTTTGTGGGAAATATAATCATGATGAATCTAAGTGTTTCAAGAAGATGAAATCCTTGGAAGCGGCAATGAAGAAGCACCACATCAGCATAGATTCGTCTTTAGAATCTAACTCTCATGGGCATGCACTTTGTGCTTCTGGTTACTCTTATACTGCATCTTCTTCTTCTACTTCAAATGAATGGCTCATTGATTCTGGAGCATCTTATCATATGGATAAGGATCAAGCCATATTTTCTACTATGGATGAATGTAACACCAAACAAATATTTGTTGGTGATGATAGATCTCTAAGTGTTGTAGGATCTGGAACAGTTCCTGTAGAAAATGGTCATTTCAGTGATGTACTATGTGTTCCAAAAATTTCCTGCAATTTGTTATCAATCTATCAAATTACTCATCCAGGTGAAGGTAAAACTGTGACGTTTACACCTCACCAAGTTGTAATCAAGGATTTTAAAAATCCTCAAAATGTCCTTGCTACTAGAAATGTTGATGATATTACCAGGTTGTACAAATTTAACAACTTTGGGTCATCACCTTTTCCTTCAGTTTTTGTTGCTCATAGTGATAACTTGAGCAAACTTTGGCATGAGCGATTTGGTCACTTAAATTATCGCTCATTGCAACAACTATGTAAAGACAATATGGTGACTGGTCTTTCGATGGTATCTTGCAAGGATGATGTTTGTTCTGGTTGTGTACTCGAAAAACATCATCGGGACAGTTTTGACAAACGTGCCTCTTGGCACGCCTCAGTTCCTTTGGAGCTTGTGCATAGTGACTTGTGTGGTCGTCTTCCATCTGCATCATTTTCTGGTTTCAAATATTTCTTAACTTTCATTGATGACTACTCCAGACGCACTTGTGTTTACTTTCTAAAACTTAAGAGTGAAGTATTTAACATGTTCTTGGCCTACAAGGCCCTTGTTGAAAAACAATCTGGTCATCAAATTATTAAGTTAATATCTGACAATGGAGGAGAATATGTTAACAACAAGTTCACTACTTTTTGCACTGAACAAGGAATCCAACAACAACACACTATTCCATATACACCACAACAAAATGGTATAGCTGAACGGAAGAACCACACTTTAAAAGAAAAGGCTAATTGTATGATCCAATCTAAAGGACTAAGTCTTCAGTATTGGGCCGAGGCCATAAATTGTGCAAATTACATAGTTAATCACACACCCACTAAAGTTTTACAAGGTATAACACCGAAAGAAGCATGGAGTAAAATTAAACCAGATGTAAGTCACTTTCGTGTGTTTGGTTGTGAAGCATGGGATCACATTCTGGATGAAAAACAGAAAGCATTGTAGCCTAAAAGTGAAAAATGCATATTTGTTGGATATTCTGAAGATGTAAAAGGTTATAGACTTCTTTAGCCCCATTCACATGATATAATCATTAGAAGAGATGTTAAATTTGATGAAAATCTCTTGGCCTGCAAGCCTAACTTGGAAAGTGTGCCATCTTTGGCCTGCGAGCCTGATTCGGTGAGCATGCCCTCTTCTTCTTATTCCAACTTCTTTGACAGGTTTCCAACTCCAGTTTCTGATGATGACAGTGAGGATGAAAATCCACCTCCGCCTGCTCATGTTCCTCCAATTGCACCAGCACCAATACTTCCTCGATGGGTCCATTCAACATGTGAAGCAGCTGGTGATCCTGTCGGTGATCCTAGAGATCAATGTCAAACGCGTTCTCAGTTTCAACGAGCCTCTTCTCTTTTGGCTCAAGTTTCTGAGAATCATGATCCATAAACTTTTGCAGAAGCTTCAGGAAATCCAGATTGGGATGTAGCTATGGATGAAGAATATCATTCCTTAATAGTGAACGATACTTGGGATCTTGTTCCTCTTCCAAAAGGAAGAAAACTTGTCAGATGTAAATGTGTCTATAGAACTAAGTATGCATTATATGGAATTGTTGAAATACTTAAGGCAAGGTTAGTTGTCAAAGGTTTTTCCCAAGTTGAAGGGATTGACTACAATGAAACCTTTTCCCCTATAGCAAAAATGAAATCCATCCACCTTGTTCTTTCCCTTGCATCCTTACATAACTAGGAAGTCCATCAAATGGATGTCAAGTCTTCTTTCTTACATGGTGATTTACATGAGGAAATTTACATGGAACAACCTCCTAGATATGTTCAGGATAACTCTAGCCTTGTTTGTCTCCTTAAGAAATCCTTATATGGCCTTAAGCAAGCTCCTGGAGCTTGGTATGCCAAAATGGATAGCTTTCTCCTTGACACTGGTTTTTTTAGATGCCATTTTGACCCCAATGTCTATACCAAGAAAGTAGAAAACCATCTCATCATACTTGTTCTTTCTGTTGATGATCTTATCCTTACTGGTAGTGACCCTAAACTTATAACCCATGTGAAATCTAGTCTTAAGAAAAATTTTGAAATGTCAGACTTAGGATGTTTGCATTATTTTCTTGGTCTCCAAGTCTTGCAAACCAAAGAAGGAATCTTTCTTTCCCAGTCTAAGTATGCTTGTGACCTTCTTCGTCGCTTCCACATGGAAGATTGTAAACCAGCCCCTTCTCCCTTCCAGTCTGGAGTCAAACTTTCTGCCACTTGTACTTCCCCTGAAGTAGATGCCACCTTGTATCGTCAGCTTGTTGGTAGTCTTTTATACTTGACTCATTCCTATCCTAACCTTTCCTTTACCATTGGTTGTGTTTCCCGTTATCTACAAACTCCTCATGAAAGTCACTGGAAAGCAGCAAAAAGAATACTTCGATATATTCGAGGTACAATCCAGTTTGGGATTCATTACAGTACAGGGGGGGAACCTTTGTTGGTTGGTTTCACTGATTTAGATTGGGCTGGCGATCTTAATGATCGAAAGTCTACTGCAGGTTATGTTTTCAGTCTAGGATCTAGACTTGTCACTTGGGCTTGTAAGAAACAACAAGCTCTTGCTCTTTCTTCGGTAGAAGCAGAATATCGAGCTACAGTTAATGCCAATCATGAAGCTTTATGGCTTCAGCAGATCCTTTCAGAGTTTGGATTCGAGCAACAGTAGCCTACTCCACTTTGGTGCGACAACCAAAGTGCCATCAAGCTTGCTAAAGATCCAATTCTACATCAACGCAGCAAACACATTGAGCTACACATGCAGTTCATCAGAAATCTTGTTCATGATAGTGTTGTTGAATTTCTCTATTGCCCTATAGATGATCAAGTTGCAGACATGTTCACCAAGTCTATTACAGAAGCAAAGTTTTCTAAACTTCGGTCTATGTTAGGAGTTCAGGAATGTGTCCTTAAGGGGGGATAGGCTCTAATGCCTCCTTCTCCTAATAGTGTCACTTTTGTAAATCCTTCAATCCTATCCCAAGTTGTTCTTAAGGGGGGATGTTAGTATATTTATACACTTAAGAGTTAGTTAAGATCAACTTGTGTAATATATCCATTAGGTAAAAGTGTGCTTCTTTAGTATGCATTAGAATGCATTTGTAAATATTCTAATCCGACGATCATGATATGTTCTAGACATAGAGTGATCCAACGGTTCAACTTCTCTTAGATCATACCTACCATTGATCCGTGGCTTAACACCCAATTGGTCTATGATCTCTATTTAAAGAACATAGAGGGTCCTTGGCTAGTTGATCGATTATGAGAAGCTCATATGTAACTTTCTTTCTTTTGCATAATAAATTGCTCCAAGTAACTATTTGGTTGGGGCCGTGGACTGTTTCCCTATCGAGGGTTTTAACCACGTGACAAACATCGATGTGTTGATCTGTGATGTATTTGTTTGAAGCGATTGCTCAAGGTGTTCGATCTTTTGGGAGTACCCTGTGTACCCGAACATCTAATTGTTTTCTTTCATTCACTCATTTATCCAAATAATCTTGATCATCCTTAAGTTAATTCTTAAACATATAGTCCACGAATGTTTCAATGAATTCCCAAATAGATTCCCCAAATATGGATGCTTCTCCCAAGGACTCTTCTTCTTGAAAATTAGAAAAAGGAATATTTAGAAAAATAGTTCCAAGTTACTATGTAACTTTAATACTTATTAAAGGAAATTTCATCAACTCACTCGAGGCACTAAAATAGTTATAACAAAATCCAAACCATATAACTCATTAAGATTGAAGGAGATGCAATAAAACATTTGATGAATATGATTTTGATATGTGATAAGAGTTTTAGAAAAATCTTTGAGATAAAGCTCACAACCAATAGTTCTTTCCTTAGTGGAGCCTCTGTGTGGAGTTGATAAGTGAACATAATGACTCCACCAAAATATATGTCATATGATTCAACCAAGGAACTCCTTTATCCTGACAATGACACCAAAAATGTTGTCATAGACAATATTTTTTGGCTTAGGATACATGATATGTCGTATGATTCAATCAAGCAAATATGTGCCTCCTAGAAACAACCCAAAAAATGTTGTTGTACAACCTAGTATCCAAATGATTACAAGGTAAACCAGTTGCTAAATCGAAAAAACTATGAGATTTCCATCCCAACATGTCAATACTAGAAGGAAAACCCAAATTTTTCCTTAGTACTAACCAACAATTTCTAGATTTCACAAGTACTAGTTCAGTTGGGAATGTTTCTAGGATTACAAGGGTTGAAATAGGAGTCTGGGAAGGTTGGTGCTTAAGTGTATAGATACGAATAACATTCAAGAATCATGACAAGATAATGTAAAGGTTTAAGCAGCATGTATGAAATTAACTCACAATATTTCAAAATGATATCACATAAGCCATATATTACTCAAAGGTCATTGGAAAATGATGTCATGAAAGGATAACATCGACATCTATTCACTACTTGAACCATGAAATGTTTTCACAAAATCCTTTTTACCAAAATAAGAACATGATAAATTTAAGGCAGTTATTTTTTCCAAGTATAAATCAATTTTTATATGAAATGATCAAGATATGTTAAGTGTATGTGTGCTAGCAATAGTGAGCATATAGCTTCAGATCTAAATATAGGAAAAGATACAGATCTTATTTAATGTGAGTTACTTGATCTAAGAACTATACAATGCTCAGTAATTTGGAGCATTAACACATACAAGAGTTTGACTATATGAAATAGATCTCAACAATAGTAAGCACGCAAAAATAGCTAATCAAAGGGGTGAAGTGAATGAACCTAAGTGAGCTTAATATTTGCACAATGTTAATATTAATCATACTTACTTAGTTGTTGTTTATTAATTGCAGAATTGTAGATATGAACAACTATATTAAAAACAAGAAAAGCTAGTCAAAGGGGTGAAGTGAATCAACCTAAGTGAGCTTAATATTTGCACAATGTTAATATTAATCATACTTACTTAGTTGTTGTTTATTAATTACACAATTGTAAATATGAACATTAAAAACAAGAAATTTGAATGTAAGAAATGATGAATTTGTAACTAATAACTTGAAAGGAATGAAGTAAATCAAAATTTATTCAAATATAATAGCAAAACAATAATAACAACATTTAAATAAAAGGTAAACTTTTTGTTAGTAAAAGTATCCGTGCAAAAGAGTGTTAGAATCAACAAGAACACAAGTTCACCCTATATAATAAGCTAAAATATAGAAATTTATAACCAACAACTTACTTAATTAACTTCAGATCTTAAGTAGTTATTCTTGAGTTACTTAGATGTGTAGTTCTCTTCCTTAATATGAGTTTTATAATCTGGAAATAGTAGAATATAAATAGGGGTAAACATCCTCACGAAAAACAAGTGTCTTTCAACCAAATGTATGGTGAAATATGGTAGCAATTATAGTCATACATAGAATGCAGAAGAAAGAAGGGGTTTAGAGATCAAGTTCCTTAGTAAGACAATTAAGGGATATAGAGTCATGTCTTGTGTTTCATTAGAGCAGTGTTAGTAATCAAGAGTTGAAGAGGAGGTGCCCAATCTTCACCAAATAATAACTAAGGTAATCTCTTGCAATTTCCTTGCTTTAACTTATTCTATCTAAAACATCAATCACAAGGAAAATCAACAATCCAAATGGTTAATATTTCAATTAGATCAAATTGATATTTACATGTAAGAGTAAAATATTTAATCTATTGGAATGAAAGACACGCAATTATATTCTTTCAAGATAAATACTTTACAAAATCCTAGAAGCAACTAGTAATCTAATATTATTTGCTTGCATGAAAGTAAAATAATCACAATATTGTTAAAGAAATGTAATTGAGGAAGATATTCTATTTTGTATTATTATTATTATTACCATTTTAGGAGATGTTGTTCCTCCTATTAGGGATGTTATTGTTGTATTTGGTCATGTAAAGTATTGAGGTAAAACCTCCATTGTAAGTCAGGTCAGTAGTACCCACAAAAGTATTATTAAAATATATTTTTGATTCTCCCAAGGAAAGTCAAACATGACAGCAAGGAGAAGTCAACCAAGTTGGGTTATTAGGCCTCTCATCTTATTAGTATAAATAAGAGAGGTTCCTCCCTCATTTGGACATGGTGTGCACTCAAGCAAGTTTTATAGAGAGAGGAGAAACAATCCATCTAAGGAGAAGGAAGTTGTATAGTATTATTTCTTGGGTCTTAAACCGTACTTCGTTGAAGACTGTTTGTTGGGTTTTCTTCTACACGATGGTTTCCCAAAATAAATATTTGTGTTCTCTTTTCTACTACGCTTGTTATTCTTTCAATGGTCCTTTTTATTTTGGCATAACATATTTTGAAGAAATATTAACATGGTATCAGAGCCAACTTGAAAGAATCCATTGTGCAACAAGTCATCCCACAGTCAAAGAAGGAAGGGTTCACTATTCTGGGCACCTTTCTCCACAAATTAGATGGAAAATAAGGGCTATTAAAATCACCCTAGGAGGGCGCATCTTTCTATTGAAGTCATTTTCAACTCCGAGGATTTTCATTTTTCGACCTACCACTATTGTCGGGGAGGAACTAAGGCATCATATTTTTCAAAGTTCCATCCTCAGTTTCCATAAAATCAACATAGAGTCTATCTCACCTTAGGGAGGCATATCTTTTCCTCCAATCATCCCTTGAGACGATATTAGCTGAAAAATCAAGGTTTTCTAGTCAAACCCTAGGTCATCCTTAAGCTAGTTCCATAAGCAATCCTGAAATTGGTAAGTACTACATCCCATATTTCCATTTGAGGTTCTCATTAATTAAAGATGACAAAAAATACCAAGCTTGATGAAAAGATTGAAGGAGTAGAAAATTTCAAAGCATGGAAATATAGATCCATGCTCATTATTAAAGAACATGACCTAGAAGGATATATAAAATAACAGGTCAAGGAACTAGAGGGAGATGAGGCATAGACCAAGCACAAGAAGGATATGATCAAATCTAAGAGAATCATAGCTGATTCTATCAAGGATCATTTGATCCCCCAAGTGTATTCAAAGAATACTCCAAAGGAATTGTTTGATGCACTAACTAGTATGTTTGAAGGAAATAACATCAACAGAAGAATGACCTTGAGAAACCAATTCAAGGGTGTGAAGATACTAAAGGCAGAAACCATGCAATCATACTTCTCAAGAGTATCTCCAATTAAAGAATAGTTAGAATCCATTGGTGATATGGTAGAAGAAGAGGAAGATGTGATGACCACCTTAAATTTTCTTCCAAGAGAATGGGATTCCTTCATCAGAGGGATATATTCTAGAAGAAATCTAACCAAGTTCAAAAAGCTATGGGAAGAATGTTTACAAGAAGAAAGAAGGATAGAAAATAGAAAAGAAAAGTTAAATGAAGATGAAGATCAAGCTCTATATTCTCATAAAAAGAATGGAAGAAACAAAAATTAAGGATTGAGGATCAACTTCTAGAATATCACAAGAATCCAAAAGAGGTAAGAAGTTTAAAAAGGATTACTCATCTTATGAATGTTACACATGTCATAAGTTAGGACATATCTCTAGACATTGACCACTTAATAAAAAAAAGTTCAAGAAGAAGAACCGAAAGTTATATTCCCATGCAGTTGAATAGAATGAATTAGATGTGTGAGAATTGATTCACACTTGGATCTAGGAGCCAAATAAACTCTCACAATTCGAAATTGTTCACAAAACATGCACAAAATAACTAAAAGACTGAAAAATGAATACACACATGAGGTCAATAAAACTATGCAGAATTATCCACCTGGAGCGCCTAAACTATGCAGAATTATCAACCAGGAGCTCATCAACTATGAGTAAATGCCAATTTCCCTAAGTCTAAACCATTGAATCACTGCATGCAAGAAAATGAAATGTGCCTAAGGTATAATACTATGGTACTAAGGTGGATTATGATTTGAAAACCACATTAATCCTTACTTATTACATATTAACCAAAAATATCAATGAGGCCTTGGCAACAAAGACTCAAGTCACCTCATACAACAGAAAAATTTATTTTCCCACAGAAACAAGGTAAGGAGGAAAACCACATGGGAACAAAACCTCCCATAAAAAATGCAAACGGAGACAAAAATATGAAAGTGAATGGTAGCCATCATCATGTATCACCCACTCCAAGAAGGGATCTCAGATAGGTGAAGGTATTCTCTATGAATCACTTAGTGAAAATGTCAACAATTTGCTCTGTAGATGGGCAATATTGCAAGGCTATCACCTAATCATGCACCAAGATCCGAATGTAGTGCATGTGTATCTCAATGTGTTTGGTCCTATGTCTCTACACTAGATCTGTGTAAATATTTATTTCAATTTGATTGTCACACCATATGACAATGGGTGAATCAAATGCAACTCCAAGTTCCGAAATAACACCTTGCAACCACACACATTGTGTAGTTGCGTTCACTACTCCTTTGTACTCGGCCTCAACTGAATATAGGTAGATGGTGTGTTGTTTGTTTATTGACTAGAATATAGGACCATGGGAAAGAATCAATACATAATCTGAAGTGGATTTCCTATCAATGGGATCTCCATCCCAATCACAATCAGTAAATCCAACTAGTTCTAGTGGATAACCAACAGCATAGTGTACCACGAAGTGTCTGGTTCCTTGCACATAGTGAAGGATCCTATTGGAGTCCTTCCAATCGATATCATGAGGTTGTTTCATAAACCTTTATACAACACCTACAACATAATCCAAAATATGTTCAAGAATGTGTAAGATGCAACAAACTCCAGACTAGTTGTCTATACAATGAGTTGTCCACCAAAGAAGACTTGCCAAACTCACTTAATTTGACACCAGAAAGGAATGGGCACTTGGTTGCATTACATTCAATGATTTTAAAATTCAATAACAGGTATTCAGTATCTTTTTTTTTCTAACCTTGATCCCTTGTTCATATTTCCCCATTTCCAAACCAATAAATTGTTTCAACAATCCAAGATCAGTCATGGAAAACTCATTGTGCAATGCGGACTTGATTGACCCAATTTATTTGGTGCAGATACCTGTAATAAAAATATCATAAAAATAGAGTACAATGACCTGCAATACATCACCAATATTCTACAAATAAACATTGGTATCATACTTGCATCTTTCAAATCCAAGTGAAAGCAAAAATCTGTCCATCTTGGCATACCAAGCCGTGGGGGCTTGCTTGAGGCCCTAGAGTGACTTATTTAACTTGCATACAAGTGAAGGATCCTAAATGAAACCTTTAGGTTTCTGCATATATATCTCCTCTTTAATTTCACCATGAATAAATGTACTTTTAACATCCATGTGGTGAACCTCCCAGCGCTTAGATGCAACAATGGCTAAAACTAGCCTGATAGAGTCCATCTTTGCAACCGGTGCAAATGTCTCTGTATAGTCCAATCCTTGGAATTGAGAGAATAATTTGGAAACCAATATGGAATTATAATTTATATCATACCAATCAGTGAAAACTTTTGTCCTGTAGACCCATTTGCATTGCACTAGCTTCCTCTCGGAGGGAAAGGGAACCAATTCCCAAGTCTCATTTTCCTATAGAGAGTTGAACTATTCTTGCATGGTTTTTTGCCATATTGGGTCAAGTGATGCTTCCTAATATGATTAAGTATCAAATCCAACCATCATGAAAAATTTATTAGCAAGAACCACTTCACTTGTAGAGAAAGCAGTGTGAAATTGTGATCTAGTATTTCTAGGATCTAGTGAATTTCTAGCCAAATCCCCAGCTGCTTCAATGGTTTTCTCAACCCATTTGGGATGAATGGGTGAGAAATGATCTTCATCATCATCTTCAGAAACATCAGAATCATAAATATCAGAAATATCATAGAAATATCACGAGGACTNTTTATAGCTCAATCCTTATAAACCACCCTACCCAGCCCCACCTTAAACCCCTCATCCCCCCAATACCTACAATATATTGGTTCGATTTTTGATAATTTTAAAAGCCACAATATGAACTAACGTGATAGTATATTGGTCAACAAGTGAAGCCCCCGTGAGAAATATTCATCACTTACATCATCTTATTTTGGAGGACTAGAGAATTCCCCTGGTGCTAATTTGAGCTCTGGCATGACTTCTTCTTCGAATTGCACACTTATTTCAATGAAGGTATTCTGAGATGAGGGATCAAAGATATTTTATCCCTTTTCATATTTATCATATCCAACCATCATTCACTCCTTTATTTGAGGTTGCAAGTCCTTTCTCTTCTCTAAAGGAATCCTAGCCCAAGCCCTTGAGACAAAAATCCTGAAATGAGAAATATTTGGCTTGTGACCAAACCAAGCTTCATATGGTGTTTTTCCATCTACTGATTTGTGAGGAGATATGTTTTGGATGTATTCAGCACAATTGATGGCTTCATCCCATATATTAGGATTCAATCATACAAGTTTCCATCTCCTTGAGAGCCATGTTCTTGCGCTCTGCCACACCAATTTGTTGTGGTGTGTAGGGGACCAAATGATGCATTTGGATGCCACATTCTTCACATAGCTGATGCAAACTCTTTTTCACATACTCCTTTCCATTCTCAGTCCTAAGGACTTCGATTTTATTCCCACACTGGTTCTCAACTAGGGATTTCCAAACCTTGAGAGTCTCAAAGACTTCAGATTTGAGTTTGAGAAAGTAAACCCAACAAAACCTTGAGAATACATCTATGAAGGTAAACACATACCTTGATCCTCCATATGAGGGTGTAGGAAGAGGCCCAATAATATATGAATGCACCAAGCCAAGCACTTTAGTAGCTCTCCTTACTTTCCCTTTCTCATAGATGTGCTCTGGATGCTTTCCCACCACACATCCAATGCACGGGCCATTAGAGGTATTAATAGAAGGAATCCCTTCCAACATGCCTTATTTGCTTAATGCCTAGAGGTAGATGTAGTTTAGATGGCCGAACCTCTCATGCCACAACTTTCTTGTCCTATTGGCATGAGTTAGGAGAGAATTTCCTCTGTAGTAGGGAAGGAAATGGGAGAATTTGTACATCCTAGCTTGATGATCAACAAACCCCAATGCCACCACCTTGTTGGTAGAGATTTGAGCTATCTCCACTGTGTCTGGAGTAAATGTTACTCTCTTAGCTTCACCAGTGTCTATAATTTTGTACACTAAGAGTAGTTTCACTGCCAAGTTTGGTACAAACATAACATTATTGAAATACCCATCTTTAACATCGATCCTACCAATCCCTTTGGCTTGGATCTCTGAATCATCACCCATTTGAACAGTTGGGCCACTGTCAGAATGCATGGATGTGAAGAAATATTTGATAGAGGCCATGTTACTTGAAGCTCTCAAATCAGTAATGAAGGAAGAAGAGTCTGTTGAACCAACAACCAATGCATGGCACCTCTCCTTGTTGTCTAATATTGAACCTCCATCCTTCTTCCTTGCACCCTCTAGGACTGGGACGTTGTTCTTCTCCAATAGTTGCACCATCATGTCTATGGTATTCTTCATAAATGCACTCTCTGGATTCCACCCTTTGTGACATTAGGTTCATTTGGTCTTCTCTTTCTTCTTCGTGTCCTTGTCCTTGCAAGGATTCGAACCCCCTTCCGAATATTTGGGTTTGTCTTGCTTCTTCTTGTCTTGATTCCTCAAATCCTTAGATTTATTCTTTCCTTTGGATGGATTCAAAACCCCTGCACCAAGAGCTTGGTCTTTACTAGATTTGATGGTACCCATCTGCACTAGCTTGTCTTGCTTTTGGGTCAAAGACTCCATGAACTCAGCCAATGCAAGCATGCACCAATTTCAAGTTGTGAGCTTGCTAGAATGAAATGTTCTTACAAACACAGAGTAGTATGGCTCTAGCTTCGAAATTATGGAAAATATGAGCTGCTCCTCCTTCTTATATATGCCACATTGCTTGATTTGAGGCACCAATGACTTGAATTTGGTGAATAAATCTTGGATTGTCTCAAAATGAGCTGGACTAAAGGAAATGAGCTCATTTTCGAGCTAGTGACCTCTCATCTCGTTAGTTTTCTCGAAAAAAGCTTCAATATTTAGGCATACTTCATTGGGAGTAGCTAGAATGTCTACATGGAAGAGAAAGTCTCTTGAAATGCTAAGGCAAAGCATTCCAAATGCTTCATCAAGTCTATTGAACAACTTCGATTTCTCAGCTACAGAGTTTGGTTCTACCTTTGTCCCCATGATGACCATGTACAGGCCTTTGGACCTCAGCTGAATCACCATTCCGTCCTTCCACTAAAAATAGTTGAATGGTAACAAAACATGGGTCTACTCCATTTCTTCTTGCACTCTTGGTGACAAATTGTTGAATGTACCAGCAATGAAAACACTCGAATCTATCTGAAGAATCCCTCTAACAACAACTCAAACGATATAGATTTGATTTGCAGCTCCAAATAGCTTTGATACCATGTGAGAATTGATTCATAGTTGGATCTAGGAGCCAAATAAACTCTCACAATTCTATATTGTTCACAAGACATACACAAAATAACTGAAAGACTGAAAAATGCATGCACACATGAGGTCAATAAAAAATATTATTATGATTTTCCAACATGTAATTATGTCTGGAACAAGTATATAGTACAATAGGGAAAAAATTTCAGGTTGTGGAGGCCATCTGGATGCATACAAGTGTCACCTCAAGATTTGACCCTCAAACCCCCCTAAGTGGACCAATGAGCCTCTTAATCATCCAAAACGATCATGAATGCACGTGTGAACGTGGTAAAGGAATGATGGAACATAAATGGACATATGATAGGCATGGGTTAGCACATGGGTGAGTGGGAGTGGCTCTAGGTGAGCAATAAATTCCCAAGAAAGGCCAAAAACCACATAAACCAAGCACTAGCACCTCAAGCCAAACAAAATCCCTAAAATTGGGGATGGGGGTTACATGCTAGTGGAATTTAATCAATTTTGGGTCCTCAGTTTTCATAATGATCAACCTAGAGCACCTCAACTATGCAGAATAACCAACCAGGTGTGCCACAACTATGAGTAAATCCCAATTTCCCTAAGTCTAAACCATGGAATCATTGCATGAAATCAAATGAAATTTTCCTAAGGTCTAAGACTATGGTACTAAGGTGGATTATTCTCTAACAAATGTGAGTGGATGACCATTTGAAAACATTGTAGATCAAGCATATGAATGGCCATTTTAATTTTGATCTCAAATTGAACTAAATATCCTCTTAATACCACAAGTTATCCCAAAGACCCAATCCTTAAATGCTTTGGCATTGTTACCTTGAGAACCATTTGGTATCGTGGTGCTCACTAATGAAGCTAAGAGTGTGTATAAAGGAACAAAATTTCTTGAGTCCTTGATAGCACTCTTTGTGCCTAGACATATAAGGCATTACGAGAGTTTTGAGGTAAAAAATGGGCCTCAAAACCAAAATTGTACCATTAAAATTCACTTTATAAGAAACAATAGGATTCAAGATGATGATGTCAACCATAAGGGTAAAATTTGTAAAAAACAATGGAGGGAAAAAGAAAAAACTATTTTTTCTTATCTTATTTTTGGTGTATCTCATTATCAATTCACCCAAATTTTGAGTTTAGGGACTCCTTAAATGTGGAATTTAATTCCGCATCCAACCCATACCCACATTGCATACATTTGAGGTACCCACGATACCAAAATATGAAAATTTCGATAAAAAAAACATATTTTAATATAATACTATTATTGAAAATACATTTTTTATTATTGAAATTTTCAATTTTTGGGTGTCGTGGGTACCTCAAATGTATGCAGTGTGGGTATGGATTGGATGCGGAATTAAATTCCTCATCCAGCAAGTCCCCAAACTCAAAAATTGGGTGAATTGATAAGGAGATATATCAAAAATACGATAAGAAAAAAAGAGTTTTTCTTTTTCCCCTCCAAAATTTAGAACTTTTATTTTATTATTATAACTCTTATTTTATTATTTCTCTTATGAGGCTCATTTCATACCTCAAAACTCCCCTAATGCATGTGAATTGTCTATAAGTCCTCAGAAGGGAATTGAAGTTATACCCTATGTGTGGTTGGATGTGTGTTTCCAATCACACATGTACTCCTTAATGTTCCCACAACTAGCATAAACACTACATACTTCCATATTTCCTTGCATTAAAATCATCTACCCTAATTTATGTATCTTGTTTTGTGCATTCATTTATTCCAAATTCTAAAGCGTCATGGTTATCTTGATGCCACTATCGACAAACTACAGCAAAACAACATTATCTTTTCTTAGTTGGGAATAGGTCACTATTCCAACAACCTACTAAATATTTTGGTTGTGCACACTATCATGAAGTAGGAAAAGAAACATGGGATTCATAATATAGTCTTATTTCGTAACTCCAAGTTTGTTTTCCAGTGGATTAGCAGTGGGTTTCAGCTTTCAAGTTGCAATATTCCCAAATCACACAATAATACTAGCGGCATACTTAATATTTCAATTGGTTTTCCCAATGGTGAACAACTGTGCTACCATAGTTCCTTGATGTGGGTGACCAAGGAAGGGATGAAGGGAGATGTGAGGGGGACAAGTCACATTTCAGGGAAAGTGGAATACCCTCCCTCACACCCCCCATGCTTAAATCATCATACTTGTCCTTCCTGATGGCTTCGTCAGATGTCTTGCGCATGCAAGCTGATATTTGAACTACCAAAATCTTGAGGAGTTGCTCGACCATGGTGAGAATCACATGGCTCCTATCTTGGACGGACCACCGCATCCTTCCCACCATGCTGCAACGTACTTGGTCTAGGTACCATAAGTATTTCCATATGTGGGGAAAGCAGTATAATAGGATGATCTCAAGGAACATAGATTGCATCTTCTCGCAGCTGCCTAAAGGCATGTCCCTTGGTTCCCCCTCTCTGCAAATATTTGTCGGCTTGGTCTGTCCAGGAACCACTTCTGGGATAGATTGGCTCTATCATCCCACTACTCTTCGCTCCAACACCTGGAGGTTATATTCCTCAAATCATCTGGACATGGCTTCTTTTGGGAAGGAAGCTGTGAACATTAATTGGGAATCCCTTTTCTACGAAGAGACACCGGCTCACATTTGCAACTCCATTGGTACAATGGAAACTAAATTATTTAGGCAATTCAGGGTTCATCTCAAGCCAGATGTGGTGATCTCAAATTACTGGAGGATAAATTTTATACTCTCCAGAGCTATGAGGGAGAGAGAAAGATTTGGTGACATGGTGAAACTCACTATTAGCATATTCAAGGAAGATGTTGACCATAATGTTTCTCACATGACATACATCATTTGTCTCTCAGAGCCACCCTTCCAACATCTTCAAGGAGCCAACCACAATTCCAAGGGAGAAGGCACCAGCAGATCTAAAGAGGGTGAGGTCAATTCCACCATGAAAGGCTAGCTGATCTATCCAACTCTACCAGTTTTTCCCTCTGTTCGATCTGTAAATGGTTCACTACAGGACCAATTCTACCCTTTATGTTTATATGCTTGATAAGTTGCTTTATGTTTATATGTTTGATAAGCTATCAATGTATAATGGCTATGGGTAGCTAACACTATGTCTAGATACTTTGTTTGGACCTTACTGCTGCGTACTCCTTTTTGGTCTCATGACTACATCATGACTCCATATTTTTGGAGTCATACTCAAATATGTAACTGTTTTCTTTTTCCAAGTTAAGTAATAGAATGAACTCTTCTTACTAATAAAAAAAAAGCATGTGCTACTAAATTTTTTTAAGATCAAGGAGTAACAATGTCATCAATTTGAATGGGTCCCAACTATAGTGTCATCAACACTTGAACATTTCCATGCATTCCAACTGGATAATAGTATAATTGAATTTTTTTTAATATGGAATAATGATTAATATAAATGGCATTAATGTTATATTATATTTTTTAAAATCATGGATAATTTTCTAATTATCTATGTATGGGCAATGAAATTTAAAATTTATATTAATTAGTGGAATGCAATTGGATTTGACTAGCGAATTTCACACCTATTACTTGTTTCTTGTTTTTAACTAGACACCCTTCAATAAGCACAAGTGTCATAAGTTTATTTTATATCCCATACAATATATTACTACATGATGTTGGTTATACAATTTAATGACATGCTAATACAATTCCAACAAACAATTATATAGTCACTCATTGGGTTCAGCTAGTGATACTAGTTATCTTTGATGGTCGTGATATTTAAATAGAATTACTGATTAACTAGACATAACTAGTATGTTTTTATATTCTTGATCGTGATATCTACATAACTAGTGATGAACTAGATATAACTAGTTGTGATATCTACATAGAACTAGTGATGAACTAGACATAACTAGTAGACATAAATAGTTGACAATGTGAACTGCTCATTATTTGTCTGGTAGACATGAACATAGAAACTTAAAGGCAAATTCTCCACCCGAGCCTATACATTAGTGTGCAGAGTGTGCATTTTCCTTTACTACTCTTCACTCATGTGTCACCATTACCAAATCATTATTGATTTCTATAAATAGGTCAATGGGGTTGTTAGGTAAAATTTTGTGAGATACAAAGTGGGAATGTAGAGGCTACTCCTAGACAATTATTTTAATTATAGTTATTGCCCTTCTAATTGTTGAAAGAATCAATTGAACTAGTAAAGACGGGATGGTTATTCCAATTGGGATGGAAGCAACAATTAAATTATTAGACTATAAGGAACTTTACTTCTAATTTATATCAACTTATCATGAGTAGTTGAACTATGAATTGATATAGTGCAGGAGTCATCATTTAAAGAAACAACTTGACCTGAATTAGAGGGTAGGGAAAATCCGTCAATTAAACTCTTATTCTAGTTGAGAGGAAGCATGGGGTCTGACATTGAATAAATGTGAGATTAAGAATGTAACCATCATATAAAGATGCAATTTTTATCATTGTTGAGCTTGTACTACCCCTGTATTAATTTTGAAGTAGATGGTTTTAAAAGGTGAGTATGCATTTGTATTTAGAAATTGAAGACTTAGTTTTGTTGGAGTGATAGTATAGAATAGTTGTTTTTTCTAGTTTTCCAGGTATAGAAGAAAAATTGTTTATTTCAAGGTTTATACATTGTTGTTATTATTAAAATTGGGACATTGTTTGATTCTCAATCATTGAATCATAAGAGTGATTTCAGATGTTTATGTTGTATTTAAAACATTAAGAATGTGCTTTTAATAAGTAGTATGATGAAACATAACACACACTTACATATAAATTCCATGAATGATATGTGTTTCATTGTTGATATGAATAACAAAAAATATGGTTTCTATGATGGTGGAATAATAAGGATTCAGTTTCTAGAAGTTGAAAATGCAGGATTAGTTTGAAATATGGTTGTAATTTCACTAAAAACTCAACCATAATGCCTAGGTTATAGAGGTGTTAAGTGACATGGAGCTCAATATATGAATCCCCATATTATGATGTTGAAACAAGTCAATGTTGTTAGAAATATGAAGTTTGTCTATACACATCTTTTGTCAAACACTTCAAGTACTCATGGATATGAGATAGAACAATAAACAAAAACACATGTACTTTGATATCCCATACAATAGATTACTACCTGATGGTGTTTATACTATTTAATGCCATGCTAATACAATTTCAACAAACGATTATATAGTCACTCATTGGGATCAGCTAGTTATACTAGTTATGTATGATAGTTGTGATATCTACATAGAACTAGTTATGAACTAGACATAACTAGTTTTTTTCTTTAAATTCCCAATAGTAGTCAGACCTCCGACATCCCCTCCCACGATATCCGACGAGTATGTCATACCACCGACAGAAAATTTCTTCGTTTTTTATATTTTTGTCGATATATGTGTCAGATATCTGACTGTAATTTGGTTAGAGCTCCGACGACCTGTCCCATGATTCCGACGATCATGCCATACTACCAACAATATATGTCGCCGGTCTTTCTCTTTTTTGTAGGTGTATTTGTCGTATTTTTGATGGATATGCGGCCACATATCCGACCTTCGGTAAAGTATTTGGAGTCAAAAATCTGACGAGTATTCGCTGCATATCCAATGTGTATATTAATATATTTGTTGGTGTATTTGTCAGATTGTCGATGGATATGGATCAAATATCCGATCGTATGTAAAGTATTGGGGGTCAAAAATTCGATGAGTATGCACCACATAACCAATGTATATATCAGTATATTTGTGGTCATATATCTGACAATGGCATGTCGGATATCCAATGAGACCATATTGTTGTCGGAGATCTGATGAAAATCAACCGACGTTTATAAAAGGTGAGTATTGTCGAATTATCGACAGCTTGATGTCAAAAATCAGACATATAAGTTGTCAGATTTTGGGTTCATATTTTCATGTGTATCTACTCAAGAAGATGATAAGGAGGAAAAAGAGGACTTATTCCAATCATGTCTGGAGAAAATTGAAAAACAATTAGAGAGTAGGAAGTTGGAGTCCTCAAAATTTGACGATTCAATATAGGTCATGGGTTCAATTTAGGTCCAAGGAACTACTTTATTATAGTTGATTTTACCACACTTGGTATATCATGTTTTTATGGCCTATTCATGTGCTCAAAAATAAAATATTTGGATCTTCCCCTCATCAAGTAACGAATAACTTGACTATTGGAATTCCATATACCTATAAACGCTCTAACTCGACCCTTGACCTCCTATTGAAGGGCTATATATTGAGCTACTTGGATGCATTAGAGGAAGATAACTTGTGAGAGAAAAAAACTATAGTGTATTTGTGCCCCATTCTTGCATACTTGAGTCTACATCCCTTTGTCCTTTGAGCAGCCATTGATGCTCTTTCCTAAGCTTGCCATTGTCTTGTGAGCTTACCATTGATATGGAGAATTGAAGTGGTGGAGGCCTAGGTGGAGGACTTGGTTTCTCGATTTCGACGAGGTGCTGACAGAGTTTGTCACTTATATCATTGTTTATATTTAATAGAAATATCCATTTATCGTCCATTATATGTGTAAATATGAATATTTTTATCCATGGATGTAGTTGCATTGATTATATATTGGACTTATATATGCTAGAGTAGATTTTAACACTTAATATATATCATACTTATGTATTTTTTTTTTCGAAAATGGAATGTAGGTACGAGTGTGATTGAAAGCTCAACAACGATCTTCTACGAACATCTAGAATAAGGTACAATTCTCATCCCTTAGTGTTAGAATTGTTTATTTCTTTAGCATATTGGAAATGGATTGATTTCTGGTGTCATACTGTCTGTTTTGGTCCACCCTAAGCCATAGGAATTTTTCTCTGCAATGGAATTGGTGACTCCACTGAGGACTTTCCTTTTTGTCGGGGTTTGGGTGCATGATGTGCTTGATTTGATCTCTGCTTCTTTGTGTTTTTGTGTCGCATTCAGGAGTGTGGTATCCCATTAGTATTCCTTTTAATTAATCTAAGTCTTATCCTATCGTTTTACCACCTTTCTCTTGATGTACACGAGTCAATGAGGTAATAGATGCGTATACACGCGGGCTGTAGTACTTATAGTCACATATACATGCGGGTTTTCTGTCAATAGTCATGTATATACCTATTTGTGAGTGGGATATTGATTTTTGGGAGATGCTGGGTGGGATGTTAGCGTTGTTGAGTCTTCTTGGGTGCCTATGATGCTTGTTTACTACTTTTGTACTGACCAGAGACTTCTTTTTCTTTGCTTTTATTTAAAAGGTGTTCTTGTCATTTATCTCTTTTTTTTTGTTGGTATTAGTGCATTATACTTCTTGGTATTAGTGTCTTTCTTGGCTTGTGTTTGATACTTGCTGCAGGGTTTGGGAGTTTATAGAGTCTTTTTGTTGCATTTTCATATCATTCATAATCAAAATACAAAATTATTTTTATTTTTGGCATGATTTTGCATTATGCATTTGCATGGAAATGGTACTTGCATTAGGTTTGCTTAGATGAAATAGTGTTGAGGCTTTCATATAGGAATAATTGCATCAGAATTTGAAGAGAAATTTATGCATTTCATGTAGTGGCATACCCCTTTTTCATATTTGAAGAAAAATTGCACTTGGCATCATTTGTTAGGTGTGCAAATTTATTTCACTACTGAATCATAATATTTCTAGTTGCACATTCATTACCATTGAGTAATTACAACCCTTAAAATTAACACTTAACTTAAAATTGATTACACTTTTTATATGATAGAGGTACACCAACAAGCTTAGGTTGTAGATTCTTGGAATAGTGTCATGAATAAATTTTTCCAATACTATGAAACAAAACAAGTAGGTGTCTGTCCAGGTGAGAAGAGAAATCCTTGATATAATTAGTGTTCTTAGGAGGCTCCTCTTACATGGGAGTTAAGCATAAGGCAACGTACACGTTAGTGGTGGGGATATCCCCTTTCCACTCTATGTGCATCGTCGGAGATATTTCTAGAATCTTATTCATATCTGGGGTGTTTTAAGGTACCTTTGGTGCTTTCAAGCTTCAATATTTGTTACCCTTCCCATACGGTAGATCCCGCCTGCGACTATCTTCCTGAGCATTGGTTATATTGGGGTGAACTTAGTTTCCTTACCTAGGTATCGCAATGGTACTTGCAGAGGTTATTTTGTGAGTGTACTAGCCAAGTAGGTGTCGAACAGCACAGTCTCTATATGCATTGAAGCTAAGGGCCACTATAATTGGTTACACACCTCCACTTTTAGTGTATGGGAGTCTCAAATCTCTCCTAGGAAAGACATACCTGCTGCATTCGGGAGCTCACTTATCCTCCCTCTTGGCTTGTTTGCATCTGACTTATATTTTCTTAGCAGTGTGATCTTTGTGTGCTAGCTTGCTCTAGGGATCATAATTAGTTGAGTCTTGTTATTTTTGTGGAGTCATCATGGATCGATTCCCTGGGCTCTGCCAATATCAACGTTTGGAAAATATTTCTCCTTGTAACTCTCCTACTCCTCCTTGGAAGAGAACTAGGCATTCTAGGATAACTTATACACTGTGATTCACACACCGTTCTCATCATGAGTACTACATCTGAGAATGAGTAGATCCCTCCTTCTCCATCCTATGGAATGGGGAATGCGATCGTTGTGAGACATGGGACTCTATTTGAAACCGACCCTCATGGGGCTGGTACTTCCTACAATTCATGACCCCAGCTGTCAGACTTTGTAGCTGCTTATCGGAGGTCTTCCTTGGGAAGGTCGAGTAGTGAGACTCATAATATTCCCTCTATCACTAGTCCCTTTAGGTTTGGCATGTCGGACCTTACTGATACTTTTTTCATCATATGTTGTTGATCCTGGTATGGATCTTAGTGTTGTGTCTAGTGGCACTGCCACCCCTTTCCATGTGGATAGATTTGGTAGTGGTCATATTGCACCTTTCACTCCATTTGGGGGAGAATTTTTGTACTCTTCATTTGGGCATAACACTAGTGTTCACTCTCACAGAGGTGACCCTAGACATGTGAAAGTTGGAGGCACAACTTACATTCCATCTTATGCCACATATCATCCACTGCACATGTTTCGTCAAATGACTTTATTTCGAGACATCCTCCTCATGACCCACACGTTCCTTTGGGACGTGGTGTTACATCTAACCGTTTTGTTCCCTCATTAGTTGGTGTTGTTGTGTTGGGAGGATACGTACCTCCTTATGTGTCTGGGGGTCAATCTTCTTATCAATCCTATAACTATGGTTATGTAGCACCTCATTCTCAAGGTATACCAAACTATAATATTCTTGTGCATCCTTTTATGGGTCATGCAGGAGGGGGTTATTATCCAACTAGCCAAGGCCATGGTCCTTACTATAATAAACATTATATGAACCAACCTTTTCAGGGAGCATGGAACCATATGGCACAACCTATGCCCCTTTCTTGGCTACATTGAATTTTCCTGACCTTTCAAAGTTGACCAATGATTCGGTATCTCACGATCCGATGTGTTCGGTTGTCACCACAAAGCTTCCTTCAGACATTCTGGTCAACAACACCTGTTGGGGTATCACTTGAGATATCTATGGAGAATTCCATAACCAAGTTTCCGCAGTTATGGAAGGGAATTTTCTTATCAAACATCATTAGGACACTCGACGAAAACCAAGGAATGGACTTCTGGAATCATACATCAGACCATAAAACATATTAATCTATTGAAACACATAGACAACATGTAAGATATATATATTCTAACACATATTAATCAACATTCCACACTATTACATCATAAGATATTCGACAAACTCGTAATAGTTCATTTCAATAAAACACGAATATCAAAGGCACAAAGACACAAGTTTAACAAGGAAACCGATAAGGAAAAAACCACAAAGGTTCTCTTCATTTGGCATGATTAGTGTTTGAACACCTTTGGTCTACGCAGACATCCTATAGAATCTTCTCTAGATATTCTTTACAATCAATGAAGTATTTATTCTTATCATTCTATCATGTATAGGTCTCTCTCTCTCTCTCTCTTTCTCTCTAATCCTCTCACCTCTTGTTCTTGGTCATCCACACACAACTTGGATCAACCTTAAAAAAATTTACGATTTTTATTTTACCCATCGACTTGTTGTTAACTGTCAGTCGACGAGTTGTTCTACTAACTCTAAAACATCCCATTACATTAATATAGGAACTATAGGCCCAATTTACAATCATACTTTGTTCCCAAAATAGACTATTAGTCTCACTACCTATTATCCAAAACTATGTCGAACTCCTCGTTTCGACTTGATATTCTCCTATTTTATCACAACATCTTCTCTCATGGTCTTTTCCTGTCTTGTGACCAGAATCTTCATTTTTTTGAACAAAATCCGAGTATTGTTTCCTAGGGCTAGTAGGCCCCCAACAGTCACTTGTGGCTCATCCTGAGCTAGTTTAGTCCAAATTTTTTGACAGATCAAGTTTACTTTGAAACTCCTTATACATTTCATTACTGCTTCGGCTTCGTGTTGCACCTATTCCTGTACTTTCTGCATTTTTTCTACAAGTTTAGAACTGATATGTTCTGAAGTTGATATTGCTCTCACACCTAGTGCTTGTCACCCCCTTTCATGGATTGGGAGGATTGCTCTTGTAACCTTCTCTGATTTAGTTTGTAATCCTGGAACATGATTTATTTGTTGATGCTATTATGTGCGCATTTTAGCAACATGCTGTTGTAATATCTTAAAATCAACATCCTTGGTCATCTTTTCTACTGGTGGAAATTTTTTAAATTCATTCTTCAAGTTATTGAAATTTTCTTAGGAAGTATGAAGCTTCTTTGTTACCTATTCCAGCTCTATATCATCCATCAAGCCTTCCCATGACTGAGAAACATATTCATATAACTTGTCATAAAGTTCATCAGCCTCCCTAATATTCTGCGCAGTTTTAGCTAGTACCTTCCATCGAGATTCTAATACCTCTGGGGGTGTACTAGGAGTCAGCTTTGTTTCCAACTCTGCGACTCATTTGCGAAGGTTGTCAGCTACCTCCCCAATTCAGAAAATTATTTCTTCTAGAAGCATCTCAATTGTGTTTCCCTCTCCATAGAATTCATTTTAAGTAACTGAGACAGCTTTCTCCTACCTCTTCTTGTCGTCCTGCCATGTTTTTTCTTTCTTATCTATCTCCTTGGCTTTGTTTTTAACCAATGTGATGGTATTCTTGGAGTACTTTAGTTGGTTAAACATTGCATGCTCTCTTGTCTTCATATATTCTATTGTAGTATGTTGAATATTATGCAGTAGATACATCATAACTACAGTAAAAACAAAACTCACATGACCAGTATACTTGATGATGGCATTATGTTCTGCCGTACCTAAGTTAATTTCCTTGGAAATTACTTGACTATTTCTATGTAGCTACGTCGAAGGTACCTCAGTAGGTCACTCCTCAGGTGGGACAACTTCTTCCTATGACACAAATGGATATGGTTCCCGGTCGACTGCTACTCGAACTTCTTTTACTGTGACACAAAGATTCTGCAGTAAGTTTGCAATGCCAATAAAAAAGTTAGTATGCTTTTCATCAATATTTTTGCACGTTTCATTCGTCATTCCTCCATTCAATATGATATGAGATTATAGTCATCATTTGTAAGACTGACAATTCCATATTTTCTGTCAGCCCTTCACTTCTTATGACTCTTCTTGGATTGTACCTATCTTTTTCACTTATCCCCTAGTTCTAGGTCTATTGGGGTATTGCTAGATTATTCTTTCAGTTTGAAGGTAAGAGTGGTGAGGACCCTAGAAAGCATGTGACTACTTTCCAACTATGGTGATCTTCGAACTATAGAACCATGACTCTATTCTCCTATGACGGTTTCAACGCACCCTCACGGATCCTTTAGCAAAATGGTGTATAGATTTTCCTGGGGCAACATATCGGACATTTAATGACCTAACCTTGACCTTTCTTAACCACTTTCAACTACCCGTACGTTACGATGATGGCATCGAGCTCTTGTCGAAATTTGAGCGGGATAAATCCATGCACATCTATGAAAATATTCAAGAGTGGTATAGACGAAAGAGGTTGATTAAGGCCAACATTCCACCTAATTTTTTGTTAGAATGGTTCCTCAAATATTTATTGCCTTATATTGCGAAGTAATTTTCGATGTACAGAGTAATGAATGAGGAGCAGGCTATCTTTCGAGCTCAATAGTTAGACTTGATTTATGCTCAGTCTGGGCACCTTTATGATATTATCCCTAATGCACCATGGTCAAAATTCAAACCTATGTTTAAACCTGGGCCACATGTTGATGGTATTGTTGGATCTACAAGTACCAAGGTCATAGACCAGGTTACGAATCAAATGTGAAAAGTTTGTATTACTTAGTATACAACCGCACAAGCTATGGTTTCTTCCAATCCCACCTAATCGACAGATGTGCTCTCGGTACATTCGTCCGACCAGAAGCATAACCAACATCCTGGATGAAATAGAAAGAATGGAAGAAACAATAGAAGGGGTGGGAATAGGAAGGAGAACCAGAACAATTACAAGAACAGAAATGATGCTAGGGGGACAAGAAACCTAAGCAGAAGGTTAAATTCACTTGCAAGATTTGTGGGGAAGACCATCTCACATACTTGTGTCCCCATATTAATGAGGCCTCAAATTTCATTTCATAGATCCCAAATGTGTTGACTGATCCTTTACCTCTATTAACGAAAATACTCACCTTCTACAGGTAGAAGTTGTTTCCCTAGCCTGAAACACTCAAAGCTAGAACTAAGATCAAATAGATTTTTGGAATCAACTCTTTTACCCATCACAACCTATAATAGATTGTCCTTTGGATTTTTTGATCTCTACATATTAACCTGCAAAAACACACAACAAAGCACGCAAGATTAAAGTACCAAATTCAATCTATGATCCTATGTTGATGACTAAGGAGTTCAACAATGAAAGTAGTGATTCATACACAATATCATTCATGGAAAAGGAACTTTTATTTGCATAAATGAAATAGAGAAATAAATTAAAACCAAAATCTTAAGTGTTGAGAATTATCTTCTCAAGTAAAACCTTGCCTCCAAATATTCAAACTTGTCTACCTAATGCTCACAAAGTCTTGTTTAGATTTGGCCAGAGTTTTGATGTTGTAACATGTTCTTCCTCTCTTTACCCATGTG
The DNA here is from genome assembly GCA_001517045.1 of Pseudotsuga menziesii. NCBI lineage: Eukaryota > Viridiplantae > Streptophyta > Pinopsida > Pinales > Pinaceae > Pseudotsuga > Pseudotsuga menziesii. The sequence goes on along the minus strand of LPNX010796797.1, from coordinate 698,321 downwards.
GGGTGAGCCAATATTTATATCCATGGGAGGATAGGGGTCTCATGGGTGAGGTGGAGGATAGATCCTATAAGGATGGATCTTGAGCCCGTGTGGTCCAGAAGTCTAGGGATGAGGCTTCCACGAAGATAAGCTTCAAGATGCCTCTCAAATATTCTTTTTTTAGCTTTAAAACTTGAGCACCACTCTTTCTCCACAGAGACAAAGCGTTACCCAAGGAGCATTGCTCATTGTATTAAGGTAAATGGTGGTGGCTCTGCTTATTGTTTAAGGGATAAAGGAGTTACGCAAAGGGGTAACTCACATTTACCACAAGGAAAGTGTGGTGGTGGCCAAAGGTATGAAATCACTGATCCTGGTCCATTTCCAACTTCATAACTTGAGGATTTCAGGAAAATACTGATACTGGGGTCTCATTATATGATGATGATGATAAATGTATGTAACAACCTCATAATCAAAATATGGCTTCAAGGAACATGGACACCAAAAGAACTTCTAGTGGGCATCAAAACCCACTGGATGCGGAAGGTGGCCATGGTTGTATCAACATTATGTATATTGCACAGTTGTTGATGAAGGCATTGTGACCTCTGTGATGTCTATGACTTGTTTGAAAGGCCTTGGCTCACCCACATTGTCAAAATCCATGACCATGTTGACTGCATTTGATGGACATTCATTTCAGCCGCATGGTATTATTCCCTCTCTCCAAGTCTAGTTGGGAAGGAAGAACATGTTGATCGAGATTGAGGTGTTTGATGTGCCCCTTGACTACAATATTTTAATGGGCCAGAACTAGATCTACGCTATGAAAGTGGTCATGTCTTCTATTTTTCATGTCATTTGATTCCCTTTTGAGGATCAGATTGTCACGATCAACCAAATGTCATTTTATAGTTCCACTTTGACTGCATCATCAGGATCCACCATCCTGACTATTGACAATTCTCAATCGACAACTAAGAATGTTGGTGTTGGAATGTATCCATCATTAATGGGATCCTTTTATATTTCACCACCAATCCTAGATATCGGTTCCACTCTTGGTAGTGATTTGTCATCATTGATTTCAGTCCCATTTCGCACTATGTATTTGGATGACCCTTGGACTCTCCCTTCTCCGAGCACTTCGGATGAAAACCCTAGACCTACCAAGATGGATATGTCATTGTCTACAATGGAGGTTTCTTATCAAGTTGTTCTTGATATCATTGTAGACCATAGTAATTCATTTTCGTGGATGGAAGAGGAGGATATCTTTGCGCTGCCTACTTGGGAGGTTGCATCGTCATGCTCACATGATTTCCTCGATGATGCTTTTCCTTTAGATGAAGCGATTCTCAAGGCCATGAATGGTCTTGAATGACCTTGGTAGGATTTTCACCATCGCTCTTACTTCCTCCTAGAGCTCGAACATACTGAGCATGATGACTTTAGGACGACACTTAGTGATAATGTTGTTGTCCCATGGTCCCATTATGCACTCATGGTGTATATGCTTAAGGGAACGTGGTGAACTTATCACCTATTATTCCTATCAACATTTCTTAGATTTCTAGAAAGATAGAGAGTGTTTACATTGGTGCAGATTGTTATCCCGATGAAATTAAGGAATCCACTGAGATTTTAAAATAATTTTGTGATGTTTTCACTTGGCTATATTACGAGATACCAAGAATAGACCCTCATATTGTTGAACATGAGATTAAAATGTATCCTAATGCTAAACCTATTTGACAATGTTTAAGCATGATGAACCCTTGTAAGGCGCCTTCCATTAAGGCTATGATAGAAAATTTACTCAAAGTTATATTTATATATCCGGTTCCCTTAACTAAATGGGTATCCAACCCCATTCCGGTATATAAGAAGTAGGTAAGGATATGCATGTGCACAGACTTTAGAGACCTAGATAAGCCCTGTCCAAAAGATAATTTCCCCACACTATTCATGGATCATATTTTGGATGAGTGTGCATGGAGCGAAGTATTCTCATTTATGGACAGTTTTTCAGGGTATAACCAAATACAAATTAAACCCGATGATCAACATAATACGGCTTTCATTTGTCCTTGGGGTACATTTGCATACCGAAAGATGCCTTTCGGACTTAAAAATGCCGCAGCTACATTTCAATGGGATATGACCTTTGATTTTCATGACCTTAAGCATATTATCGAAGTCTATCTGGACGATTTAGCTTCTCACTCTCATTTGAGAGTGGATCACCTAGACCATTTGCGCTCAGCTTTCAAAAGATGTCGTCTTTATCAAATCTAGTTAAACCCCCAAAAGTGCATATTTTATGTGAGAGCAAGTCGGTTATTAGGTTTTATCATTTCTAAGGAGGGGATTAAGGTCGATCCTATGAAGGTTGAGGGAATAATACGATTGTCTCCCCCATGCATGATTAGACATCTTCAAATTCTCCAAGGGATGGCTAACTTCTTGCGAATATTTTTTGTCAATTTCAAAAATTTGACTAAGGGTTTTATGCACCTTTTGAAGAAGGATACTCTATTCATATGGGATGAGCAATCCCAGGAATCCTTCGATGTGATTAAGAAAGTCTTGGCATCGACCCTCATTATTATTCCATCTTACTATAGTCGTGATTTCCTATTATACGTGGTCATGTCTGAAGAGATGATTGGGATGGTTCTGGTTCAAGAGGACTATGAGCTCCAAGAGCACATTATCTACTATCTTAGCTAGAATCTCATTGATGGAGAACTTTGATATATTCACATTGAGAAGATAGCCTTAGCAACTGTTCATGAAATACAACAATTAAGACATTATATTCTTCTTCTCCAGACTATGGTCGTAGCTCATATCAATCTGTTTCAGTTTGTCTTGACTAGATGAATGATAAGGGAAAGTACAGTAAATGGATTTTTATTTTACAAGAATTCGATCTCGAGTTTGTTTCGGCAAATTTGAAGAAATCGTTAGTTTTTGTGAAGCTCATGTTGAATATCCCTAGTTTGGATGAAGACAAGATCCATGAGGATTCATTTGTGGATAAGAATATCTTCCTTATTTCAACCGCGGACCCTTGGTATGGTGATATCATCATATACCTTTAGACTTTGAAGGTTCATCCTCACCTCTTGTTGGATGAACGTTAACATTTACGACATGATGCTAAGAACTACCTTATTATCAGTGACACATTGTATCGGCATGGGGTGGATTCCATTTTGTATCGGTGTTTGACTCGTGATGAGGCTGAGACTGTGTTGAATGATTGCCACAGTGGGGCATGTGATGGTCATTTATATAGGATTTCTATAGCTCAAAATATCCTTAGGGTGGGTTACTATTGGCCATCAATATTCAAAGATTGCGTTAATACGTTCAAACAATGCAACCCTTTCTAGGTGTCTGCATGAAATGCGTGCTTACATCCCACCACATTACATCCTATTATTATTGTAGATCCCTTCACCAAGTGGGGCTGGAATTTATGGATTGCAACCCAGCTTCGTTTGGGGGGCACCATCACATTATAGTGGTCATGAACTATTTCACGAAATGGGAAGAGGCTATGCCTACTATTAAATCTGATGGTGAGACAACTACTCATTTCACATTAAATCATATCATCACTCAGTTCAGTATCCCGAGAGAGCTTGTCACTAACCATGGAAGGCACTTTCAAAATAAGACGATGGATTAATTATCTTCAAAACTAGGATATAAGCAAGAGTACTCTCCTTCTTATTATTCTCAATAAAATGGATAGGTTGAAGCTATGAACAAGTCCCTTAAGTCCATTATGCAAGTATTGTTACATAAAGCAAAACCAATTGGAACAGTATGCTTTACCCTGCTTTGTGGACTTACCGAATCACAGTTAAGAAATCCACCGGGTTTTCTCCATATCAAATAGTACATGGGGTGGATTTGGTTTTATCGATTGAATGCAAAATTCCCTCGTTGAAACTAGCCATAGAGCTCTTATGAGAAACTTCTGAGTTGGAAAAACGTTTGGTCCACTTAGAGCACCTTGATGAGCAACTTCAGGATGTCGTAGTGGCTCTTGAGATCGATAAGCATCATTTGAAGGCTCAATACGATAAGTATGTTCATCCTCGTAGATTTAATGAAGGTGACTTGGACCTCCTGTATGACCAAGATATTGAACCATTAGGGGCGGGTAAGTTCAACCCCATGTGGCATGGGCCTTACATGGTAAAATGTGTCTTAGAGAAGGGTGCCTATGAGCCAAAGTATTATGAAGGGACAACCTTGGCGGAACCTAAAAATGGGCTCTATATCAAGAAATACTATGCCTAATTCTTATTTTAGGCTGACATCTTGTATATTATTGTATAATTACATAGTTTTCTTTTGTTCTCCTTGTAGTGTTTTCGGTTTGTTTACATGCTTCCCCTTGTTGTAACAAATGTCGACAGAGTCTTCGATCTACTTAGGATATACTGATGGCACCAGCCACCATACCCAGAACTTAGCTGTGACTGCTTGGGTCATTTATATGCCTCAGGGTCATGTGGTGTCTTCAAGAGGTGTGTGTCTCTGGCAATCATCAAACAATGTTGTTGAATATAGTTAGGTGATTGATTTACTATGTGATGCCATATCCAATGGTGTTCAATCTCTTGAATTCCACCTTGACTCACAACTAGTAGTGTCATAGTTAAATGGTGTGTATCGTATCAATGATCCTACTTTATTGTGAAGGTTCTTACGAGTAAGATTGTTAGAAAGGAAATTTGACTACATAATATACATTCATGTTCCTATGATTTACAGTCACATTTCTGATTCTTATGCAAATTATGAAGCATACACATTACATTCACATTTAAACACACATGTAAATACATCAATCCTATCACTATAAGTTTGTTATCTCCAAATATAGTTCAAAATGGTGTCATAGTACAAAATATCATGATACGAAATTGGGGCTTTAAGCCACCAAATAAATATATGGTTGATACAAAAATTATATCTAGGAATCTATTCCTACGATTCAGGGTGATGATCATCATAACAAACAAATACATTGGCCAACTGCTGGAATAATCTAACCAATGGATGAGGTACTCGTACTATGTGTCTCTGCATAGCCTCAGGAAATTCCTCGAATTGCACCATGGGTACCCTATGTGTCAGTCTGGAGAATTTATCGTGTATGTTCTCAAGCGTCCACTCTGCATCTGCATCAATCATGTCATCCCCTCATCCCCTTCGACTATGTCATGGGAAACTGTTTGGTCATCTCAGACCCATATTTGCATACACATGATCAATGTCAGTATGTGATACCACCAAAAACATGTTTTTGATTTCCTTATATATAAAAAATACAAAAAAATCAAATAATTCAAAAAACATATGGGATTTTTACCTATGTCACTGTATGCACCACCAGGTGGTAGTGGCATGTTTCGGTATCCATGGAAGTCGATCCTTGCATAGGTATAGCCTTCCATGACTATGATATGTCACCTCCACCAGTGGTAGAAGTCTCGTGGGAAAGGACTCGGTGTTCGAACTCCCCCTAATCGTTGCATCACCTCCATCCAATAGGTTTGGGCTAGATCTTGTAGACTATGTGCAGGAACCTTGACTCTTGGGCTTAGTCCTGATACCCACTCGAAGAAGAAAGTGTTAAGTATGCTAGCGAACCCGAAGTTCTTTATCCTGCCCAACTTGTAGTCTGTCAGTTGTTGTTTCATAGCACTCAACAATGATGTGCTCCAATCATACACTCTACTGAATAAAACATGAGAGGCCTGGAGACCTGATGAAGTGATGTCAACACTGTTATCCTAGCTAGTAGTAGAACTATCACCTTGAGACTCAGGCTCTGGATGGAGTTCACCAGAACCTGGCTTCTGATATTCTTAGTATATAGAAGGAAATAAAATACTATATACTCCTTGATGGTGAGCCCTCCACCCACCCCACGAGCTCTCAAGTCTACTACCTCACCTCGACGGGATAGTCCTGTAATGAAGTAGATATATTCCACTTCTAGTCTCAAGGGCATCCCATCTAGCTTAAAATATTTTGTTTATGGGTCCCAGTAGTCAACAAACATCTGAATAAGTATTGGTTTGGCCCTTAAGCCCCCAAGCTTCCAAAACTTGTACATTCCACATATTTTTAGAGCTTGTTGAGAATTTATGTCTTGGTGGAATTCCCTATCCATGTGCTCATGCTCATGCTCACACTCCCTCCATCCCATCACCATCCTGTCAAAAACATTCAACTTTAATGATTTTTTCAACTAAAATAGGTATACACATCCCTGTACACGACTTTTCTAGGTAATAATAGCATATATACGTGCGCAGGTTGTGCCTTGCCCATGTACATCAGGCTCTATATGCGATCTGATAGCTTGTGACCCGCGTGGGCTTGGATACCCATTTATGGTTGCTCCAAAATAAAAAATACATCATGGAAAATGAAAATAAATGCATGGAATAGATGAGGAACGAGAGTAGGATTTACGTGGTCCTGACGGCTCGTGATTTCGTTGCTCCTATCTTCCGAAATCAACGGTTGAATTTTGTGGTCCAAATGGCTCCAAATGCACTATTTGTGGTAAAAACAAACTGGTATGGTAAAAATGTCAATTTTTACTATTAATCAAATTTGTTTTGGAATTTTTACCCACTTAGCCTATTGTTTGGACTTGTATTAACTCTTTTGAGCTGTTTTGGCCTAATATTGTGGTGTATGTTAAGTTTTTAATGGTTATATCATATCTTATAACATTTAGCATCATAACGGCATAACCATAACCAAAAGGATCACTGAAAGATATAAAAACACAACCACACAAAATAACACAAAGAGTTATCCTGGAAAACCCTCATGGGGAAGAAAACCCAGCAAAACTTCCTCTATATAAGATGTATAAAAAGTACAAGACAAGACCCAAGACAAGTACACCTCCNCTCTCTCTCTCTCTCTCTCTCTCTCTCTCTCTCTCTCTCTCTCTCTCTCTCTCTCTCCTATGCGCTATATACATGTGATTGTGTGTTTAAATGAGGAACACATCTCCTATATTTATACTCTTTTTGTCACTTGAATTTTAACCTAACAAGTCGGCCCCACTTAACTAAGTGGGCTGACTTCACTTAGGAAGACTCGTCACTCAACACAATATTATATTATATTCATTAGGGTACTATTGACTTGACTTACAATGGAGGCTTTACCTCATGACTCTATGATGACCAATTACAATAGTACCACCCCGACGAAGGAATAATAGCATCTCCCTTGGGTTTCATCGGTAAAATACATTTAGAATATCCTTTGAAGTTACAATATTCAACACTCCCCCTTTACGAGAAGCTTATTGTACTGACAACGTCATCATAGACTATAGGAGTAACGAGAGAGAGTATATACAAAATCGAGGTAATACATTTATACGTTATAGGAAGTTTTCACAATCAGTAACTAGGACAATTACTCTTCAATGTCTTAATCTTCTGCATCAAATTATCACTTGATCATTTTTGCAGCAACGCTTTGACCTTTCGATCCTTCATAGAAGAACTTCGATCTTCTGATCCTTTGCAATAGTACTTCAATCTTTTGATCCTTTGTAGTAGCACTTCGATCTTCTAATCCTTTGCAGCAACACTTTGATCTTCTCGATCCTTTGCAATAGCACTTTAATCTTTTGATCCTTTGTACCAGCACTTCGATCCTTTCAATCCTTTTGCGGCAACACTTTGATCCTTTTGATCCTTTGCAGCAGCACTTCGATCCTTCTTGATCCTTTGTAGCCGCACTTCGATATAGTTGCACTTCGATATACTTGATCCTTTTCTTTCATGCTACCTACAATACACATGATCTATTTGCAGGATGATCAATCCCTATCAATTTAGGATATAAGTCTAAGGATGATGCAATCCTTCATCAGCATGATCCATGATATCGATCAGCTGAATCGTCTACAACTAAATGTATATCTCTACCGCACCCGGTGCAGGCCCTATCATCCATGAGGAATCATCATAGACCATCCATACCACTGAGGTTAGGACCACTCCCAATTGAGTGTTATACTACAGTATATACACTCACATGTAGGTATACTCTACCATGTAAGAGTATTGTTTGTAGAGCAGATCTCGACTACATACAAAATTTCGGCCCTCATAATAGAACATCCTTACCACTGAGGTTAGGACCACTCCCGAGTGTTATACTAAGGTATCCACAAATTAATGTGGGTACTCTCCATATGAGAGTAACATCTATAGGGCCATCCTTAGTAAGGACCACTCTCATGAACAAAGTGTTATACCTATCATCCTCAAGTGAGGATACTATCATCCACAAGTGAATGTCAGACCTTGTCAGCATCTTCAGGTGCATTTGGCCTTTTTCATCCTGGAGCATCACTACCATCCCATCATCGATGTCAGTCTCATCATCACTCCCCATTTTTTGGGAGGATCCATATTATCAACCTTCTCCCCCTTTGTCCGAGGAGGGTTTATATCTTTGACCTATTCTTCCTTTCCGAGGATAGTCCATATCTTCGACTTGTTCCTCCTTTCCAAAGAGAGTCCATATCTTCAACATGTTTCACTTTTTCGATAAGGGTCCATATCTTTGACCTGTTTCTCCTTTCTAATAAGGGTCCATATATTCAACCTGTTTATCCTTTCTGATATGAGTCCATATCTTCGTTGTTCCTCCTTGTGAGGAAAGTATGTATCATCATCAATTTTCCTCCTTGCGAGGAAAGTCTTCAGCATCAACGTCACTGTTCCTCCTTGCGAGCAAAGTATTCAGTATCAACATCAATGTTCCTCCTTGAGAGGAAAGTATTCAATATCAACATCATTGTTCCTCCTTGCAAGGAAAGTATTTTCTAACTACACCAAGATTGTCATGGAAGCTTGGTCAATATATCAGCAACTTGCTCATCGGTACTCACATAATGGAGTTTTATATCTCCCTTCAACACCATATCCTGTAGGATTCTTTGTCATCTTTATGCAACTCTGGTTGTCACAAATAATTACTATGGTATCCAATGCCATGTCAAATAGTTTCGACATTAGCTTCTGAAGCCATATCGCTTCACAACAAGCGGAGCAAGCTGCAATGTATTATGATTCAGTTGTACTAAGAGAAACCTTGGACTGTTTCTTACTAAACCATGAGATCATGGTGGATCCCAGACAATAAAATCCACCTGAGGTGTTCTTCTTGTCTGCAACACTTCCTTCCCAATATGAATTTGTATATCCATATAATATGTAATCATGATCTCTCCCATAGTAAACTCCCAAATCACATGCTTTGCAGCTATCAAGTCAACCTAGGATAGTTTTAACTAGATATTGAATTAAGGTTTTCGCAAAAAAATATATATCTAGACTTGTATTGGTCAGATACATCAATGACTCAATAATATGTTTGTACTGAGTCATATCACTAACTCTGATGTCTCATCATACAACAACTTTAGGTTGGTGTCCATGGGTGTGGCCATGTCTTTACAATCCAACATATCAAATCTTCATGACATTTCCACAGCATATTTTTCGTAGTTCAAAAAGATTCATTCTGGCCTCTACCACACTTCCAGCCCTAGGAAATAATGCATCAATCCAAGATATTTCATCTCAAATTATTCTTCTAGCTTATTCTTGCAATCTATTATATGCTTCTCATTTCCAGTCAGAAATAGATCATCCACATACAACAACAGTATGGAAGGTTCATCATCCATAACCTTGAGGTAAATGTTAGGATGAAGTTTACTTTTGGTAAAGCCCAAGCTTGCCAAAAAGCTATTTATTCTTCCATACCAAGCTATAGGATCTTGCTTCAGTCCATACAGATCCTTTTTTAACTTATATACATGTGTCACTTTTTCTTCGACTTTTAAATCCTTTTGGTTGTTCGATGTAAAACTCTTCCTAAATCATACCATTAAGGAAGGTTGTCTTTACATCCATCTGGTGCATATCCCACTTCATCATGGAAGAAAGTGCCATGGTTTTGATGGAAGTGTACCTTTCTATTTGATAAAATGTCTCTTCTTAATCAATTCCCTCTCTCTTGAGAGAATCCTCTAGCCACAAATCTTGTATTTTTCAAGACTTCCATCAGCAACATGTTTTATCTTGCAATTACACTTGGAATATACCACACTCTTTCTTTCTGGTTCGGGTACTATATCCCAAACATGACTGGTATTCTTCCATCATTTCCTCTACCATGAGTTCATCCTGTCAGGTCATCAACATATCCCAGTCTTCCGCATTCAGCCTTGAAGGTTGGAACCCACTTTACTCTTGCTAAAGTCTTAGTCCATCAAGAAGTTTTCCATCCTATCGTACCATGTTGAACTCAAAGATATTTTGCAGTCACTCCCCCTAAGGTGGAGCATCATCCTCCCTCTGTATTATGTATTGGAGTGACAGGTAGCATCCTCTACTACTAATATTCTATGTATCCATCTCAGGTTACTAGATACCAAGATCCATTATCATGAACTTTGTCAAAAAATTCCTTTTGCACCCATCTGTGAGCTTGTTGTCTTGTATAGGTTTCCATCTTAAACCTTGTGGAGAAGGTTAAGAGATTCATTACTCTAGGTTATCTTCAATCTCCTTATGTAACTAGATGTGCTTATCTATGGGTGCCTTCTAAGCTCGTACAAATCCTATTCTGCACATGTGGTTTTGTTTCTGGTCAATAGAGTATGTCATGCCATAGTCTATTCTTTCTTAGAAAAACCAGGAACCTTGATTTGTATACTTATTCTTGTATATCTATATGGAATACACTACGGACTTCCCTTCAAGTCTTAGAACCATATCCTAGACATCATTCCCCGTGATCAACTCTTACTCTTTGATCATAGCTTCTTCCATAGCTGGAAGGTTTTGCATCAATGATGTCACTCAAATGTGCCACACAACTAGAATGTATCTGAGGCCTCTTACTTTGTTTTGGAAGTCCCACCACAATTTTATTCATCTTGAATTATCTTCTGTGCCCAAGATGGTCTTCATCTCTCGAGGTGGATCTATCGCTCTCTTATATTCTTCTGAAGATCTTTCTTCTATCATGGTGTCTCTGATCCTAGGAGATTCAGGTTCATATTTATTGGAGTGAATATTGAATAGGAATCACTTGTTCTTTGGAACAATTCTCATCCTCCTTTTCTTGTAGGAGGTTGTGCACAGCCTTTCCTACAAGTCAAATGCACCAGTTGCATAGTTAGCACCATTTCATAGGACATATGCATAAAGAAAAACACTTATGCATCATGCAACTATTTTATCCAATACAACATTCATCCATATCTCACGGAAACTTTCCATATGCCTTCTATATCTACCATGACATCATTGATATTGTGAACTAATCCAATATGTCAGCAAAGAGGTTTCATTCTAGATAAGTAGCAATGGAGTGTTGTATAGCACCATGGGTTACTTATCCACAACATGCATATTAGTAGTATATTGTCATTAATGCAAACATTCTATCATACATAATACAAAGCATATACAGGAAATAAAATTCAAATAGTTACCTTTTTTTTCTTTGTCTTCATCTCCTTCTAGATCTGCAGCTTCATCTTTGACCATTGAGATTGCTTCAATCTGATGCTTCCTTTAAAACTTTTCTGGAATGTTGCTTCTAGTGGACCTAGGGTTTGATAGAGAAACCCTTATTTTTCAACTTAGGTGTCTTTTAGATCTGATTGAATAGAAATATGCACCTCCTCAAGGCGATCTGAACAACATATTCATTTTCCCAAAACTGTGATCAGAACTGCAAAATATCTAATGCCCTAGTTTTCTTTAATTTCTTCTGCAGAATTGACTAATATTGTTTCTATTGTATCTCCGAAAGTAACGCTCCTCTATGTCTGAAACTTCACAGTGAGGTATGTCTTCTTTCCAACCCCATAGGTTAGAGAATAATTAGTTTCACCAATTAGGACTTATGTGAATTTTCCCAAGGTGACTTATTTCAGGAATGTTCAGCATAGAGAACTTGTACGGACTTCCACATGTCATTGTTTCACCTTCGGGGTCTAAAATTTTTATCATGGAAACTAAAGTCCATTCTGTAATATCCCCAGTTCTGACCCCGGTTGCATTAAAATATTAATGATGTATATGTTGTAATTAATCATGGTGTGGAGCTAAAGGCAAAATCCCCACCATCGATTTGGTTGAGTTATGTTTCGGTAATTGGGATCATTGCCAATGGTATATCATGCTATCGGGCACACAATAGTTTTGCATCATGTAAATATGCACATTAATTAAAATAAACCTACAACCAGCTACGATGGTGCAACATTAAATGAAAAGGGCATGATTTCCTTAGGTTAAGGGGGGGATTGCCTAACCGGTGGGGGCTATTGGGGAAAATCCATGTGTCAAACCTTAAACCCATGTTTAGTTGAGGCAGTTAATGCTGAGTAGGGGTGGGTGGCAGGCTTTCCCCCACGCGCCTCCGCCATCTGGTTCAGTCACGCATGGGCTGGGAGTGGTCTCCTCACGCGTCGTTTGGGATGTTGACCAATCTATCCACTCTCTTGGATTGTGGGCTGTTCATTTTCATCAGGCAGAGCAGGGATAAAATAGATTACAATCCATTGATTGGGGGTTCGTTCTCCCTTCTCTTGCGGGTGTTGTTCTGTGGATCTGTTCTTCCTCCCGCTCATGCAGGGGATCATTTTCCCTTTTCCCATTATTGGACTGTGTAAGCCATTCACGCCAGGGGCTATGTGTATGTGTGTTACTCTCACATATTTGTGATCTGCGTACCTATTTTTCCCTTGTCTAGGATTGAGAATCAAACTTCTCTCCCATTTTCGGGCTGTGTGATGTTTCCATGGCTTAGCTGTGAGATTGATTGTTGTTCTTCCCCTGAAACTGTGGCTTGTTGTGGTTTTCCCCCACATTGTTTGTTGTTGTGAATGCAATCCTCTTTTGGGTGCCGCTGAGTTATTTTGGCCATGCTAGGGCCAAGAACAACTCTGAATCATCTTGTCTGGCCTGAGCGATGTTCACGTTTTCGTTTGGTATTGTCACCCTGTTGTCTTCACCTTCTTCATAGAGCTGTGAACTATTTGTTTTGTTGCATGCATGCATTGGTTGGTCTTCGGACTGTGTGGAGTGGGATTGAAGGCTGGGTATGCTTGAGAAACTTAGGTTTGGGGAGCCACACAGACAGAGTTAGATGGCTAGCTTCTTCTCCACAACCCCGGAAGAGCACTGGCAAGGGAATTCAGGGCCTGAGGGACTGTGAAGCAGAGAAGGGACTGATTTCTGGTGTCGGGTGTGTGTGGGTGTCTTAGAGGTCAGGCTAGCTCTAGTGTAGGCATCCTTATCTCTTCCAGGAGCTCACCAGCTTAGAATTTAGCTTCTCCTAGCTCCTTGATAGCCTAATAAACCCTACTATGTGGGCTTGGCTTATTTGTGTACCTTGGCTATGCGTAAGCCTGCTTAGTCCCTTATTCCTTGGGGAATCATGCCCAGCTCAGGGGTGGCAGTGTTGGTCAAAGATTGATGAGCACGCTGGCCTATGGTTGGGTGGAATGTTGCAGTGATGTAGCTGGTTGCAGGACAAGCTCTTTATGAGATAAGTATCTTTGTCTATTTCATCTCTGCAATTATATTTGATGGCTAATGAACTATGATGAACATGTTGAATGCCTGAATGTATGTTTGCTTCCGCGGTGTATGTGAATGATTATGCATCTTAGCATGTTTTAGGTTTTAGGTTTTAAGAATTTTATTTCAGCATTTTATGTATGTTCATGTTCATGGGGCTAGTTTCCCAGTTGTTTGATTGTTTGGTAGTGTCCTGTTCACCGGTCGGAGGGTCGGGGACGTTACAGTATGGTATCAGAGCTAAAGTTGCAGCATGGGCCTAAATGGGCCATGAAAGATCAGATAGTAGAGGCAGGTTTCCTTCTTCCCAACAGAGATCATAAAATTGTGACAGGAAAATTCACAAAAAAATTCTAAGTGCCAAATTTGTCAGCTCATCGGAAAACTTAGTGAGAAGTTCTTCCGATGCAGCGGAAGAGCTAGTTTGAAGCTCACCCGATGGAAGCCAGTTGGAAGAAAATTGTGAAATTCCTCTATGTGCTTGTCGGTCGTCGATGAATGTTAGAGGAAGGGAGAGCCAATACGTCAGTGGAGGATAGAAGATGTAAGAGCCGATGTGGAGAAAAGATAAAGGAGAGAAAAAAAAATTGAATTTTTTTTTTCTAAGTCAGACCATCAGTGATCGGTGGAAGTTAGTTGATCACATCGTCGATGAATAGATGACGGAGGCGCAATATGGAAGCATGAAAAAGGTGAAATATCGCCAAAAATTAGTTGTTTGAGGCGCCGAAATGTTGACGGCAAAAACAAGATGATAATTGGTTGAACCGCCGACAGCGACGATTGGCGGAAGTTAGTGGTATTGATCACCAATGAACATTGGCAAGAATTAGCTGATGATGAGTCTGCCATTGTGGCTATTTAATGGACTATCCACCCGACGGATAGTTGCTCTGACAACCGACACGGCGGAAGACAAAGAAGGAAAATTTGCAAAAATTTGCCTAAGTGAAGAAAACATTGCAAAATGATAGGAGATCGGATCGCTAATTAACATCATCGGAAGGATTTAGTTGTTCAGGCATCCATCGTTGCGGCTATCATATGAACTATCCTCCCGACAATTAAAGGTTTTCACCGCCGACAGGGTGCGTGGCCGCGTAACCCATAGTTGATTGGATTGCCGCCGTTGCAGATGTCTATGAGACTAACCGTCTGATGCAATAGTTGCTAGTCGCTTCGACAGCCAACGCAGCGGAAAAATTTCCAAATTTTTTTCTAAGGCATGAGATCATCAGCGATCGAAAAAGTTTAGTTGTTGGGATCATCAATGACTAGAGGATGATATCACCGACGTATAGAAGATGAAGCTGCCAAGGTCTAGTGAAGTAGATTGGCGAAACTTAGTTGAAGGAAGAGCAGATGTAAAGAAGAAAAATTGTCGAACCCATCGGCGATCGGCGAATGATAGATGATTAGAGCACCGATCGGTGAAAGATAGTTGATCGAGCATCCACCGTTATGGATTTTTAGTAGACTACCCTTCCAATGGATAGTTGTTCCAACCGCAGATCAGAAATTTGCGTTGATCAGACCACCAATTGGGAAAAGTTAGCAGATGGAGAACCGCCATTGCGGTCGCCTAAGAGACTAACCGTCCGATGAAATAGCATAGCCGATCACTGACATATCGGAGAAAAGTTGTTTTCTGGTCACCACAATGATGGGAATGTTAGTGATTTGGATCCCCGATGCCATGGAGAAAATTAGTGGTTCCGACTACCAACAGAGTTATGGCCGTGGAAACTCCAGTTAGTTTGTTACCCGCCATTGCGGAGGCTTAGAGAACTAGCCGCCCAACGGGTAGAGGATCTGATTGCTGACATACTGGCATCACCAATAAAGATCGGAAGATTACAGTTAATGAGACCATCGATCGGAAAATTTAAGGCCTGTGGAACCGTCGTTGTGGATGTCTATGGGACTAAATGTCCAAAACCTCAGGGGGATGTCATCCCGACCACCGATGCGGTAATATTTAATGGTTCTAATCGTCGATTAAGTTAAGAAGGTTAGATGATTACGGACCCGACATAGTGGAGAAAAATAGTGGTTCTGGCAGCCGAAACGCCGAAAGGGAATAGATGAACAGGTCACCGATGAGTGTGTAGAAAACTAGATATTTTGGCTGCTGAAACGTTGGAAACTTAGTTGGAAAGAGATTCGACTGGGGGAACAGGAATTTTGAGTTTTTCAAAGTGGATTTTTCAGTGATTTCACCAGATTCAGTGAAATTCTTAGTAGGATTTCAAGGAAGAAAGAGAGAAGGAATTCTAAAAGGATAAAGTTAGCATTTCAGACCCAAAATATAGTTGTATGTTTTGCCTAAAATTGGTGAAAGTCATCATGTCAGAAGTGGTGTGGTTTTCACACCCAAGGTCAAAATGAAGCATGTGGATAGGCGTTGGAAAGCTTATCCAGCAGGGAACAAGGGGGAATCCCCAGAGTTAAAATGCGATGCTACAAAGTACTAGTGGCTGTCAGTATGGACAAACCAGCTGTTGTATGGAAGAGGAGTTCCATGCAAAGATGAGGGATTTAAAAAGGGAAAATTCCTTAAACCCTGTCTTGCTAATTATAATTACATTTATAAGTTTCATACATGAAATGTATGAGGATATGCCTTACATGCATAGGATATTACATGTTGGTAGGACTAGTGAGAATTATACATTTATAATGAACCACTAATGGTAATTATTGCATTGGTGTTGGCATTAGTGGGAAAACCAACAACAACTTGGACATGGTTGAATATGTTGCTGATGCTGATGAATGTGACCAGCAACCCTATGAAGAAAGGGATGAGGCAACAAGTCCAGAATCAAAAGTTGGTGAGCAAATTCTGCAATCTCTTGCAAAGGACCAACCAAACTGGTAATGTCAAGGGTGTAAGTAGGACCCATGAAGGTAAGAGTTTAATTATGATAATTGCATGGAGTGGTAAAAGCAAGAGGTCTCATACCATGTGGGTATTTGAATTTTATACTGCATTCATAGAGAAATGTGTCATGCCTGTATTATGTTGTTATGAGCTTAGTAGCCCATGGAAAGTAAGCACTGATGATCTTGATTATAGTCATGCATCCTATATGAAGTAGTCATGGTTGGGCCATGCATGGTATGATTGAATGCATAGTATTCCTGAATCAATGCAAGGTAGCATTGAGTGGGTATGCATTAAAATATTTTATAAATCTTGTAGTTATGCATTGAATGGATGCATATGAAAAGTATGAGTAAATGTTGTAGATATGCATACATAAGTATGAGTGCAAATTTTGTGATGCAATGCATGAATGCATAGAGATAGTGCATGTGTCATTATGAATAACTAATGGCTGAAATGATGAATTGATGACAATTCTAGAACCATTTCAAGAGCTGATGTGAATGCAAGATGTTAACGCCTGTATTTAACAAAAGAAATATAAGACCAAGGGAGGTAAAATTGTGTTGTTTAAATACTTTGGTTTAAAGATTACAGTACAAGGTGACGTAATGGTCTAAAGGGCAACCAAGTTAGCAAAATCCTAGGCTGTGATCGAAAGAAGGAGCCAATCCATGGCTGATACTCCCTCCGCCTTTCAAAACATGCGAGGAGGATAGCAGAAGTTCGGGCCTTTAGCCGCCTGCGCAAATCAAGGGTTACAAATTGATCCGGGGACGATCTGCGGTTCATAACAAATCCGCAGGGAGAAAGTGCAAGTTAGTTAAAGAAAGGGGAGCTGGAGAAATCACATATATTCCTCTTGATCCGACGGTGGAGGGACGAAATCGGATCACATCGGCGGCTGGGATTGATTCCGCAGCCGAAACCTGCGCGGCGGATAAGCACCAGAGCTTCCAGTGGAAGGGGTACGTGGAGGTTAATCCTACGGCCAAGGATTAAAGACAGCGTGGATCGATGGCCATTTTGATTTCCGGGGGATGAACATGCACGCGGGATAACCTTTGAGCCACCCAGCGAAACTCATTAGTTGCTGCTCGATCCAATGGTTGGGGATCAGAGGGTAATAGATCAACGGCTAACAGTGATTCCGGGATGGAAACTTGCGCACCGGATAAAATCACATCACCCAGCGGAATGTGGTACCTGTCACATGATCGGACGGTTGACAAGCGCTGGGCAATCCCATCAACGGCTGGAAATAATTTCGGAGGAGGAACAAGCGCAGAGTATAATCCCGGGTTTCCCGGCGGAATTGGGTACGTGGTGCTTGATCCGACGGTGTGGAGCTGAAGGCAGATCGCATCAATGGCGAGGAGTAATTCCGCTGATCTAAGTGGCCCGACGGATAAAGCAAAGGATCCCAACAGAATTGAGTGGGCGCCACATGATCCAACGGCCCGCCCGTAAAGGAAGATCAGATCGACGGCTGTAGGTGTTTCCGGAACCCAGAGTTGCAAGGTAGTTAAGGTCAGACGGCTCAGCGGAATGTGGGACGTGGCGTTTAATCCAACGGTGAGGGGTGGAAGTACGTCACATCGACGGTCACGAGCGACCCCAGAATGGAAACTTACACGGTGCTTAGCACCAAGATGCCCGGCGGAAAAGGACACGTGGTGTACGATTCGAAGGCCAGAAATTTGCACAGAAGAGATCAAAGGTCGGAAATGAACCCGGAGGATGGCAGATGCACAGCTGTTAGAGATAAGTAGTGGTTACGGAAATAAATGCTTCCCACGTGTCAAATTGGGGCGGTCCTATAAAGGCAGAATTGACCTCTTCTGCGATTATTTTATTGCTCGGGACCCGGCGAAAAGGACCTGTCGATTTGGGCGCTTCCAGTTGTCAGTACCAGATGCACTCCGAACACGCGCCTTCACAGTGAGCCAGGTAGGACCTTGATCCTGTAACTTCTTCGCCCAATTATTATTATAAATTGAGAAATGGACCAACAGAGCGAAGCTTCTGTGTTTGGTCGAGTCCCGGATGAAAGGGAAGAATTCTTGGTAGATAGACACAGAGGTGTCTGCGACCCTTTCCTGTCTACAGGAAGTGTGTCTGGCAGCAAAGAAAGGTTATGGTCTTATTTTTTGCAGGCAAATGATGTTCTAAATGTGTGCAAGTCCTTTTTATACTTTTTCGCCCTGGAGAAAACCCTCCACTTCCCTGAATTTGCCGAATGGTGTGCGGTAAATTATTCTCCCTCTCAGAGGGTCATTGTGAGTCAGTCCGCATCTAGGATATTGTGTCAAAATTGATGCTTCAGTAGTAAGAGAAAATCTTAGTTTGCCCGAAAGTTACCCTGGAAACCGTGAGTCTGTAAATGAAGCTGTCCTTGCTGAGTTTTTCCGAAGTTGCCCAATCGACGCTCGCTCTCGATTCTTGTCAAGTATCCTGAAGGAAGGTCGGTCCCTGGAAATCCTTTCCTTACCTTACCCCTTGCACGTTTTTACAACTGAGGCGCAATTGGTAATGTCTTTGGTTTGTCAGGTGTTAGGTCTAGATGACGATTGTCGTATAGGTGATGTTATCCTTGGTTTCCTGTTAAAAGTAAATTCTTTGAGTCCCGAGTCCCAGTCAGTTCCGGTACTTAATTTAGACGAGTATCTTGCCGAAGCAATCCACCTCCGGCTGACTGAATTTCCCAAGGTCCAGTTTTTTAGGTTTCAAACACACTTACTTAACATGTTGATATGTTCCAATGTTACCGAATTGAAATTCTTGAGTACTCTGTCCTCTTCTGATTTGCCAAAGCAAATCCACCTGATCGAATTTGCCAATTCGATCATGTCCGAAATATACAGGATGCTGTTTGATGGAGAATTGCCCCGGGTCTTCGATGAAATGAAATATTTGATGCAGTCTTCACCCGAAGGTCGGGTGGGAGACTGGTTCCTGTACAAGGATTACACTGTTTTGAGAGTGTACGGCTTTACCGGTCATCCTTATAGGTTGCCTTCTTTTTTAACTCCAAGGATTTTTGCTCTGGAGTTTATGAGACAAAGGTTGTTATCAGAGGAGGAGCACTTCGGTGCTTTCCGAAAATCTTTGAATATTAAATTTCCTTTTAAAGTCGGCCCTTTCATTTTTAAAGGCAAAGGTGCCCTGGCATGTATAGAGAGACTGATGGAACCTATGGATTTCATTAAGGATGTAAATATGAACTACGACCCTCACCAGGTGATATCATTAAGAAAGCAAGCAAACAGGAACAAACCGTTCGAGCATCAAGCTGTCGAAGGGCTAGCTGAAACAGCTAATTTACTCCAATTCACTGACGAGTCCAAAGATGAGACAAAGGCACATCCTGCATTTCGTTCAGAGACCCAAATCACGGAGGGTGTCAGTGTTGCTGTCAAGAGGAGTTTGGCCGAAGCCGAGAGCATGGATATGGACGAAGAAACATCCCATAAGAAGGCGAGGCTGCTCGTAGGAGGCGAGATCGTGGATGAAGGGACGTCTGGAGTTTTCAAAAAAGCTGCTTTGGTTCCCCTGAAGACAGTACAGGTCAGTCAGTTTTCTTTTAGAGATTCAGAAGGTGACGGTGACAGTCCAGAGTCCGACCCC
>LPNX010796797.1:590631-670665 GCA_001517045.1 Pseudotsuga menziesii | reverse complement strand
TTAATGAATTCTGATTTCTTGGAATGTGATTGAATATAATGAATTCAAAATTTCTTTCCAATAACCTAACTTGAATGAACTGACGTAATAGAATAGGGTTCTGCGCCTGGTAAGCTCGATTGAGCTGGGAAACCACCAGTTCAGAGTCTAGTCGGACTTCCAGATGGGTTATACCCCGTGACAAAGCATCCCATAGAAGCTCAATTACATCCCTATACTCAGTAACATTATTAGAAGCAAGACCTAGGCAAGCGCCTCCTGAGGCAACTAGCTGTCCTAAGGGAGAGTAAATGACCCATGCTGCAGAGGCTAGATTACAAGTGTGGCGGCTGGCGCCATCAACGAAACCTATGTACCTCTCAGAAGACATCTGCAACAACCAGCAGATAGTATAAAAAAACAAAACCGACAAAGTAATGTACATAAAAATACATACAAGAAAATACAAGAAAAAGCGTTAAGCCTAAGCATAGTACTTTTTCAAGTAGAGCCCATTTCTAGGCTCAGGCAGCTTGTTCCCATCAAAATCAATTAACTCATATGCACCCTTCTTTAAGACGACACGACATAAGGCCCTAACCACATGGCCTTGAATTTTCCTACCCCCAGGGGTTCTTTGTCTTGGTCCCAAAGCAAAACAAGTTCCCCCTCAGAGAAAATTCGAGGTTTGACCGACTTATCATATTGGTTTTTGACCATATTCTTGTGAGCTTGATTAGCAGTCAGCACATCTCTACGATGTTCATCAAGGTGTTCTAAATATACCAGACATTCCTCAAGCTCTGTCGTATTGGGTAACACATGAATAGCTATTTTCAAGGACAGGATTTCACACTCAACCGGGGTAACAGCTTCCACTCCATGAACGAGTTGGAAGGGGGAGAAACCCGTAGCAGTTTTTACATTAGTTTGGTATGCCCAAAGAGTAGGGTATAGCATGATATGCCAGTTATAATGGGCTGCATCAATTGTATGTTTGAGGATAGTCTTCAAAGTCTTATTTACAGCCTCAACCTGACCATTTGCTTGAGGATAATACGAAGATGAATGTTCTTGTCTTAATCCAAGCATAGTGTTCAGTTCCTTCATCATGATATTTTGAAAATAACTGCCATGGTTAGTGACAATCATTTAGGTATACCAAACTGTGCTATAATCTTATTGAATATGAATAAATCTGCGGTTTCCCCGTCGACTTTAAAAGTAGTCATTGCCTCTGCCCATTTTGTAAAATAGTCAACAGTGACAATGATATATTTGTGCTCCCCAGACAAGGCTGGGTTACATGTCACGTAATCAATCCCCCATTTCATGAAGGGGCCTACTGAGACAATGGGAAACAACAGAGCAGGATGTGATCGCATTTTTCTGGTGTAAAACTGACAAGGATGACAGCGCTTCACTACTTTCACACTATCTTTGAAGATTGTGGGCCAAAAATAACCGGCACATAGTATCTTCTGGGCCATTGCTAACCCAGATAAATGACCCCCACATGCTCCACTATGGGAATCATTTAGGACAATCTCCGCTTCCTCATGGGTAAGACATCGACGCAAAATGGAATCTACCCCTCTTCGATATAACGTATCTCCTATGATGAGGTAGTTCTTAGCATGAAGGCATAATTTACATTGTTCCTCCCTTGAGGAAGATGCAGGATACTTCAAATTATAGAGATATATAAGTATATCTCTGTACCAAGGATCAGAGGTGGATATCAAGAAGATATGCTCATCTGGGAATGATTCATCTTCAATGACTACATCTTCTTCAATAGGAAATTCTACTATAAGCTCAGCAAAAACTAAGGACTTTTTAGACTTAGCAAACTGAAAATCCAAGTCAAACTCTTGGAGAATGACTATCCATTTGTTGAATTTTCCCCCAACAATCCATCGAGACAAAACATATTGAAAGGGATTTACATCCGCCACTACTATTGTAGTCCTCAATAAAATGTAGTGACGTAACCTCTAGACAGCATATACAGCTACTAAGGCTAATTTCTCAACGTGGGTGTACCTGAGTTCAGGTCTGGCTAAAGCACAGCTAAGATAGTAAATGACATGCTCTATGAGCTTATCGTCCTCTTGGACCAGTACTACCCCAATGGTCGACTCAGACACGGCCAGATACAATATAAAATCCCTAGAGTAATCTAGCGGACGCAGTAAAGGTGCCGACAACAAATCTTTTTTCAATGCCTCGAAAGCAAGTTGTGCAGTTTCATCCCATACAAATGGGGTGTCCTATTTAAGTAGGCACATCAAACCCTTGGTAATCTTGGCATAGATAACGATAAAAACGTCGAAGAAAATTAGACTTTCCTTGCAGGATTTGAAGTTGCCTAATAGAACAAGGAGGAGGTAGATTTACAATGGCCTTTACTTTTAATGGATCCACCTAGATGCCTCTATTAGAGACAATGAACCCAATCAGTCTCCCTGACTCGACACAGAACATGCACTTGTGGGGATTCAAGCGGATCTTATAGTATCTGCATCTCTCAAATATCAACCGTAAGTGATCTGGATGGTCAATCTTCTTACGAGAATGTGCAGGTAGATCATTAAGGTAAGGTTCAATAATGGCTTTGATATCATGGAAGTCAAAGTTCATAACCCGTTGAAAGGTTGCCCCGGCATTTTTCAATCCAAAGGGAATTTTTTTGTACGTGAAGGTACCCCAAGGACAAATGAAAGCAATTTTACGTTGGTCTTCTAGTTTTATTTGAATTTGATTGTATCCAGAGAAATGGACATGATGGTGCTGCTTACAAGAGACCCACAATTGAGGATCACCTCATTGCCAAGAAAATCAATTTCTGCAGTAAACAGAGGTGCAAATTCTCATTGAATTTAATTACTAATGTCGTTGCTTGGTTATGGAACAATCAAATTTGGATTGTATTATCAGATAATGATTCACTATTTGGCTATTTGATGAATGTGCTAGGGGTACACACTGTAGGAAGATCATGTGTGATGGCCTACAGGAGCCAAACTTCATGGGAAGGTTTTCCCTTATCTTGGAAATGGGTTTCGGGTGAAACTCCATTGGACATTTTGGAAATGTCTCATCTGCACTACATGTTTGGTAAGCAACATGAGTGAGATGGTATGGATTATGTCGATAAGACATGTGTGAATATGAAATGTAAAAAGGAGTTGGGATGGAAAACCGAGGGACTGTCAACTCAGAGAAGGAAGCCCCCATTCCTCCTTAACAAAGGAATACTGCCTCGGAAAATGGATAAGTGTTCTCTGACCCTAGCTAATAATATGCATGTCAAATTGTTAAATTTAATATGCAGAGCATGTTTTGAATTATGGAAGATTGCTTGAGCATGAATAGGGCCTACATGGAACACATCGAAAAGGGGTGCACACTTTCCTGATGTCGGGTCATGGAAGGGTTTTCAATATTGATTACACTATCAGAAGTGAACGCACTCCTAGTGTCTCAATACTTGATAGTGAATGATATGAAATGTGATTCCAGTTCTAGAACAATAACGCTGATGAGTTGCTTATATTGCATGTGTTGTCAGGCTAAACAGATGTAGTCTGGTGTTGCATATTAAATGGACAATGGCTTGGGCTCATCATACCTCCTACTGAAGAGCACAGAGAAGGAGACATTCCCGAGGGACTGAAGAGCAGAGAAGGGGGTGGTTTCTTGTGTTGTATGGGGTAGTGGAATTAGAGCCCACTGCTGGAAATGAAACCTGGAAATGGGGATCCATAGTATATCCTAGACCTGGAAATAGTTGTTTATTGTTGATATAAGTGCATGTGTTATTGTTGATGGCCTGATAAACCCAACTGTGTTGGCTTGGCTGATTGGTTGTTGATATAAGTGCATTGTTGATATAAGTGTATTATTGATATAAGTGCAGGTGATTTGTTGACGGTCTAATAAACCCAACTAAAGGTTGGCTTGATTGTGTAATTATTTGATGTTGTGGAAATTATGGAAACGTTACAGTGTTGGCTTGACTACCTATAGCCTGATAAGCCCAATTGTATATTGGCTTGGTTGGATGGTCTAATAAACCCAACTATAGGTTGGCTTGACTGTGCCTGATATATATATAAAAGGATTTTGTGAAGCAGCCTACGTACTGACCTAACATCCAAGTCCATAGGCGATCCCAAGGCTTGAAAATCAAAGCAAGATCCTGTGGACCAACAAGGAAACACACAATACAGATAAGTATTGGGTTATTTTGTAATTTTTGCTTATGAATATGCATGTGTATATGATTTCGTTATGATGTTTTAAGCTCTTGTTTAAGAGATAAAAACTAATGAGAATAAACTAAACATGTGAATTTATTGAATGTTTGAATATAGGTATCACTGGAAGTGAGGACTATGAGAGCATCCTAGGGGTGCATGTGGACATGTGACTATCCTGAAGAGCTCAGAATGAGCAGTAATGAAAAAGTTGCTAGTGAGACTGTGAAGTTCCTAGCAGCTGAGACAAACCATGTGGGGAGGCCCCATGGTTGAGAGGTCTAAAATAGACCGGAGACACTAAGTGTCATGACCAAGATGGATTGGTCCAGCATTCACGGTGAAGTGAAAGAGGCTGAGAGCATGAAAATCCACAACGATGGTNCCTGTTGGGAAGGCATGAAAAATATGAAAGTCTCCTTGATGAGACTTGGACTATCATGCCAATTGGGCAATTAATTGATTGATTTTAATGCCTATATTATTCTTGGTCTAACTGAATTTCAATGGTGCATTTCACAGGTGAGAAAAGTGAAATCCAGTAATGCACATTGATCATGGTAGTAGACCAAAGGCTGTCAGACTTGGCTGGAAGTCTTCTTCAGACCCAAGAAAATCTTGGAGAGATGCTCAAGATACAGAAAAGGTCCTAGACTTGGGGACGAGCCGAAAGCTGAGAACCAGCAAGAGAAGCTCATGGAAGTCGAGGGGCTTGGTCCTGAAAGTTTAAGCAAATAATTGAACGTGGGACAGATCTGCAAAATTTTGAGATTTTGATGTGCAAATGGTATATGCATTCCTATGTATTGGAACACCGAGGACGTTGTTATTCCAAGGAGGAGGGGATTGTAATATCCCCGGTTCTGACCCCGGTTGCATTAAAAGATTCATGTTGTATATGTTGTAATTAATCGTGGTGTGAAGCTAAAGGCAAAAGCCCCACCATCGATTTGGTTGTGTTATGTTTCGGCAATCGGGATCGTTGTCGATGATATATCATGATATCCGACACACAAAAGTTTTGCATCATGTAAATATGCACATTAAGTAAAATAAACCTACAACAAGCTATGACGGTACAACGTTAAATGAAAAGGGCATGATTTCCTAAGGTTAAGGGGGGGATTTCCTATCCCGTGGGAGCCATTGGGGAAAAGCCATGTGTCAAACCTTAAACCCATGTTTAGTTGAGGCAGTTAATGTTGAGTAGGGGTGGGTGGCAGGCTTTCCCCCACATGCCTCCACTAGCTGGTTCAGTCACGCACGGGCTGGGAATGGTCTCCTGGGATGCTGATCGATCTGTCCACTCTCTTGGATCGTGGGTTGTTTGTTTTCCTTAGGCAGAGTGGGGATAAAATGGATTACAATCCATTGATTGTGGGTTCGTTATCCCTTCTCTCATGGGTGCTAGTCTGTGGATGTGTTCTTCCTCCTGTTCACACAGGGGATCATTTTCCCTTTTCCCATTATCGGACTGTGTAAGCCATTCATGCTAGGGGATGTGTGTATGTGTGTTTCTCTCACAGATTTGTGGTCTGCGTACCTATTTTTTCCTTGTCAAGGATTGAGAATCGAACTTCTTTCCCGTTTTCAGGTTGTGCGATGTTTATGTGGCTTAGCTGTGAGATTGGTTGTTGTTCTTCCCCTGAAACTGTGGCTTGTTATGGTTTTCCCCCGCTTTTTTTTGTTGCTATGAATGCAATCCTCTTTTGGGTGCCGCTGAGTTGTTTTGGCAACACTAGGGCCAAGAACAACTCTAAATTGTCTTGTCTGACCTAAGCGGTGTTCACCTTTTCATTTGGGATTGTCACCCTGTTGTCTTCACCTTCTTCACAGAGCTATGAACTATTTGTTTTGCTACATGCATGCAGTGGATGGTCTTTGGACTATGTGGAGTGGGATTGAAGGTTGGTTATGCTTGATAAACCTGGGTTTGGGGAGCCACACAGACAGAGTTAGATGGCTAGCTTCTTCTCCACAACCCCGGAAGAGCACTGGCAAGGGAATTTAGGGCCTGGGGGACTATGAAGTAGAGAAGGGACTGATTCCTGGTGTCGAGTGTGTGTGGGTGTCTTAGAGGTCAGGCTAGCTCTGGTGTAGGCATCCTTATCTCTTCCAGGAGCTCACCATCTTAGCATTTAGCTTCTCCCAGCTCCTTGATAACCTAATAAACCCTATTGTGTGGGCTTGGCTGATTTGTGTACCTTGGCTATGTGTAAGCCTGCTTAGTCCCTTATTCCTTGGGGAATCATGCCCAGATCAGGGGTGGCAGTGTTGCTGAGAGATTGATGAGCACGCTGGCCTATGGTTGGGTAGAATGTTGCAGGGACGTAGCTGGTTGCGGGACAAGCTCTTTATGAGATAAGTATCTTTGTTTATTTCATCTCTGCAATTATATTTGATGGCTAATGAACTATGATGAACATGTTGAATGCCTGAATGTATGTTTTCTTCCGCAGTGTATGTGAATGATTATGCATCTTAGCATGTTTTAGGTTTTAAGAATTTTATTTCAGCATTTTATGTATGTTCATGTTCATGGGGCTAGTTTCTCAGTTGTTTGATGGTTTGGTAGCATCCTCTTCATTGGTCGGAGGGTCGGGGATGTTACACATTCCCTATTTTTAAAATCTTGTGAAATTTCATTTGGATCTTTGTAGACCAAGATATAACAATTCTCCCTAGGTCACCTGTTTAAGGCTAAATCATTGGAGAGGATGGAACCCTTATTTGGAGGAATCAAATCTCCTAGATTATAGTGAATATGAGGCTGAAACTTTTACACAGGGTACATTAGGATGTCATATTTGTCCTATAACTTTTTTGGCTCCTAACACTTCACCAATGTCTATATATAGTGAAATTACCAACATGACTAGTTTTAGTCTTCTAGGTTTTTCAAGCATGAAACCCTAATCTTCAATAATTGTAGCTGTAGCAATGTTTCGGTTGCACAAAGACTTATTTAAGGGTAGCTTTGATATCATGTTAATTTTTTAATGGTTATATCATATCTTATAAAATTTAGCATCATAACAGCATAACCATAATAAAAAGGATCGTTGAAAGATAGACAAGCACAACCAAACAAAATAACACAAAGATTTATCCTAGGAAACCCTCATGGGGAAGAAAACCCAGCAGAACTTCCTCTATATAAGATGTATAAAAAGTACAAGACAAGACCCAATAAGGGTGCACCTCCTTCTAGCAGATCTCTCTCTCTCTCTCTCTGATGCGCTATATGCAATTGAGTCTGTGTTCAAATGAAGAACACATCTCCTCTATTTATACTCTTTTTGTCACTCAACTTTTAACCTAACATGTCGAACCCACTTAACTAAGTGGGTCAACTTCACTTAGGAAGATTCAATACAATATTATATTATATTCATTAGGGTACTATTGACCTGACTTACAATGGAGGATTTACCTGATGACTCTATTATGACCAATTACAATAGTAGCACCACGATGGAGGAATAATAACATCTCCCTTGGGTTTCATCAGTAAAATACATTTAGAATATCCTTTGAAGTTACAATATTTAATAGTGTAGGGACTCGTTTTGGGTGCACTTTTGTCGAGGTATTTAACCGCTCATTTCTATAACGGGTATAACTTCAAACTGGAATATAGGATAGGATCACTTATCTGCATGCATCATGCTACTACAGGTACAAACCCACTTTGTGATGTTACATAACCTTCACACTACTACTAAAAGTGATATTACGAAAGTGGTAGAGCCATTTTACTCATGGGTTCCCTATATAGATCTCGCTTTGCCATTTGGTACCCATGTTGAGTGTCCTCCCTTAGGTCTGGGATTCCCTTGTAGTTACGCTATGTCTTTGAGAAAGAAACTCATATTCTTTCTTGAACTTTATGTTGGCCATCTCCCACAGGGACTTTCATTTATATCAAGTTGTAATTTCATTTCATCCGTTCGCTTGCCGTATTGAGCTTTATGTTGTCTCCCTACTTCAGTTTTATGAGCCATATATCTCGAGCTTGTCTCAATCCTATCCAAGCAGAGCCTCTCATATATATTTTTCAACTTGAGTATCCCATACCTAGAGAAGACATCCCCCTGAGTGTCCTTATCCTGCACATGCTTC
Source organism: Pseudotsuga menziesii (assembly GCA_001517045.1). Taxonomy (NCBI): domain Eukaryota; kingdom Viridiplantae; phylum Streptophyta; class Pinopsida; order Pinales; family Pinaceae; genus Pseudotsuga; species Pseudotsuga menziesii. The sequence goes on along the minus strand of LPNX010796797.1, from coordinate 662,302 downwards.
CTTTCATTGAGCACAAGTTCCACTGCTTGGAACTAGTTTGATTTCTCGTGACACCCGTTTCCTCCTAGTTTTGTACCATAATCAATTTTATTCTTTTTCAAGCTATCTAATATGAAAAAGACCAAAAAAGATAATAATAATAAAAACTTAAAAAGACAGACGGGAAATGATATTACCTTCTATTTGGCAATTGTCGTGTCATGTCGCCTTCGAACAGAGTGTTGTATATTCCATCCATTGGTTGGGTTATTAATATGACTTTAGAGTTGTACTCATTACTCTGAGTTTTCTCCACCGATTGGTTATGCTTCCAGTCCCTATGGAGCCTCTGTCGATGCCTCCTGTGTCGTAAAGTTTTCCCAGTTTCCATGTTGAGTATATGGTTCCTATGAGTCTCCATCTGCCTTATGCTATTGTTTGAAGAAAGTTTTAGCCTGATTCGGCCACTCCTCAGTTATCTTGTCTTTGTATGTCATCCATTCCTGATACAGTTATTGGTTTGTGCACATCCTGTTTGTCCGAGTTCTTCCAAATTATCCAGCATTGTTGTGTACCTCGTCTTGGTTGATGGGGGATTCCTTAATTCCATCCTTACAGAGGATTCCATTCCATCGACTTTATATTATTTATTCTGGAATAGGGATCTAGATTCCATTGAGTTCCTTGAGACTGGAATTCATCAGTGGAAATTCCTCTCTCCATCAATAGATTTGGGTATACATCAATGTCCCCTAATCGATGGACTCTCTCAAGCGTTCGACCTCAACACATCTATTCACACTTGTTTGATTGCATTTTGTACCTTGATTCTCATTATCATTATCGGTGGGATATCTCACGTCTGTTAATGATATACATCAATGACCGATAATTGGATGATGGTCAATCATGTTCGACCTTGACACCTTTATTCGGGTGATGGGACATGTACTAGCGGTGATTTGTGTATAAGACATTCGAGCTTGGTGGCATTCCATATGTGCTACCTCCTTGATCATGCCAGTATCTATGAGATATCAGTTCTCATGACCAGATTTCAGTGTACCATCAGATGTCTTCATTCAATATGAAGATCTTATTTCACTGTATATTGTACATGGAGATGATCACATGTGACATATGTCTATTATGCCTACTCATGGAAATTGTACTATTATATATATGGGGACCACTACACTTCATATTTGCAGTCACATGTTGGGATCTATCATTGTATTGTACTGATGAGTAGCTAGTTTTTCCACCTGGGTCTTCATTACTCCACTTATGGTATTGTTATAATGTATTTCAGCCATCATGTTACCCCTATGACCTCACACATTAGGGGGCATCTATTATAGTTTATTTTACCACACTTGGTATATCATGTTTTTATGGCATATCCCTATCCCTATGCAGACTCTTTGGACCCCCTTTGCTTAGTGTAACTTTGATGCTCCAAAAATTCCCCTTAAAAGGTCTTATTTATTGGTATACGCAGCTCACCAGCTTACAGGCCATGTGTACACATAGATTTCTTCACTATGACCCATGTACATCGGGAAATGTGCTCAAAAATAAAATATTTGGAGTTTTCCCTCATCAAGTAATGAATAACTTGACTATTGGCCTTCCGTATGCCTAGAAACGCTTTGACTCGACCCTTCACCTCCTATTGAAGGGCTATATATTGAGCTACTTGGATGCATTAGAGGAGGAGAACTTGTGAGAGCAAAGAAACTATAATGGATTTGTGCCCCATTCTTAAATACTTGAGTCTGCATCCCAACTTTATCCTTTGAGCATCCATTGGTTCTCTTTCCCAAGCTTTCCATTGTCTTATGAGATTGCCATCGATATGGAGGATTGAAGTGGTGGAGGCCCAAGTGGAGGACTCAGATTATTTATTTCGACGAGGTGCCAATAGATTTTATCACTTATATCTATGCTTATATTTAATATAAATATCCATTTCTCATCTGTTATATGTGTAACTATGAAAGTTTTATCCATGGATGTAGTTGTGTTAAATATATATTGGATTTATATATGCTAGAGTAGGTTCTAACGCTTAATATCTATCATGCTTGTGTATTTTGTTGTTGTTGAGAATGGAATGTAGGTACAAGTGTGATTGAAATCTCAACGAGGATATTTTATGAACGTACGTGATAAGGTACACTTCTCATAACTTAGTGTTAGTATTGTTTATTTCTTTAGCATATTGGAAATTGATCAATTCCTAGTGTCATATTGTCTATTGTGGTCCACCCCAAGCCATAGGAAGTTTTACTTTATCCCCGTAACATACTTTATCCCCAATATTGACAAGAGAAATTTTGATGGAAAGGATCCAATCATGTGGATTTTTCATGGAGAAATTCTTTGATCTACACCAGGTTCCCACTTTGCAAAAGGTAACTATTGCATCCTTATATTTAGAACCTGATCAATTTGTATGGTACCAATGGATTTGTTACTGTAAAAAAGGAATCTATTGTCTCGTGTTCTATATTCACAGAAGAATTGATTACATATTATGGGGATATAAATAGAAACACCTTCTTCATCCAGTTGGTAAATCTCAAGCAAAAAGGTCCAGTTACCGAGCACGTCAAGCAATTTCAAGAGCAAAGTCTCACAGTGAAGAATATTTCAGACGATAATTTGCTAGATCTCTTTATTGGAACCTTGAAAGATAAAATTCAACATGAAGTGTGTCTCGTTGAACCATCGTCACTAGAGAAGGATTTCGTCATGGCAAGGAAGGTTGAAATTAAAAATATGGAAATGACTACTAGAAAGGCCTTCTCCAACACATACAGAGAAAATAATGTTCCTTCTTTTAAACCGCCACAAAGGTTGACACCCCAACAACTAGATGAAAGAAGAGCAAAAAGATTATGATTTAATTGTGACAACAAGTATAGTAAGGGACATAAGTGTGGTGAGAATAAATTATTCTACATAGATTTTGAAGAGGAAGAACCAAAAGAAGAGGAAGCATCTCAAGAAGAGGTGACTTCGGAAAAAATAAAAGAAGATACTTCAGAATAAATTACTCCCATTGTTAGCACCATTTTTTAGCTAAACAATTGATAAGATATTTGGAAAGTAAAGGATGAATAAGAAATCCGATCTTAGTTGAAGGATAACAGAGCATGGATGGTTGGGATGCACATCGCACAAGATCAAAGGCCAAAATCATTCCCGCCAAAAAAAAATCGAGAGCGAAAAGGCGAAAAGGGTGAGTTTCAGTTGTGGAATGTGATAAATATGACTTTCACCCCCCACATTCCGAGATTCAAAGGCCCAGGACTTTTTCACCCAAGATCAATGGTCCAGCAGAAAGGCAAAAGAAGAAAAGGCAATGCGTTTGGTTATGAAAGTTGGAATCCTGACTGCCACTCTCCATAGTCCAACATCTACAACTCAAAACGCTTGCGACGAAGATCAACGGTTCGCAAAGACGAAAGCAGAAAGGTCAAAGTTGAACTTAGAAGAAGTTAAAATCTCAATTCTCGACTTTCGTAATCCGAGATCAGACGGTCAAGGAGAAATTCCACACAGATCAACGGCTCAAAAAGCAGCACAGGGTGAAAGCGAAAAGGGTAAAGTATCGAGTTGCAAAACTTGGAAAACCCAATTTCTGCTTTCCGCAATCTATATCTGACTATTCAGAGTGCTTCTGCTAGAACTCGACGGTGTGGAAAGAAAACAACGGAAGCGAAAAGGTGGAAGCGGAAAGGTAAAAAACTGATCTCCAAGGAAATTGAAAGTATGTTTTCCGCATTCTGTTCTCCGTGAAAGGAGAAAGCAAAAATGTGGAGGCGGAAGAAGAGAGGTTCGATGAAGAAAATTAGAAGATCCGCATTCTGTTTTCTGCTAAAGGTGGAAATGAAAGGGCAGAAGCTTAAAAGTGGAAATGTAAAGTTTTTTTTATGAAAAACTGAAATTTCGATTTCTGCACTCTGTAGCTTGATCTCACATCGACGGCTGAAAATGAATCTCGCGGAGATCGACGGTGCGAAAGGACTAAACGGCGAAAAGGATAATGTGGAGGCGGAAAGACCAAATTGAACCGCGAAAAATCTATCACCCCATTTTTTCATTTTCTAAAGACCCCAGATCGATGGCCCAGAATGAATCTTGATGTAAGATCAACGGTCCATAAATGATTTCGCTGGTAAAGATGCGGGTTTGGATGAAATTGTCACATTTTTCTCCTAAGGATCTCTGAAATGTCATTATCAGCAAGCGAACCTAAGTCCTCGTTGTCCAAATTCTCAAACTGATCCATCATGCACGTTCCTGCTTGCTTTTTTGTTTGGTTTATGATCATGGAGGAACTGCCAGATCAGCATTTTGTAAATATTTTCAGTCTCATGCTGCAACTGTTTTTGGCTCTATTTCGAGGTTGGTCTTGGGAGCCTATGAAGCTATAAGTATTCCCTCAATAGAGGGAGATGGGGTTGGAACCCGTGAGAATTTTGTGTTATGCATTTTGTGATCTATTGCTAATAAAATTACAGAATCGAATGCTGGTTTGTTGCTGCAGAGATTCCTGTGCATTTCGTAGTTACAATTTGTTGTCTCTTTTCCCTTGTGAATGTTTTTCCTGCTAAACTCACAATTATTTGTTCTTCATATCTGGATTAAGTGTATAATAGCTCAGAATTCATATTGTTATGCTCTGGCTATTGTTTCAGGTATTCACCAAGATTTCTTTCCAAAATTTATGCAAAATTCATCTCTTAGGTGTTCAGTGTTGATAGACTGTTCTTGTTCTTTCTTTATCACCAAACAAATTGCTATTTGACTGTAACCGAGTGTTATCTTTCCATTGTAGATATTCACCTGCAAATTTTTTTGTAATTCTTGAATATTTGTGACTCCTTATCCCAATTTATGCTTGCCTTGTTTCAACCACAAACTCAATCTGAATTTTGTTTTATTTTGATATCTGGCCCTGTTAAAAAACTATGAGAGATCCCTCTCTAGAAAGGAATAAGCCATCTCCCTTTCTTAAAGTGGTTTTTTTGTTACCTTGGGATTTAACTTCCACAACCTTGGGTACATTCTGAGTGCTAACACCCACCATATATTTCCATGCATTGGATGGAATTAACACTCCTCAAAATCTCAAGATCGAAGGATACATCAAAAAGAAGAAGGGAACAATATTAATTGATTCTGGTAGTACGCATAATTTCACTCACTGTAAATTAGATTTTCAAGTTATTATTGCATATGGAGTAACTATAAATTGCTAAGGGAAATGACATAATATCAATATTCCTATGGGGGAATATGTATTGAATAGTCCAATGATTTATATACCAATGGGTACAGCCAATGTTATATTAGGTGTCCAATGGTTACAATCATTGGGAACATTGGCTTTTAATTTTCAAAAAAAATTCATGAAATTTTCATGGGAAGGAAAAGAATATGAGTTAAATGGTATCACAGGAAAACCAAGCAAGGTGATAATCCCTAATGGTATGACAAATTTTTTGAAAAGAGGACATCAAGGTGTAGTTGCACAATTATGCTCATTAGATGTTCAAACTTCAAAGTTCCCTATCTCCCCAGATATCCAAAGGGTCATTAATAATCACTCCAAGGTATTTGAAGATATTCCCAAATGTATTCCACGTATTCAATACTTTGATCATGTTGTCCACTTAATTCCAAGTTGTGTTCCTCCTAACATCAGGACTTATCGATATCCCTATAGTGAGAAGAGTGAAATTGAGCGTATGGTTGCTAAAATGTTAGAAGCTGGAATAATTAGGCCTAGCCAAAGTTATTAGTCTGTACCAGTGGTTATGGTATGGAATCCAGATGGATCATGGCGTATGTGTCCTGATTATAGATATCTCAAGAAGATCAACATTAAAGATAAGTTTCCCATTCCTATCATTGATGAATTGTTAGATGAATTGGATCGTGCAGTTGTCTTCACAGAGTTGGATCTTCGTTCCAGGTATCATCAAATTCGAATGAATTATGAAGACATCCCCAAAACAACATTCAGAACTCATGAAGGTCACTATGAATTTTTGGTCATTCCATTTGGTCTCACAAATGCACCTTCCACATTTCAAGGTTTGGTGAATTCTATTTTCAAGACTTTCCTTATAAAATTTGTGTTGGTATTATTTGATGATATACTAATATATAGCAAGTCTTGGGAAGAACATATTCAATATGTGGACAGGGCAATACAACTACTAAAGGAGAAAGAATTGTATGCAAACCCCTCAAAATGTTTCTTTGGGATAAAGGAGGTAGAGTATGTGGGTCATATTGTATCTCATGAAGGTGTCAAGGTAGACCCTAACAAAATTAAAGCCATGATGGATTGGTCGATTCCCAAAAACCCGAAGAATATTCGAGGATTCTTAGGTCTGACAGGGTACTACCACAAGTTTGTTCTAAACTATGGAAGAATAGTAGTTCCTCTAACAACATTACTGAAGAAATATGTATTTTCTTGAAATCCATAGGCAACTCAAAGAGGTAATGTGTAAAGCTCATGTTTTGGCTACACCATAATTCACAAAAACCTTTATTGTGGAATGTGATGCTTCAGGAAATGGAATTGGAGTTGTACTAATGCAAGAAGGACACCCTCTTACCTTCACAAGTCATTAAATCAATGAAAAGAACTTAAAAAACCCCATTTATGAGAAGGAAATTTTGGCAATACTAAATGCCTTGAAGCAATGGCACCCCTACCTTATGGGGAGACATTTCAAGGTTAAAATTGATCATGATATCCTTAAATACTTCTTGGAACAAATACTATATTCATAAGAGAAACAAAAATGGGTGACAAATATGTTGGGATATGAATTTGAAATCATCTACCAAAAGGGGAAGCAAAATGTTGTCGCATATGCACTCTCCACGAAAGATGAGGATGTTGAAGCATTACTCTATGCTATCTTGATTATCCAACCATATTGGATAGATGAAGCAAGGTATAAATGGAAAAATCACGAAGAAATATGGACATTCATTCAAAATATGTAGCAAGATCCGAGTGCCTCTAATACATTTAGGAGGAAAGATGACTTTCTATGGTACAAGGATCACCTATATCTTGGTAAGAGTTCCCATCTCAAGCAAAAGGTAATTTTTGAGTTCCACTCTCACCGATATGAGGGCACTCAGATTTCTTAAAAACCTACCACAGGGTTTAAGAAAGATTTTTTTGGGATGGTCTTAAAACTGATGTTCAAAAATTTGTGACATAATGTTTGGTTTTCCAACGAAATAAAGGGGAAACAATTAAGACCCCAAGACTCCTACAACCACTTTCCATTCCAAGCCAAATGTGGATAAAGTTCTCGGTGGATTTTATCACAGGTTTACCAAAGTCAGAAGGAAAGAGTGTCATCATGGCGGTTGTTGATAGAATTACTAAATATGAACACTTTTGTGCACTATCTCACCCCTTCAAAGCAAGCACGGTTGCCAATTATTTTATGGATACAGTCCAAAAACTACATGGTACTCCAAATATTATAATAAGTGACATGGATCCCATTTTCACTGGCAACTTTTGGACCGAATTATTTTCTTGTTTGGGTACTCAACCGGCTCATGACTCATCTTATAATCCTCAATATGATGGACAAGCAGAGATCATAAACAAATGTTTGGAAGTGTATATTCAATGTTTTGCAACTTATAAACAAACAGAATGGGTCAAGAGGTTACCCTTGGAAAAACGGTGGTATAAAATTTACTTCCATACATCATAAAAAATGACCCCATTTATGGCACTTTATGGATACCGTCCACCATTCATCACATCTTCAGTAAGAGACTCCTCTAAGGTTCAAGTAGTGGAAGACCACATGAAGCATCAACAACAAGTTCTTCAACTCTTAAAGGACAACCTTAATCTAGCACAACATCGAATGAAACAACAAGCAATTCAACACCACAGTGAACAAAGATTTAATGTGGGGGATTTGGTGTTTTGAAGACTACAACAATACAAACATATGTCCCTAAAGAACACCAAGAAGGATAATAAATTATCACCTAAACACTGAGGTCCCTACAAGGTGCTACAAAAGATTGGTAGTATGGCCTACAAATTAGAACTACTTGCATCTTCACGAGTCCATCTAGTTTTCCATGTTTCTTAATCGAATAAGGTAATCGGTGACAAGTTACCAGTTCAAACAATATTACCAGAACTTGATGAGGAAGGACAAACATCTTGGATTCTGAAGAAATCACTAAAATAAGAACTAGAAAGCTTCGAAATCGATCAATTCCAAAGTATCTCATGAAATGGAAGAACTTACCTATGGAAGATTCAACCTAGGAAGATGAGTCCTTTATACAACAACATCCATAACTACTTCAGCATTGAGGACAACACTTTTTGATTGGGAGGGGCATGTTAAGCCCTTGATGATGGAACATTAACCCATATAGTGTAGTGCATTACTCCCTATATTTCGGTGCATTATATATTATTTATGTTGGCTTGGGTCTATTAGTGGGTTTATTAGTTGTTATTGTACACCTTTGTCTCCAATATATAGGAAGGATATGTTCTCATTTTAGTCATCATTATATATTGTCTTGTCTTGGGTACATAAGTACATTGTGTAAGGAGGTTCCTCCCTCGAAGAGGATTGTTATTTATCTATGTTATTCATTATTAAGGCATGGAATACTCTCTTTTGGTTTGTTTTTGTTATTTTTATGTTATTTCTGAGACTTGGTTTCATAACAATAACGCAATATATATACGTTGGTGAGATACAATTCATATAGTTCATGATTACTTTTGTACATATTATGGATCTGATATAATACAAGTGTTGTTGGTGTTTCCTCTCCTTTGGTTTCTTCTTGTATGTATAATGTGAATGCTTCATCTTCTATATTTTATGATGTTTATATTCATGTAATCCCATAGATTATAACAATATCGCTCGAATCACATTAGGTAACTACAATACTAATAGTTGTTGGTTGCAAAACATACGCAATTGGTTACAAGATCTTAATGTTAAGATTCTGAATACCATATGATTATCTCAATATTAAAAAGAGAATGTTCTTGTGCTTCCGAAAACAAGGAAATAATAACAACCCCCTTTGCCTTGGATCAAAGTGAACCACGATTACCATCAAGTGTCACATTCTAAATCCTCGTTAGGATAAAAAACATCAATCATTATTCGATGGATGGGTAAATATATGATGAGGTTTGACTTGAGTGATATTGCTCATTTGTATTGCTTATTATGCTCTATTTCACATTAGACACCCCAATCATATTAGTTAAGTATCAAGTTTGAATTTACTTGATGTCTAGTTGAGACAACTCTTACGATTCTAATTGTGTTATGCAACCAAGTCCCAAAAATAGCATAAAAAGAGAAGATATAGACAACAAGACACACCTTAATAATGCAAAACATAGATAAATAACAATCCTCTTCGAGGGAGGAACCTCCTTACACAATGTACTAAGTACATAAGATAAGACAAGATACAATGATTACTAAAATGAAAATATATCCTTCCTATATATAGGAGACATATGTGTATAATAACAACTAACAGGTCCACTAATAGACCCAATCCTACATCAATAATATGTAATACACCACCATATATGGTGTAAAGTGCCACACTGTAGGGGGGAATGTTCCCAACATTTAGGGCCTAACATGCCCCTCCCCTTCAGATAAGTGTTGTCCTCAAAGATTGGGTAGTTGTGCATGCATTTGTATGAAGGATGCATCTTCCCATATCGAATCGATAGCTTGATTTCACAATTGTTTGGTCCTTGTTCAATTATTTGTTCAAGTTTACATATGATTTTTCCTTCTTCAAAACTCCTTTGACTATGATGTTGATGTGCTTGTTGTTTCATCATGTTTTTGGACATCTTTATTATTTGGAGAACTACTTTTCGATGCTCTATGCAATCTACCACTACTTGAACTATAGATTTTCCTTCTTCAAACATTGATTGGAAGGTTGTTTTATGTCCAACTTGGACTGAGGTAAAATTGGAATTTTGGCTCCTCTAGGTCTTAGAGTTTGGCCTATGGTACCCTAATCTTTCCTCCTTCTTATCCCATAGGCCTAACCTAATTTGGATTATCTAGTAAAAATTTATTGGAAATATCCCAACGCTTCTTATTTTTTTCCTATCCCAAAGAAAGAACTTGTATGGTATGCCATGTGTCCAATAAAGTTGAATTTGAGTCTAAAATTACTACCAAAAATACCATGGTATGTCTTTTTTTATGCAATATATATCACTCAATTTGGATCTTGTATGCCCCAAATATGACCTTTTTACCCACAAATCCCCTGTTTCAAACCCTCAATTGAAGGTTTTTTTAGGAATGACTTGAAATTGAATTAAAATTGGAATTTCGGCTCCTTTAGGTCTGAAAATTAGACCTATTGTATCCTTATGTGTCCATTTTCTGACTCTAGAGGTATGATCTAATTTGGATGTTCCAATAAAAATTACTTGCAAATATCCCAAAACTTCTTATTTTTGTTCTATCCAAAAGAGCGAACTTGTACGGCATGCGATGTGTCCAATATTTTGTTTATACATCTAAAAAAATATACCACACATACCCTGGTACTTGTTCTTTTTGATTCAAAAGGTCTCACTCAAATTTGGATCTCAAATTCCTCAAATATGACCTTTTTCCCCATAACACATGTTTTAGAATAGGTTTTGGAAAATTCAAAAACCCTAGATTCTTCTTAGAATATATCTAAAACTATAATGGATCGGGATCTAAATTTCAGCATAGAGATATATCATCCTTTTTTACAAGTGGGTTTTTAACCTTGATCTTTGAATCCTTGTAGAAAAATAATTGTAACAAAAAATCCAAGATGACTCGCTTTGCAGAAGCCATTCCCGAGGAAAGAGATCCGATACCAAATGTTATGCAACCAAGTCCCAGAAATAACATAAAAATAGAAGATATATACAAGAATATAGTATTACATGCATTAATAATGAATAATAGATATAAATAACAATCCTCTTCGAGGGAGGAACCTCCTTACACAATGCACCAAGTACATAAGACAAGACAAGATATAATCATGATGACTAAAGTGAAAATATCCCCTTCCTATATATAAGAGACAAAGGTGCACCATAACAACTAATAGACCCACTAATAGAACCAAGTTGACATCAATAATATGTAATACACCACAATATAGGGGTTAATGAACCACTTTATAGGGGGGAATGTGCCCAATATTTAGGGCTTAACAAATTGTTGGAATAATCTTAACACAACCCAGGTACTAACATCACATACCAACAAATACCCAAGATACTGGCCCAAAAGGGGTTTATCCCTTTTGGAAACACTTGTAGAGAAGATGATGTCTCACCTGAGAAACCTATGGGGACTACAAAAACCAGGGTTCTGCAGCAAAGAAGGGGACCATTGCCTTAACACACAAATATAACTTTGACAAATACAACTCTGATAGACCAATAACTTTGACAAATATTATTCCCTCTAACTTTAACATTTAACCATAACTACGACAACATAGATATTCATTCAATTAATTATTCATTTATTCACCACATATATTTGTCAATTGATGCATTATTAAACAAAGAACAAAGTAACACACATGTTAGAGACATTTGAGACAAGAGATTTAACGTGGAAATTCAAGATTAGAAAAACCACAAAAGTGTTCATTATCATTAAGAGTCACAGCAAGAATGCTTAATTCTATGCACACAGCTAGAAGACATCTCCTCAACATCTCATTACAAAATATCTACACACATAGCCTACAAATTGATCCCCATCCAGGCAACTCTGCTTCAATTTATACTTTGACATATACAAAATAGTACATCAACGTCTCCACAACATAATACAGAAAGCACATGACTTTTTCCCCAAGCTGTCTAACCCTAAAAATCCCAACACATTACATATTTATAGGCTCTTTTTATCCTTTCATCCTGTGCCTACTATCTAATCCTAATAATGTAAGTGGAAAAAATTTTCTAACCGCCTAACAAAATTTTTGGTCAGACTTCGTCAAAATAGTTTAACTTCATGAAAGCTCATCCACATCTCCAGAGTTGTCCACTTTACTAAACCAATTTTTTGAATCTCTATTCACACTATGACCCCTTTGTTCAAAACTAGTACCCAAAAATGTCCAAAACTTCCTAGGCCCAACAAGCCCCCAACACTCACATGTAGCTCATCTTGAACCACTTTATCCTTGTGATACCTGTTTGTTCAACTTCAACTAGAAATCATCATAGATCTTCTTGACTGTCTCGACTCATCGTTCAACCTCCTGCTTAGGCTTGGTGACCTCATCAATGACACCTGAAGTGATATGCTCTGCATTTCTCACCATGTTCACTGTCAGGGCCTACTTGATTTACAAATGTTTTCAGCCAATTACTTCAGAGGTCCTCCAAACCTCAGTTTGAATCTCTTCCACGTGCTCTGTTCACTTCTATTGTTACACCCTGAGTTGATTAAATTTTTCTTGCAATTCTTTGTTCTTTGCAACCTTCTTCATCCTATCGACCAGAGACATAGTCTTCGGCATACTCCACAAGTTTAACATTTTGTCTTGAACTACACCAATATTGGTTGTAATTTCATATAGCTATGCATCTTCTAATAGTGTAGCCCAAGTTTGAGAGGCCTCCCAATATTCCTTCACACCATAGGCCTTTGATTGCTTAATCTCCTGAATAACCCCCTATACTTTTGCTTGTTGTTGTTTAATCACCTCAGGGGGTGTGTTGGGAACCAAATTTGCTTCCATCTCTTCAATTTTTTGGTGAAATCCTGTAATGACTTTCCCAAGTTGTAGTAACTTGGCCTTAGGGGCCATATCCTCATTAATTGTTACTTCATGTACTCTTTGGTAGATTGCTTCTACTACTTCTTGCAATTTATGTCCATCCTGACTCAATTGTTCATTTTGTTGTCAGAGCTAAGAATACTGTTGATAGTTGTTCAATACTGAGAGGGGGCGGTGAATTGGTATTGTTGACTTTTTACCATTTAAACCAGTTCTTAAACTTTAATCAGAACATTGAATCAACAAGATACACAGAACATAGATTTTAACGTGGAACCCTAATAAGGTAAACCACCAACATGTTTCTATTATCTGCAAAACTTTGTTTTTACAATATACAATATTTATTTGCAAGAACCCACTTGCTAGAGACCACAATCCCCAAGTTTCTCAGCCACTACTGAAGGATGCACCCACACCTTGGCTTTTTCCTTCACCTACAGACAATGATACACCAATACCTTGATTTCTACCTGCACCTACTGACAAGGATACACCAATATCCTGATTCTCCAGGCACTACTGGAAGGAGGATAACACCTCCTTGCATGCATGTAGCCTGCCCTAGCACCACCCTTCCACCCTTGTATGCATTTTTATCAGAATTCTAGATCTTCTTTAAAAACTATGTCTCTTGTTACTCTCCTTTGGTCTCTGTCGTATGCTTTGGCTACATAGATCTGGATGACAAAGACGCTTCACTTCCTATTCAAGATTCAGTTTATATATTATTCTTAAACATCAATACAACAACATACATTTTCAAACAGTCATGTCCTTACGATACTCTAACTTTGTTTTTGTGCCTTTTGTCAGTCATAAGCGTCGTAACTCTGTTAACCATGCCCTTCATAATTCTGTTTATGAACATTTAATTCTTTTCAAAATTAAACCTATCTGATATTCATCCAACAATGGTGTACATTCTCTTCATAATTACAGGAATGATCTCCAAAGCTTGCAGGAAATCTTACCTTATTCCACAAACTGGATTTCACGATTTTCTTGTTTCTGCAAACTTCCTTCCGCAGTTTTATCGTTTCGCATTTTTAATTTCCGCACTCGCCTTTCCGCACCAATTGTTCTGCATGCATATTGCAGAAATCAAAAAACCCAACCTTTCCAAAATCCAAAATTTTTCACTTTTTTCCTTTCTGCTTTTCGGAATGGCCTTTTCGCAAGCTCCTTTCGCACTACGAAAGGAGGAAACCAAAAACTCAACTTTCCAATTTTTCAGACTTTTTCCTTTCTGCCTTTTCGCTCCCACAATGGTCCTTCCGACGTTGTCTTTCCACACTTGCCTTTTCTGTAGGGCAGAATGCGGAAGTCGAAAACTCAACTTTTCCACGATTTTGACCTTTTTATTTCCGCAGTTCTGCACCTGCAATTCCATTTCCATAAATTCTTTCCTGCAACACTTCTTCCGAACCGTTGATCTACTTGCAGAACTATTCTCAGCCGTCTGATCTTTGATCCTTTGTGGAACTTCACCTTTTCCGCCTATCCTTTGCGGAACTGATCCTTAATCGTCAGATCTCGATTCTTTGCAGAACTCATCTACATGTAATCTCCCAATTATGATATGCAGATCTTAACACTATCTAAAGCTGCAAATTAAATTAAATTTCTAATATTTGTATTTCAACCATTCAGTGCATCTCTAGACTAGGCAAATAAGGGTTTTTTTTCTGAGAAATTTGCAGACATGGGAGTAGGAAGTGGGAAGAAAACAATATTAATTTCATAACAATGAATTCCTTTCCCCTAACACATTTATATCGGGTACCATTCAGGTTTCAGAGTCTGGTATGCAGAAACCTACTCACAGGCTTCTAGTTCACCCAACCGTGAAACTAGGGAAATTCCTTCCGTCCTTTCGACCAGGGGCTTAGGGAAAAGTGCATAGGTGTTATCAGGAATTTATATATAATAAAATATGGTTTTGGACATTTTGTAACAGATCTATAGAGTTTCGGGAAGAATTGGGGATTTTAGGCAATTTTGGCCTAGGGAATTCCTGTGCAATGGAGGCTCCCAAAACACTGTATGGACTCAAAAAATTTCTGATATGGGATTATGTATGGATCGTTTTGTATTTTAGTGATATTAATAAACTTACATAATCAAAAATTATTGAGTACAACTCTCTGAATTGGAAGAACAGCTAGACTAGTCAAAATTAACTAGTAATCTAGCTAGGGTGTGCAAATAAGTATGAATTTCAGAACAGAAACGTATCAGAACTGATAAATTTATTTGAAAGAGACTAATACATATTATTATAGTATATAATACCATCCAAACTCATTCCCATGAACAAGGCTCAGCTATGACTGCACTAGAATGCTCAAATCCTCCATTTTAATGACTAGTTAAGCTAATACATTGAAATATGAGTATGAAAACTTAATGAGAATAGTTATTTTCACTTTATTGAGATAAATAAAAGTATTTATCAGATTTTATACATCATAAATAAATGGATTCACTGACCATTACATCATCGGACATAATGATGGGCAGGAGGCCCAAAATATGGCCAAAGAAGGGCTGAGAGCATAGGTGAAGCATGGGATTCATTGGAGCTCGACATGAATGTGATGGAGGCTGCAAAATATTTCTGATATTACTTCAATAGATAAACATCAAGTGCTCCACACCTGCAAATAGAAGAGAATAGGAGTGAAGGAGTGGGGAATGGAAGGTTTGGGGATCATCTCCCAAAGCTCTGAGGTGCATCACTTAGAAAATAATGCTCACATAGAATCAAGCAATTAACTCATCAACAAAGGCTCCATATGACTTAGAAATTTTCCCTCCTTATTCAAATAGTTTCTACTTTTATCTCTTACATCTTTTATGCTTTTCCCTGCTTTTGAGACCGAGTCTCCAAAAGGAAACTACGGCCTCTTTTGTCAAAACTTTCGTGCTTTTGTTCTAACAACTTTTCTGAGTCTCCAAAAGGAAATTGCGCCCTCCTTTGCCAAAAATTTCATGCTTTTGTTCTGATATATTTTGTCATAGCTTTTTGGGCACTTTCCCTTTTCTCTTTGACTGCTTTTGTCATAGAGTTTCCACTTTCTTAATCTCCTCCCTTGGCAAGTTGACTTGCCAATTGTGCCTAACATGGAAAGCTCAATTCCACATGTTATTTACACAATAAATATTAATGATAAATAAAAATTAAATACATGCCTCAATAATGTGCCTCATAAATAATATTTGGACAAAACTCCCTAGGTGAGGTAATTAATGCATCTTTGACCCCCCAATGTGTTGGGCATGGTCAACACTTTTATGTCCAAAAATATGTGGACATGACACTACATTCACTATTTCTTTGTTTTAACACTTATCCAATTTTAATCTCAACATGCAACTAACAATTTTTTTTGTTAGATTGATATTTCGCTCGTGTAAGAACCAAATGAGAATCTAACTTCATGGTTGGATAGCCAATTTACCAAGGAGAAGGATCATGTCATATTTAGATATTAATCACACAGACACATATTTTGGAGGACATTTGAGAATAGTATTCCAACCTTTTGTTATGACACTTGACAAATTTCTTAGTCTGATCCAATATGCCTAAAACACTATTTTGGTAGGTCCATAACTTCTCCCTCAGCTACTTCCAAGACAAACTGAAGACATGGTCAGGTGGAGAAAACACAAGTATACAATACCCCTATGTGTTGCGGTCATTCTCTTAGACCCTCTTAGACCAGTTTTGACTATTTATCCATCCTTAGTCAATTTCCTGATTTTCACCAATTTCCATATTTCTCTAGAATGATGTCACATCATCTGCTTTGTCATCATAGGAAATGTCTCTTACCAATTTGTCATCAATTATGTTATTCTATGTCATCATATCTTCCATTTCATTATTCATGCCATGTCATCACTACCTTTGTCTTTCCTTTGACTTATATTGAGTTCACCTTTTGTCTTTCACTGAGTTCACTCTACCATCATGTCCTTGGTTATTCCTTTGTCATAACTGAACTTCTTTTGACATTAATGACAACTATAATCCATATTTCCAAACAATCTCCCCCTTTGGCATTGATGGAAACACCTAAACCTTCTCCCCCTTTCACAACAATGACAAAGGATAACCTGTTATGCCATTGAGGATTTCCTATCTTTCTTCTTTCTGACAACTCCCATTTTCATCATATCTCTCCTTTGTTAACGGGACTTGGTACTAACCAATAGTATCATTTGTCTTAACATTTCCTTTCTTGCAACAGGTTCTTGAATGATAATTTGAATAATATATACATGGACTCCCACTGTCACTGTACTTCCTCTTCTCATTCAACATTTTTGTGACAGAGTTTAAACTCGGCATTACAATGTTCTTTTTTATATGTCAACTAATGTTTTTCTCCAAAAAAAAATACAATCTCTAGAACGACTGTCATACGATTTAGTTCGGTTCTAAAATTAGCAAAACCAATAAATTAACCAACCTGGTCAAATCGTAGGTAATATTCTGTGTCTATCTTCTTTTGTTAAACACCCAGCTATTTCAACCGATGAAATTGTCCTCAAGCATTAGATCTCCAATCAACGGTGGAAAATAAAAAAAAAAGTAGGTTAAGTTTTAAAATTTTGCACCCATCTCCCTTCTTAACTCACCTGCTAGTTGTCGCTGCGAAATAGCTTATGGAACATCAGATCTGTCCCCACTAAATCGATAATGGACTCCAAATAAGGTGAGATGCAATTTATAAGAATTTCATGCACATCATAATTTTTCTACACCGTGCGACTCTTCCCAACGAAATTGTTGTGTGGCGTCAATCTGTTTCGACGATTGATCTGAACCGTTGATCACATCTCCAATTTCCAATGATTAGTTTTGAATTTCGCAGCCTGGCCCTTCTTTTATCTTCCTCTCTCTTTTATCAATGAAATCCTCCTTAACCATTGATCTTGAACCCCTTTCGATCCCAACCACACGATTTCAGGAGTATGGGCGATTAGTTTAGATTTAACTGGGGCACATATTCTGCTTGTGAAACTCAATTTCGACCATAAATATGTCGATCTAAACCATATATACATCGAAGATGTATGTTCGTTTACGTTTTGTAATCTTTGCTGAATTGATCACTGGAAGGATTTATTCCCTCCTGCAAAGCTTTTCGCAGACAATTTGATCTCTTGTACTTGTAAGAGAGTTCAAAGTGCAAACATACACATGCACATAGAGAATTTGAAATCATACTTCTGGTGATTATAATCTAAGGTATAAACTCTCAATAACTTGCAGGGTAAACTATGTTCTTCATTCTATTGAACAAGAAGTACAATTGCTCACAGAAGTTGTACTCTTCACTCCTCACGCATTCTTCTATTCCTTTTTTTTCTCCTCCTCCAATTAACTTGGACTTGGTGTTGATCATCCTATTAACATCCTTCTTATAGAGATTCTTTGAGTAAAAACCTTGGATGATGGGTTCATAGACTCCCCATATCACAGTGATTCTCCTAAACACATTATTTCTTTAAAACTGAGATCAAATCCAGTTATGGTAGCTGATACCAATTTGTCACCTCTACTCTTCTTGTTTTGGTGGTAAATTCAAAACATTCTTCTCTTCTTACCAAAAGACATTTTTCAAGTATCAATTGCAATTTTCTGATATTAAGTCCCTCTGAGTTTATGATCCTCTCTAATGCTTTATTTTAGGGTTTTCTTCTAGGTCATGAGAGTTTTAGAACAGACATTCAAATTCAGTTCCACCACCATCACTAACTTCTTCTTCAATATCTTCATCTTGCTTTCCATCATAATGGACGTCATTCTCATATACAACACTATTATGCTCCTCATCATCTTGGGAAACTTCTTTGATGCTTGAAATCTTTGTTTCTTCTATATTTGTGGAGTCTTCATTTCTTCTCCAAATATTCCCATGATGTACCATGCTTACTGACCTTGTTTGTTTCTTGGATTCCTTACTTAGATATTTTCTTTTGGTTTTGCAATCAACAGCCTTGTGACCAAACTTGTGACAATAGTGACAATAGCCATAGAAAATTCCTTCATATTTAAGAAATATTTGACTTTTCTGATTCACAGCTTCCATCCTCTTCCATCCCTTCCTTTGTTCTTGGACTTTTATTGAAGAATTTTTCCTTAGCTTAGATTCTCTAGCCATATGTCCAAAATTATGACATGTATAACAATGACCAGTAAATATTTGTTAGACCCTGCTTGTCCTTAGTATTTTAAGTATCAATCCAGTTCTATCATTATAATGGGATGAGGAGGAAGAATTTTGACTATTCTTAATTGGATTCTTTAGTGCATTAGCACAACCTCTTCTATTATTTCTTTCTCGGTTAGTGAAGGAGGAAAATTTTGAATTCCTTTCATTATAATACCCTAAACCAGTTTTGTGATTTCATGGTTTCTGGCTTCTCAAGATGTCATCTAAAATATTTGAATTGTTCTCAAACTTTGTTTTAATAGTTTCCTCATCAAGATTCTTCCTAAGCAAAGTAACTTATTCTTCAAGTTTTTTAGTTTTTTGCATTTTGTCCTTGATCCTCTCATTAATGGTCTGCTGGTCTTCTAGTTTCTTTATCTCCTTTTGTAGGTTAGCAACTTCTTGTCTTAACCTCTCAACCTCTTCCATGTGGTCTTCCAGCATCTTTATTTCTTTCTTGAAGTTAGCAATTTCTTTTGTAGGCTTTCAAATTCTTCCATGCTAGCCATCACTTGTTTCCTTGCAATGTACAGTTATTCTTGGAGGGTCTTGTCTTCCTCTGCATTTGACTTCTGCTCTTCTTGATACTTTGAAATTTTTTCTTCCAAAGACTTGTTCTCCCTCCTGCTTTTTCTCAATTCTTCAAAGGAACTTATGCATTAGAGGAAATTTCAACTCAAAATGGGCCTCATAAAAAAATTTAATAAAATAATAGTTAAAATAATAAAATAATATCTATTGATTTTGGAGGAAAAAAAGAAAAAAGCTGCTTTTTTGTTTGTATTTTCGACATATCTCCCCATGTTTTTACTCAAATTTTGATCGGGAGAGCTCGTTGGAAGCGGAATTAAATTCCACATCCAACAAGTACCCATGCGGCATACTTTTGGTGAACCCCGCTACCCCAAAAAAAAGAAATACATGAAAAAATGTGATAATGATGTCATCATCACATTTTTTCAGGTATTTCTTTTTTTAGGGGAAGCGGGGTCTGCCAAAAGTATGCCAAGTGGGTACTCGTTGGATGCAAAATTTAATTCCGCATCAAACGAGCTCTCCTGATCAAAATTTGAGTAAAGACACGGGGAGATATGTCGAAAATACAAACAAAAAAAGTAGTTTTTTTATGATACATATCCCCAAATTTATATTAAAAAAGTGTTTAATACCTATATGGTATTTTAAATTTAAAGCAATTTCATTGTCATCATCACATTTTTTTAGGTATTTCTTTTTTTAGGGGAAGCGGGGTCTGCCAAAAGTATGCCAAGTGGGTACTCGTTGGATGCAAAATTTAATTCCGCATCAAACGAGCTCTCTTGATCAAAATTTGAGTAAACAGACGGGGAGATATGTCAAAAATACAAACAAAAAAAGTAGTTTTTTTATGATACCTATCCCCAAATTTATATTAAAAAAGTGTTTAATACCTATATGGTATTTTAAATTTAAAGCAATTTCATTGGCTAACACATAATGAAATGGAATTTTAATTAGAGTTAAAAGGCCCATTTTGAGTTGAAATTTCCTCTAATGAGTTATGTTTCTAAGTTCACCTCTCTTTCCACATTTGAATTATATTTTGAAGTTTGACTTATTTTCCCTGTGAATATATTTTCTTCATATTCAGTTATATCTTCACGATCATACTTGCAAATAGCAAGGTCTGTTTGTTCTATCTCTTCATTTGAATAAAGCTTTTCCAATTTGACCCAGAGTTCCTTGGTTGAGACATATGGTCGAATCTTCCTTTTGATAGATTGAGATATTCCATCTAATATGGCCTCTATTGCATTTTCATTATTTTTCTTGGCTTTCTTTTGAGATGGAGTCCTTATTCTCTTTGGTGGGATGTACTTAGTGATCATTGCATTCCATACACCAGGTCCCAATGCCTTCAGATAAGTTTTCATTCTCATACTCCAAAATATGTATTCTTCTTTTCCAAGTATTGGAGATCCATTTTTTGTGTAAATCTCTTCTTGTTGATCCATAGTGGTTTTTAATAGGATCTTCCTTCCAGTGGTTAAACTGTTACTGAAGTATCCTTCTTTGATACCAATTGTTGATAGCTGATCAATACCGAGAGGGGGGGATGAATCACTATTGTTGACTTTTTACCATTTAAACCACTTATTAAACTTTAATCAAAACATTGAATCAACAAGATACACAGAACACATTTTATCATGGAACCTAATAAGGTAAACCACCAACACGTTTCTATTATATGCAAAACTTTGTTTTTACAATATACAATAATTATTTGCAAGCACCCACTTGATGGAGACCACAATCCCCAATTTTCTCAGCCATTACTGAAGGATGCACCCACACCCTGGTTTCTGCCTACACCTATAGACAAGGATACACCAATACCCTGATTTATGTCTGCACCTACAAACAAGGATACACCAATATCTTGATTCTCCAGCCACTACTGGAAGGAGGCTAAGACCTCCTTGCAGGCATGTAGCCTTCCCTAGCACCACCCTTCCACCCTTGTATGTATTTTTATCAGACTTCCAGATCTTCTTTAAAAACTCTATCTCTTGTTACTCTCCTTTGGTCTCTGTATTATGCTTTGGCTACATAGATCTGGATGATAGAGATGCTTTACTTCCTCTTCAAGATTCAGTTTATATATTCTTCTTAAAGATCAATATAGCAACATACCTTTTCAAACAGTCACGTCCTTATGATAATCTAACTTTGTTTATGTGCTTTTTTTAGTCATAACCATCGTAACTCTATTAACCATGCCTTCATAATTCTGTTTATGAACATTTAATTTTTTTCAAAATTAAACCTATCTGATATTCATCCAACAATTGCATACATTCTCTTCATACTTGTGGGAATCATCTTCAAATATTGCAGGCAATATTAACTTCTTCCGCAACATGGATTTCACGATTTTCTTGTTTCCGCAAGCTTCCTTCCGCAATTGTCAGGTTTCGGCAGTTTTATCGTTCCACAGTTCAACTTTCCGCACTGGCATTTCCACACCAATCATTCTGCATGCAGATTGTGGAAATCAGAAAACCCAACCTTTCCAAAATCCAAACTTTTGCACTTCCACTTTTCCACTTCCACACCGGCCTTCCCGCAACGTCTTTACCGCACTACGGAAGGTGGAAATTGGAAACTCAACTTTTCCAAGATTTCGTCTTTTTTCTTTCCGCTTTCCAGACTGGAAACTCAACTTTTTCGCAAGCTCATTTTCGCACTGCAGAAGGAGAAAACTGGAAACTCAACTTTCCAGTTTTTTGGACTTTTTCCTTTTCGCCTTTCCGCTCCCGCAACGGTCCTTCCGCTGTTGTCTTTCTGTACTTTTATTTTCCGTAGGGCAGAATGCGGAAGTTGGAAACTCAACTTTTCCACGATTTTGAACTTTTGATTTCCGCAGTTCCGCACCCACATTTATGTTTCCGCAATGGCTTTCCTGCAATGCTTTTTCTAAACCGTCAATCTACTTGCAGAACTATTCTTAGTCGTTCAATATTTGATCCTTTGCGAAACTTCACCTTTTCTGCCTATCCTTTGTGGAACTAATCCTTAACAGTTGGATCTTGATTCTTTGCAGGACTCGTCTACATTCACTATTTCTTTGTTTTAATACTTATCCAATTTTAATCTCAACATGAATTTTAATCTCAACATGCAAACTAACATTTTTCTCTTGTTTTGTCAGATTGATATTTCGCTCGTGTAAGAACCAAATGAGAATCTAACTTCATGGTTGGATAGGAAGTTTACCAAGGAGCAGGATCATGTCATCTTTACATCTTACTGACACACACACATGTTCTAGAGGACATTTGAGAATAGTCTTCCAACCTTTTTTTATGACACTTAGACAAATTTCTTAGTCTGATCCAATCTGCCTAAAACACTGTTTTGGTAGGTCCATAAGTTCTCCCTCGGCTACTTCCAAGACAAACTGAAGACATGGTCAGGTGGATAAAACACAATTCTACAAGACCCCTATTGTTGTGGGCATTTTAATATAACTCATGATTTAGGGTGGTCATTCTCTTAGACCCTCTTAGACCAGTTTTGACTATTTATCGATCTTTAGTCAATTTCCTTGTTTTCACCAATTTCCATATTTCTCCAGAATGATGTCACATCATCTTCTTTGTCATCATAGGAAATGTCTCTTACCAATTTGCCATCAATTATTTTATTCTATGTCATCATATCTTCCATTTCATTATCCATGCCATGTCATCACTACCTTTGTCTTTCCTTTGACTTATACTGAGTTCACCTTTTGTCTTTCCTTTGTCTTTCATTGAGTTCACTCTTCCATCATTTCCTTAGTTATTCCTTTGTCATCACTGAACTTCTTTTGACATCAATGAAAACTATAATACATATTTCCAATAAATACTTTGTCTCCAAAGTAGTGGCTCGAGTCCTAAATTTATTCATCATGTCATACATGGATTCCTCTTGATCCTTAATTTACTCTACAACCTTTTGTTGAATGTTATGCAACATGAATATAGGGAGAATTGACATATTTCAATTGATAAAAATAAGTTTGTGTTTCCACATTTATTTCTATGTTTCCAAAATTTAAATATTTGGGAAGTAACTACACTACCCGGCTCATTGAATATGTTGACACTACCTTTGGTTGCTCTCCATATGGATCGACCTTTGCCTGCCTTACTTCCTCCTATGGGGCGGATCCTTGAGGAGTGGCTGAGATTCGAAGCTCTTTCACTTCTTGGCATGAGGTAGTAAGGAGGTCAATCACTCCCCCAAATAGTTCAACTTCTTTTTCTTTGACCAATTTCATGTTCTCTTCAGTACCCTTAGTCATTATGTCAAATATCATATTGACATCATCATTAGTTAACCCTGTCACTGTGGTATCTTTTGTAGCCTATTTCTTTTCCTTCCCCTTTTTATTTAATATTATGGCTTTACTCTTTGCCCCCAATTTTGGATCCGTTGGGGTAGTACTAGATTCCTAATCACTACCATGGGGTGAAATAGGTGGTTTCTCTGCTCCCTTTCTGTGCTAAACACTCTGGTGTGGCTCATATGTTCCCTCCCGTCGTTGTTCTTGTTGTGGCGTTTTCACTGACAATTGATCATCTACGATAGGGACTTTCCACTCATTAGTCCATTATTGAACGATAACATTGATTTCTTCCTTCGTCAATCTAAGCATAGTTGTTAGCCATTGCTTATGGGGTCCCACCTTTCCTGGACATAGATGTGATGAGTTCCCATTGAGAATGTCATGATGTTTTGATACCATCTGACAATAGAAACTTCCTAAATGTGGAATCTTAACAACATTGTGTTGCATTGCATCTGTATGCATGTAGAATTCTACATTGTTGTCTTATTTCCTTCTCCTCATCTTAATAAAATCAAAGATTGGTAAATATTTCCCCTTGACAAATGACAGACACTTCCAGGCCCTAACAGTTGGGTGGCTCCTCCCATGCCACAAAAGAAATTAAAATCAGCAACCAATAATAACTAAAACAATTACCTTTCTCCTAAGCGTCAACATAGTAGTTGAGAAGGTCATTGAGGAAAAATGTCACCGAATTCATTTGAACACCGAAAACACTCTGCTCGAGCGCAATTATAACTGAAGCAATCACTTGGTTCAACCGAGCAATATCCTTGCAATGGAACCATTTGTTGGCACAATATTAACACAACACAGGTAGGAAAATCGCATACCAACAAAGACCCAAGATACTTGGCCTGAAAGGGGTTATCCCTTTCAAAAACATATGCAAAGAAGATGAACTCTCACCTGAGGTATCTATGTGGACTGCAGGAACCAAGTTCCTGTAGCAAAGAAGGGGAACATTTCCATACCACACAAATATAACTACAATAGATGCAACTCTGACAGACCAATAACTTCAGCAGTTATTATTCCAGTTAACTTCAACATTTAACCATAAGTACAACAACATAGATATCCATTCAATCACTACTTCATTTATTCACCACATATATTTATCAAAAGATGCATTAGTAAACAAACAACATAGTAACACACACATCAAAGACACTTGACACCAGATATTTAACATGGAAACACAGTACAAGAAAAACCACAAAGCATTCATTATCATTGAGATTTGTGGTAAAAACACTTAAGTCAGTGCACACATCTAGCAGACATCTCCTCAACATCTAATTACAAAATATGTATGCACACAGCTTAAAGATCAATCCCCATCCTTGTGACTCTACTTCACCTTATACTTCAACAGATACAAAATAGTACATCAAAGTCTCCATGAAAAAATACAAAAAAAACATGACTTTTCCCCATGTTACACCTAAATCTTGTCACCATCATGTTATGAGATAGGTATTCCCTTGTTTGCTCCAATCCCTCAGAGTTTGTCCTAGATATTTGAAATGAAGAAATTATTCCCTTGCATTTTTTCCTTGTTTTGAGCCAGTAATGCTCCTTTTACATATGAAAAGGGAGGTGCCACTGCTCTTTTCCTTCATTAAAATGGCGTTACCCCCTTAACACCACTTTTTCTCTTTAGAAAAAACGCAGTGCTCAAGTTTTAAAGGAAAAAAAGGAAGCTTCGAGAGGCTTCTCAAAGCTTACCTCCATGGACCCTCATCAATATGGTTTAGGACCACCTGGAGCTCGAGATTATTCATTTTTGGATCTTCCTTCCACCTCATCCACCATTTCCTCAACCATCCCTATCCTCCCATGCCTTTAAATAATGGCTCATCCCCCATGGGAAAAAAGAGGAAGAATTGTGTTAAATACCCAAACTCTGCCAAAATAATTCTTGAGCTATTGGAGGCAAGGTGAAGTTAGAGGCAAGGAGCCATTGGAAGGAACTCTCAATACGAAGGAATAAAGTTTGTAGTCTCTCCAATCATTTCTAATAATAAATGTATTTATTTCCCATATGTATTGTATCATTTGTATATATATTTTGATTCCTTGGTCACAAGCATAGATCTAGTTGATTATCTTGTATGCTATCATCTTTCTCTTGTTGTCTTCAATCTTTTACAGGTTCTTCTGCAGTAGCAAAGGAGAAAGCTTCAATGATAGCGAGGACAACCTTTAAGGGAAGTGTTATGGCATTATATTCAAGTAATTAACCAGATCTAGGGGAAGTTTAACATTTGGGTTTGTGATTTGTTCTAGACCTGTATCATTCAGATCTAGGGAAACAACTCCTATCCGTGGGAGGTGAGAATTTCTAGCAACACCCCAAAATAGTATAACCCCGAAAATCCCAACATGTTACATATTTATAGGCTGTAATATCCCGATTTTGACCCTATGGTATTAAAATTGTACGTGATGTAAATATCATTATTAAATCATAGTGAGGAGATCACGGCCAAGGCCTCGCCATCGATTTAGTGTTTTATGTATCCGCAATTAAAAATCTATACCTATGGTTCTCGTGCTATCCAAACACAATATAAATTGAGACATCATGTGAATATGCAATTTAATAAAATACCCACAACTAGCTATCCAATGCAACGAGATCTGGGGGCATGATTTTCACAAGGAATAGGGAGGGAAATTATTCAAACCCTTGGGCCAATAATGTTAAGCCAAATTTCAATGAGAGGGTCCATAAACCCTCAACTACCCATTTTGACTTATGCACCCAATCATTAATTCTTCCAAGATTTGATTGAGGCAGTTAATGCATTGAGAATGGAGAGGTATGGAAACCAATTTCATGTATGGAAAGCCATGAATTCTATGAAAACGTATTTTCTCATATGGGGCAAGAAAACACCCAGAAATGTGTGCCCAATTCATTCCTCACTCATGATTTTTCACTTCCTCATGCAGTAGGAGCTAGAGGGGGGATTTTCTTCACATTTTTTTGCATTTTCCTTCATTCTTCCATGATGGAAGTTTGTTTTTGTGTTGCACAATGGATGGAAAGAATCAGGAGTGGAAGAGGACCAGTATTGGCTTGATAAACCTAGTGAAGAGAGGAACCCCGCATAAGATCAAAAGGGGTTGGATACTCTTCTTTGCACAACTGGGAGAACACTGGAATGGAAGATATGGCCTGAGGAATTGTGTAGAAGTGAAGGGAATACATCTTTGTGTCAAGTGTGTAGGTATTGTGAGACCAAGCTAGATAGATCTTGTAGAGGTATCCATAGCTCTGTGGTTGAGCTCACTAACTTAGAAATTCTTCCTTTCCACTTCCTAAGGCCCATAAATGTTTTTCTTCATACCTAGCACTTGTGTTTTGTTGTTATGTGCATATTTGTTTTGGTCTGAACTGTAAGGAAAGAATAAGGAGTGGAAGAGGACCAGGATTGGCTTGATAAACCTAGTGAAGAGAGGAACCTCACAAAATATCAAAGGGGGTTGGATACTCTTCTATGCACACCTAGGAGAACACTAGAATGGAAGGAATGGTCTGAGAGACTATGTAGCAGTGAGGGGAATACTTCCTTGTGTCAGGTGTGTAGGTATTGTGGAGGCCAAGCCAGATAGATATTGTATAGGTATCCATAGCTCTATGGTTGATCTCACTAGCTTTGCAATTCTTCCTTTCCACTGCCTTAGCAGCCTGATAAACCCAATTATGGATTGGATTGGCTGAACCTTGGTATGTATTTGGCTACATGTGAGTCCACTACCTTAGCATCCTGATAAACCCAATTGTGGATTGGCTTAGCTGAAACTGGGTGTACATTTTCCTATGTGTGGGTTTAGTGTTCTCTTTTCCTTGTAGAAATCATGCCCAGCTCGAGGGTGGTAGTCGTGTTGAGAGATTGATGAGCACAACTAGCGTATGTTTGGGTGGAATGTTGTAGCGACATAGCTAGTTGCTTGGGGAAGCTCATTTTCAAGATAAGTACTCTCTTGTATTAATTCTGCAATGTATATGTTTTAAGAATTATTATGGATGAATTGAATGCTTGCTAGAGGTTCAAGTAGAGATTTAATTCCACCGTTCTTTCCTACCTTATACATCTGCATATGTTTTTTTTCTACTTCCAATGCATTTTTCTTATGTTCATGGGGCTAGATTCCTAGTTATAGTATCGCATCCTCTCCATCGCACTAGATCAACAGTCAGGGTTGATTCCGTAAGGAATCAACGGTGCGGAAGGAGTTGGGCATAAATCAAAAGTCAAAATGTAACGATCTTAAGTATTTCCACAACTCAAAGTCCACCTTGCGGAATGTGGAAGGCGAAAGGTGAAAGGAGAAAGAGAAAACATAAAGTAATATGGATTTTCCATAACCCAGAGTCCGCCCTACGAAATGCGAGAGGTGGAAGGTGGAAGGCGAAAAAGAAAATATAAAGTAATATGGGTTTCCACAACCCGGAACCCGCCCTGTGGAATGCAGAAGGCAGAAGGAGAAAAAGAAAATATAAAGTAATATGGGTTTTCTACAACCCAGAGTCCGCCCTGCGGAAGGCAGAAAGGGAGAAAAGGAAATAGAAAGTAACATGGGGTTCCAAAATCCGCAATCTGCATTGTGAAAGTGGAATTGTGGAAAGGACCTGTTAGTTGTGGAATGATTGTTACAGTAGCAATTAAGCTTAAGAATGAATGATATAGGAGGATATATTACCCATGATTTTTATGAAAGAAATTTTTTTATGCATTTTAGTCAGGTTGTATGGGTATGTCACAACATGGTATTAGAGCTACAGGTTTCAACCTTGTCGCCTTTTGGGAACATCTAGTTCCACTGCATTATGGAAAAGCTTTGTTTTAACCATAAAAGTTTTGTTTGGAATGTTTAAAATAGAGCCACGAGTTACAACATCAGGCATAAATGGGCTAAGTTGAATAGTTTATAGAGAGAAAAGTGCAACGAAACAGTCAACAAGTAATTTATAAATTTTTGAGAATATCACGCAGCTAACAATTGTGTTTATGAACATATTTTGCATAATCATAGTAACATCAAAGGCAACATTCCACATAGTGCAGTTTGGAAAATTTGCTCTTGGTTGGGCCAAGAATATCAACATCATGGACGATCCACAGGATCCCAATGAGCCCAAGACAAATGCCACGGGGGAGAACATACAGGTTGAGAATGCTGAAACAGAATCCAATGGGAGAAGAAATAAAGAGACTCCCCCAGATATTGCAACCACCATGAGGAGCCTAAGGGTGGAGTTGCAAAGTTGCAGAGAAGATAATGAAAGGATGATTAAATCTCATGAATAACAAAATCAGTTGAATGCATCCATGCTACATAGCTTGACAGACATATAAAGGCAAATAAACTCTGGGCATCGGACAACAAATCCATAAGGGAGTGGGAGTAGTTCAAGAAGAAATTCCCGCAAGAGGTCCTATAGCTCAAAAAGAGTTTCTAGAGATAGAACATATACTCCAAAAAATATCTTTTAGTGGATCATCTGAATCTGAAGAATCCATTGTGGGTTCAATATCTTCAACTCACAGGAGTAAGAGGAAGAGGCATTACAAGAACAATTCATATGGGGAATTTAAGAAGGAAAAGCCTCCTACATTTGAAGGTGAGGTAAAATCTTGTCAAGAAGCTGAAGCTTGGCTTCTTGGGGTGAGAAAGTATTTCCAAGTCCAAGACTACTCTAGAAATATGAAGGCAAGGGTAGCCATCTTCAACTTAAATGGAAGAGCATCGATATGGTGGGAGCACCTTAGGAAAGTGAAGAAAATTAATGAAAGAAAGATTGTGTGGAAGTAGTTCAAGAAATACTTCAAGCAAAAGTACCCCTCTGATAGGTACTATGATGATAAGATTAAAGAGTTACATGAGATGAAATTGGGACAATTGACCATGGAAGAATATGCAAACAAATTCTTGGAACTGCTGAGGTATGTCAGGTATATTCGAGATGATAAGGTGAAAATTCAGCATTTTCTAATTTGGATACCTCAGTCATATAAATATAGGATTGAATTTTATGAACCTCGAACTCTAGAAGAGGCAATGAGGAAGGCCAAGTATTGCTGATCAAAACAAAAGCAAACCTGATTTCCATAAGGCATGGAAGGACAAGAGGAATGAGAAGTTTGACCAAAGGAAGAAAGGTTTGAAACCCTCTCACCTCTGAAATCAAAAAAGGAAACCATCACAAGCATGACTAAGCCAACCAGAATGATGGGAGACAAGCCAAGAGATCCAAAGGAGCCAAGAGAACCACTTCAATGTTGGGGATGTGGAGGAGACCATATGATTAGGAACTGTCTGCATCGGAATGGGAATGTAAGTCAAGTTCACAACATCCAAGGACCTGAAACTATGGATCAAGTGGCGAGGACCATCCCTAGAATCTATGTAGCACTAGAGGATTGCCAGACAGATCATCAATCAACTGTGTTTGAAGTTGAAGGTAAGATTGCTAAGCAATATGTTTCTATTTTGATTGACCCAGGACCTACTCACAGTTATATCACTCCTAAAATTGTTGAGATTTGTGCATTTAAGAAATTAAAGCATAGCGAAACATGGTTACTTCAACTAGCCACTAGAACCAAGAGAAAATTTAGTGAAATTGTAGACAAATGTCCATTAGATATGGATGGGCTATTCACTTATGCAAACCTGAATATTGTGCCACTTGGTTCCTATGATATTCTCATTGGAATGGATTGGTTAGAAGCACACAAGGTTAAAATTGATTGCTACAACAAGACATTTGAATGCATGGATGAAGAAGGAAACCCAAGCATTGTAAGAGGCATTCCAAAGGTTATTTCTGTTAGGCAAGTTTCAGCAATGCAGTTGAAGAAGTTTTGTAGGAAAGGTTGTCGATTGTATGCAGCCCATGTTTTGGAGGCAATAGAAAATGAAACTCCTAAGTTGAAGGACTATGATGTATTGCAAGTATTCGGGCATGTTTTTCCTGATGTGATTATGGGACTTCCTCCAAAGAGAGACATTGATTTTACAATTGGCCTTGTGTCGGGAGCCGCACCAGTGTCCAAGACACCCTATAGGATGAGCACACCAGAATTGCTAGAGCTGAAAATGCAGTTACAAGAGTTGTTGGAAAAGAAATATATTAGGTCAAGTGTGTCCCCGTGGGGAGCACTAGTTCTATTTGTGAAAAATAAAGATGGGACACTCAGGTTATGTATTGACTACAGGCATTTGAACAAAGTTACTGTGAATAATAAATACCCATTACCTCGAATTGATGACCTTTTTTATCAAATGAGAGGAGCAAAGGTATTTTCAAAAATTGACTTGAGTTCTGGTTACCATCACGTAAGAATCAAAGAGGAAGATATTCATAAGACAGCCTTTAGAACAAGGTATGGGCACTATGAGTTTGTGGTGGTACCATTTGGTCTCACAAATGCACCAGCTACATTCATGTGTCTCATGAATAGTGCTTTTAGCAAGTATTTGGACAAGTTTGTTCTTGTCTTCCTAGATGATATTCTTATTTATTATAAGAGTGAAGAAGAGCATGAAGAAAATTTGAAAATGGAATTGCATTTGCTAAGGGAGCATAAGTTGTGTGCAAAGTTGAGAAAATGTGACTTTTATAAATATAAAATTCATTATTTGGGTCACATTATCTCAAGCGAAGGAATATCTGTGGACCCTGAGAAGATTGAGGCCACTATGAATTGGCCAACTCCAAGAAATGTGACAGATGTGATATCCTTTATGGGACTTCTCGGGTACTATAGGAGGTTCATTGAAGGATTCTCCAAGGTCGCACATTCAATCACTTCCTTGCAAAAGAAGGGGATAAAGTTTGAATGGACACCAAGATGTGAGGAAAGCTTCCAATGGTTGAAGAATCTTCTTATGAGTGCACCAATTTTGAAAATTGTAGATCCAGGAAAAGACTTTGTGGTGTGTACTGATGCATGCAATCAAGGACTTGGATGAGTTCTTATGGAAGACAACCACGTGGAATGTTATGAGTCAAGAAAGTTGAAGGAGCATGAGAATAACTATGCTACTCATGATTTAGAACTTGCAGCCATAGTACATGCTCTAAATATGTGGGGGCATTACTTAATGGGAAGGAAATTTGAGCTAAGGACAGACCATTGTGGTCTGAAATACCTATTTGATCAAACAACTTTAAATGCTAGGAAATCTAGATGGTTGGAATTTTTGTGTGAATTTGAATTTGAAATCAAACACATAAAAGGAAAAGAAAACAAGGTGGTCAATGCACTCACCAGGAAGGTACATGAAATGCATGTGGCATTTCTTAGTACTTTCCAACCAGATTTGAGGTAGTGGATTATTAACCATATTGTTGAGGATGAAGTGTATGTACAAATAAAGGACAAGTTGCAGCAGCAAAACCTTGAAAGGAAGTATGAAGGATATCAACTGGAAGGAGACAAACTTCTTACTTATAAGAATAGAATTTATATTCCAAATGTGGCTAACTTGAGGAGGATTGATATGGATGAAATCCATCAATATCCATATTTTGGTCACCCAGGATATTAGAAAACAATTGCTACATCCAAAAATCAGTATTTTTGGTTGGGAATGAAAAAGAACATTGTTGAGTATATTTCTAAGTGCATGAAATGTCAGCAGGTGAAGGTTGAACATCAACACCCAGCAGGATTGCTGCAACCTTTGCCAAACCCTGAATGGAAATGGGAAGTCATTTCCATGGATTTTATTACAGGGTTTCCAATGACTATGAGACAACATGATTCCATCATGGTTGTGGTGGATACGTTAACAAAGGCATCACATTTTATACTGGTCAAGTCCGTATATAAAGCCGATGCCATTGCAAATATTTTCATGAAGGAAATTTCCATATTGCATGGATTTCCTAAGGAAATAATTTCTAACAGGAATACCAAGTTTACTTCAAATTTCTAGAAGGGTATTTTGCATATTTGGGTACAAAGCTGAACTTTTCCACTGCCTACCATCCTCAAACCAATGGATAGATAGAGAGAGTAAATCAGGTGCTTGAAGACATGCTCCACATGTATGTAATGGACAAACCATCCAAGTGGGAGGATTATTTACACTTGATAGAGTTTGCATATAATAACGGACAACAAGCATCATTGGGAATGAGTTCATATAAGGATTTATATGGAAGAAGATGTAGGACACTAATGAATTGGGATAATCCAGTGAATAGAATTGTGCTTGGTCTAGAATTGCTTAAGGAAATGGAACAAGAGGTTGCAAATATTAGGAAGAACTTGAAAGCATCCCAAGATAGACAGAAGAGTTATGCAGACAACCATAGAGTGCATAGGGAGTTTAGTGTTGGGGATCATGTTTATCTTAGACTGAGGCCAAGGAAGAGTTCCTTGAATATTGGGAGTTGTACCAAGCTATCACCTAGATATTGTGGGCCATTTGAAGTGCTTGAAAGAATAGGGACAGTTTCATATAGACTTGCATTTCCTGCTAGAACTAGAGCTCATAATGTTTTTTCATGTCTCTTTCTTAAGAAAAATGTACATGATACTAACCATGCGATTAATTGGTCTGTGATCCAGGTGGAACCCGAGGGAGATTTCCAAACAGAGCCATTGCACATCCTAGACAAGAGGGTAACAATGCTCCGGAACCGATTCATTGGACAGGTAAAGGTGCA
Source organism: Pseudotsuga menziesii (assembly GCA_001517045.1). Classification (NCBI taxonomy): domain Eukaryota; kingdom Viridiplantae; phylum Streptophyta; class Pinopsida; order Pinales; family Pinaceae; genus Pseudotsuga; species Pseudotsuga menziesii. The sequence goes on along the minus strand of LPNX010796797.1, from coordinate 628,623 downwards.
ATGGAAGCACTACGCTCCCAATGAGGCTACATGGGAGCTGGATGATGCCGTGAGAGTGGCACATCCATTTTTGTTCAATTTTGAAGAGAAATGAGGACAATGATAATGTAAGGGGGGGGGATGTAATATCTCGATTTTGACCATATGGTATTAAAATTGTACATGATGCAAATATCGTTATTAAATAATGGTGAGGAGCTCAAGGCCAAGGCCCCGCCATCGATTTAGCATTTTATGTATCGACAATTAAAAATCGATACCTATGGTTCTCGTGCTAGCCAGGCACAATATAAATTAAGACAATATGTGAATATGAAATTTAATAAAATACCCACAACTAGCTATGCTATGCAATGAGATGGGGGCATGATTTTCATAAGGAATAGGGAGGGAAATTATTCAAATCCTTGAGCCAATAATATTAATCCAAATGTCAATGAGAGGGCCTATAAACCCTCAACTACCCATTTTGACTTATGCACCCAATCATTAATTCTTCCAAGAGTTAGTTGAGGCAGTTAATGCATTGAGAATGGAGAGGTATGGAAGCCAATTTCGTGTATGGCAAGCAATGAATTTTGGGAAATCATATTTTCTCATATGGGGAAAGAAAACACCCAAAAATGTGTGCCCAATTCATTCCTCACCCATAATTTTTCACTTCCTCGCGTAGTGGGAGCTAGCGGGGGCATTTTCTTCACATTTTTCTGCATTTTCCTTCATTCTTCCATGCTAGAAATCCGTTTTCGTGTTGCACAATGGATGGAAAGAATTAGGAGTAGAAGAGGACCAGAATTGGCTTGATAAACCTATTGAAGAGAGGAATCTCACAGAAGATCAAAAGGGGTTGGATACTCTTCTATGCACACCTAGGAGAAGACTAGAATGGAAGATATGGCCTGAGGGACTGTGTAGCAGTAAAGGGAATACTTCCATGTGTCGAGTGTGTAGGTATTGTAGATACCAAGATAGATATATCTTGTAGTGGTATCCATAGCTCTATGGTTGATCTCACTAGCTTAGAAATTTTTCCTTTCCACTTCCTAAGGCCCATAAACGTTTTTCTTCATACCCAACACTTGTGTTTTGTTGTTATGTGCATCCTTGTTTTGGTATGAACTGTAAGGAAAGAATTAGGAGTGGAAGAGGACCAGGATTGGCTTGATAAACCTAGTGAAGAGAAGAACCTCACAAAATATCAAAGGTGGTTGGCTAGTCTTCTATGCACACCTAGGAGAACACTAGAATGAAAGGTATGGCTTGAGGGACTATGTAGCAGTGAATTGAATACTTCCTTATGTCGGGTGTGTAGGTATTGTGGAGACCAAGCCATCTAGATATTGTAGAGGTATCCATAGATATTTGGTTGAGCTCACTATATTAACAATTCTTCCTTTCCACTGCCTTAGGAGCCCGATAAACCCAATTGTGGATTGGCTTGGATGAACCTTGGTGTGTATTTGGCTACATGTGATTCCACTGCCTTAGCATCCCGATAAACCCAACTATGGATTGGCTTGGTTGAACCTGGGTGTGTATTTGTCTATGTGTGAGTTTGTAGTTCGCTTTTCCTTGTATAAAGCATGCCCAAATCAAGGGTGGCATTTGTGTTGAGAGATTGATGAGCACAACTGGCCTATGGTTGGGTGGAATGTTGCAGTGGCATAGCTATTTTCTCAAGGAAGCTCATTTTCAAGATAAGTACACTCTTATATTAATTCTGCAATGTATTTGTTTTAAGAATTATTATGAATGTATTGAATGCTTGCTAGAGGTTCAAGTAGAGATTTACTTATGTTGTATTTTCCTGCCTTATACATCTGCATATGTTTTTTTCTACTTCCAATGCATTTTTCTTATGTTCATGGGCCTAGATACGTAGTTATAGCGTCGCGTCCTCTCCATCACACTAGATTGATGGTCGGGGTTGACTCTGTAAAGAATCAACGGTGCGGAAGGAGTTGGGCAGAAAGCAAAAGTCAAAATATAACGATCTTAAGTGTTTTCGTAACCCGGAGTCTTCCCTACAGATTGGGGAAGGTGAAATGAAAAAGGAGGAAAGTGAGAAAGGGAAATATAAAGTAACATGGGGTTTCGAAATTTGCAATCCGCATTGCAGAAGCGAAATTGCGGAAAGGACCTGTTAATTGCGGAAAGGACTTTTCTAGTTGCAGAAAGGACCTGTTAGTTGTGGAATGATTGTTACATTAGAAATTAAGCTTAATAATAAATGATATAGGAGGATACATGACCCATGCCTTGTATGAAAGAAATGTTTTTTATACATTTTAGTCAAGTTTTATGGGTATGTCACATAAGCTCTTTCCAACCTTTCATCTTGCGCCCACTGCCCGATCCTAATAATGTAAGTGGACAAAATTTTCTAACTGCCCAACCAACCTTTCAGTCGAAATTTGTCAAAATAGTTTAACTTCCTAAAATCTTGGCTGCATCTTTGGAGCTATCCACTTTACCACTTTGTTGAAGCTGAACCACTTTATTGAAGCTCCATTCACTCTATGACCCATTTGTTCAAAATTGATACCCAAAAATGTCCAAAGCTTCCTAGGGCCGACACTAATTTTATCTAGATTCATATTTGCAGTTTTAATTTTTGTGTCATATGTAGTCCAAATTGACGTGGTGACTCATGAGTCAAAAATATATACATTGGAACCAAATGTACACTATCATCTCTAATTGTTGAGGAATGATTCGCTTAAGTTTAATCGTTGTATTCTTCTTGATTTGTAGACAATCAAATGTGAATGAAATGTGTGTGATAGGTTCATTCTTAAAGACTTATGAGAAAACACCCAACTTTAAAAAAATCCCCATGTCTAAATTATCTAGTTTCATTGGGTAAGATAACATTTCTAAGCATGAACGAAGATATGACTTAACCTTTCCTTCATACAAATGGATTAAGCATGATAAGAAGCTTAATCGATGACATACTAGTATCAAACTCTTTATGTACTTGTAATGAACATAAAATAAGATTATAATTAAATAATTAAATAATTTATAGATCATGCACGAGAAACAAAAAGAATTAGATGACGAGATATGTGTGATGACATAGAACATAAGCACCATGGCACAAAACTTGAGCATCATGACACAGAACCAGAATACCATGATAATGGAAATGTTACAAAAACTAAGGTCTAATACAAACCATATCAGTAACTCAGATATGTTGGACCATTGTGTCAACAAAAATGAGAGTAACAAAATTGATCAATACAATAAACAAGACAAGGAGACTAAATAGCGTAGGGATGACCAAAATGCCAATAATATATTTGATAAAGATAAGCTCGACCAAGATCATAATGAAAGTCAAGCTAGTATCATTGACAATAAGGACGATCCATACAATGACAAAAGATGGATCCTACAATATGCAAAGGAATCCAAATAAAAGGAATCATATATCGTAGAATCATCTTCTACCTTAACTCTTCTACCACCCTGGAGAAACCTAAATGTAACACTATCAGGTGACTTCGAGTGTGAGAAGCCTCACAAAACGCCACTTCTCGAGATAAATCGTAAGGATAATAAAATGGAAACATTACGTGATGACATCATGAGTATTGTGGGACAAGCAATCTCTAAAACAATGCTTGATATGGTCAGTCACAAAAATATTCCTCGTATTCATGTACATGGAAAATGGGACAACAATAATAAACATAATGGGGTACAAATTCAAGTTACAAATGAAAGGAAAATGACGAACTATTGCGTAAAGACCAAGCACATACCTAATACAAGTTCTAAAAAAGACATAAATGAAGTAATGACACTATTTCAACACAAAATGAGAATGAAAAGACAATAATCTAAGCTTTGAGGACAAAGCTCCCTTAAAGGGAGTGGCAATGTAATGAACATAAAATAAGATTATAATTAAATAATTCAATAATTTATAGTTAGGTTAGTATGAAAGGAGGTGTCTCCTCATCATGAATTTACAAACCATATTTAAGGCCAAGACATCATTGTAATATTCATCATCTAATATATTATAACATTTATCATTCAAAATGATAGTTGGAATCGACTACTAACGGACCAACCGGATTCGGTTGCTCCAGTACTAGTTGGTATAATAGTTAAGCTAATTGATGCACTAGTAACATTAGGATAGATTCCATCATCCACCTATTGCTGAATTTCATTCTCCAAATGAGAATCCATTGTTCCAGCTATAGATGATTGAGGATCAATAGAATGTTTTAGTAGTAAACATGTGAAAAAATTCTACATCTTATTAATGTATTGGTTAAACTTGTCCCACAAATTATTGTTCATGGCATTCATGAAGATATTTAATGATGATCCTTTTATAGAGACAAACTAGATTGAGATTAATGGTTATGGAGGGCGGAGGGAGCTCCATTCAACGGCTCTCTTCACTCCAAGAAACTCTGGTGTGAACTCTTTGGGAGGGTTTGAACTTGGATGGGATTTGATGGCGAGATAGGGAGGGCCGACACAATGGACGCCGCCTCCCGATTCATCTGGCAGACTTTCGCCCTGCAATCGACCACCAAGAGGAAGAACGTGTTGTTGGTCACTCTCTTGGAAAGCTTGAGCGCGACCTTGCTAAGTACGTTGTCAGTTACCTGGGAGATGGGAATGAGATCACTGGCGTTCTGTACCACAAGATGACCCACGTCTGGAAGTGGAAACGCTGCGCTGTCGGGGTTGATCGATGGCATTGCCTTCTGCGAGGTTCGCCCCATCGCACTGGATTATGCCCGGCTCCGGTAACAAGATCGCTGCACAATTTTGGTTGGTACAAGTCCGGTGGGTTTCGGCTCCAAGAACCGGGGTCGAGGGTTTCGGCGTTTGATTTGGATTCTAAATGGCTCCTTTCTGATATGTTGATATTGCAATCGCCTACTTTCGCAATTTGATGGCGGCGGTGTCTGTGGATATACTCTTGCATGGCGACCCGTTTTGTGGTCCTTAGGGATCTCTGCGGCGGCGACGGTGTTTTTAGAGGCGGTGGCCTCTGCTATCGGCAGTATGTCTGATTGTAATGATACATTATACTCTTCATGAGGCAGTTTTTTGTATGTAATGACAACTTATAGTTGGTTCAGATTTTGGATATTAAAGGTACATTGTGCTCATTCTTGAGACAATTATCTGTTTGTAATGTCAACTTATTGAGACTATAAATATGTGACAATGTAGGGATCCTAGTGATCCTCTTACATGTGCAGATGTAATTTTGTTCCACTTAGAAATAAAATTACGAATTTTTTCTGAGGAAAAAGAGACAAACTAGATTAGAAAACTTCATCATATTGAAATACTATATTGGTACTTGATGATCATTCTATCGCATTAGATGTGATATACCATACATATTATTGATTATGCATGCATACTAGTGAAATCATATAGAGTTTATTAATCAAGATACGAATTTTCATGATGTCTTGTTGTTCTACACGTAACACATCCCATGTGCTGATACTATTATCATATTCATAAGGTTATGAAAACTTATGTATTTAACATGTGTATATGTTGATAAATGATTTGATGGTATGACTTGTAATTAATTATGGAAAGATAGCTTATGATTTGGGTGTTACAATGATATGATGATACGATGATTTCATGTAATGCCTTTATTTTATAGTATGTTATGTTGTTTATGATAAGGAAATTTATTTTGATGCCACACAAGATGGTGATTCCATATGATGCATATCATATTTATTTCTTAGGAGGTGGCGTTGAATTGATATTTAATGGCTTTGTTATAATGGCAGATAAATGAATTTATAGATATGAGTATGAATACAATTATGTTCACAAATGTATTGCAAAATGTCAACATATGGTTTTCTATGAAGAGAGTGCCACTAATGGAAAAGTGGTACATGTGGTGTTCGATGGCATTATAAATCATACTTTGTTATATTTTACTATTGTAATTTGCCATCTAAATATTTCCAACATTTCTATGAAGATGGTTATGAGGGTGGTGTTACATGACAATTGATGAAATATATATGATTTTGGTTATGAATTACTTGTTATTATGATCCACATATATTGTTATAATGAGGTTGTTATGCAATCCTACATTGATAATGGTTCCAGATGTTTTTATTATATATATTTATGTTATGAGATTCTAGACATGATGATGATGACATCATTCATGGTGATGTGAGATGGTTATGATAACCTGTTTTCTTGATATTATTGCACTTGTTTTGTTTATATGAGTTGATTATGAATTGATGCAGTAATCTTTATTGACTTGTTCCATGGTGATTAATGATTGACTATATGATTATGAGTGAAACTGTTACAGGAGTTCCACTTTAGGGCCCTCGAGGTCGGGTCAGTCTAGAAGCCACGATCTCGTGGGAGCCCATAACCACAAGGGAGTTATGTGATAAGGGCCAACTCACTCAATAATACCTTTCCATCTATGATTCTATTGGATGTCCTCGGCTTGAGGTATGTCAACTGTAGAGGGAGGTATATGGAGATGGAATTTTGATGCCTACGGTTGAATTCCCAATGGGAGATGTGGAGGGATTTCGAGATTCTTGGTGTGCATGGTTTAGTCCACTGGACCAGATGCCTAATACCCTCCAAATGAGGCCTTGGTGCCATAGAGCCCATCTAAGTTCGAAAGTTCATAAGCCTTAGACTAATTCCAGAAGTTGAGGATATAGTGAGAATTATATTCACACCAAATAAGATCTATTATGAGACTTTGGATTCCTACTATGGTCACACCATGATGTGTGAACATTATACTAGTTGTATCAAAGGGCTCATGCCATGGTGAGTAGGACCATCCAGAGTATTGGGGCTGTTCGGAGGTTGATTAGATGGTATCATTATGTGAGAGGGAAGGGAAGAATTAGAAGTGTACTTATGGTTAGGAAGAGTGTAATAATAACTTTAGGATGAAGTTCCTTAAAGGGGAGGAGTATGTAATGCCCCTTTGCCACTTATTAAAAAAGTGTTAGGGGGCATGTTGGGGTTATAGTGTAGGCATGGGACATACTAGTGATGGACACACTAGTGGATCCTATCCTTACACAATAGTATTAGACTATGTAGGGTTATAATATTAACATTTTAATGGAATGAGATTCATAAGAATAATAATATGTATAACTCGACAATTAAGCTTAATTAATCTTGTATTAGGATTAATAGGGGGTTGAAGAAAATAAAATAATATATATATATATATATATATATGATCTATTTATATATTTAGTGGAATTTGCATGGGGATAATTGCATGTGGACATGTGTCCATATGGGGGAAGCTTTCAAAAGCTTAAATAGGAGGAATGAGAAGGGGAAGTGGTTCTTATCCCTCCATAGTTCCTATTCCTCATGAGACTTAGGTGTTTGGAAGACATGGAGTCTTGGGGATGTGGCAGATTTCTGTTAATGATTGTGTTGGTTGGTTTGGTATTGTTGAGTGAGGGCTTGAGGGCTCTTAGCCTATGGTTGAGGAGTTAGTCGGGAGGAGAGTGGTCCCCCTAGACATGGTTTCCTAAGGAGATGCCAGTGATTGGAAAACAGATGGATTCAAAGGTGCAATTGTAAGTTTAATTCTTTGAATTAGGTATGTATTCCAAATGTTCATCTCTGTGTTTATCTATATTTCATGAGGAAAATTTGGGTCTCTTGCAAATGATTCTTTTATAATTTTATTTGTAGTTAATGTGTCTAAATTATAAATATCATAAAAAGAAATGAATTTTTTGTAAGGTGTATCTTACCCTCTATTTATAGATTATTTTTCATTTTTCCTTATTTTGTAAGTTCTATACTTTTATAGGTGGATTCATACAAACTGTCATAAGCAAGCAAGGGACATTTCCAAAAGGAAACCATGTCACAATGGTGGATGAAGGTGGTGAAACAAAGAAGAATATTCCTCTTTGTTAAGTGGTTTAGAATAATAGTATGACCAAATCGGAGGGGAAAATTTTACTCTTGCATTCAACTATTGATTTGAGTTTCTTACAAATTGTGTATAAGTGGGCTCATAATTATTGAAAGGGATACTTTTGGGATAGTTTTGTTCTTGTATGCACTGGTAGGAAATGTATTTCTCTTTGTCTACATAGACAGGAAGGGAATTGTAGGGAGTGGATAATTCTTTTTTTTTAAGTAGCACCTACAATACAAGGGATTATGCACTTCTTGACAAATAAAGTACTAAATTGGCTACGGGAACAAGGCATTGGGTATGAATATTGTTTCAATTTCAAAGGTATTAGAGGCATTGTTTGGAAAAGTTAATTCCAAATGCCTCTAGTAATTGTAATATGTTTTAGTATCATGGTGGTCATGAAAGATGGCCTACAACTTCATTTGTGGCATTATTCCTCTATAAAGCAGTTAATTGTTTAATTGTACTAGTAAGGAGTCTTAATTTTTGTATTCTTTATGTGTGTGTTTATATGTGTGTGTGTGTAAATACATGTATACATATACATATACATATATATGCATATATATACATATACATATACGTATACATCTTTCTCCATGTATTGGGATGAAGTATAAATACATAGCGCAGACATTATGCCAAATGGGTGATGAAGTTAGAACTCCATGAGTGATGTCATATGATTCCATTTTTACCACTTGCAAACCTATACAACCTTTTTTTGATCAAAATGCTTCCTTTAAACCTTATTAATAAACAATATTCACATACATTATACAAAAAGGTAGGTTGAAGTTGCATCTGCCTCAAATAAAAACTTATCTCGCCTAAAATATAGAACAAGATATTTCCAAGTAACCTCCCTGGAAAGAGATTGATCACGAGAGCAAGAAACCCAAGTTTAGGCTAATTTGACACACCCACTAAACTAAAAAATATGCTTAGTAGTTTCACTTTCGTGATAGAAGGGGCATTTGGATTGAGAAACCCCCATATATTTTAGGCACTAGTTAGAGGAAAGTTTTCCATAAACAAGGCTAATAAAAAAAACCTTCTAAGGCTCAAGGAAATATTTTTACACTAAATGCAACCTAATAAGCCACATAGACGGTCTAGAACACATATTCCAAAGTTTATTAAGCTTGGTATAGAGTCTAGGTCAAACATTAAGCCATTTGTATCCATTTGTAGGCTTCTATTTCTTAAAAGGATTAGAGACATTCCATTTCCAATCTTTCCACCTTGTTGTCAGGAAAGTAATACCCAACTTGAGAAATTGAAAATCGACAATAAGGTCTTGTGCTTTTTCAATAATATCTTTGTCAAATCGCATTCCTAAATTCATCCTTGAATGATGCCTGTGGCTTCTGGTGGTGAACGTCGTTGTTATAAAGGCATCCAACAAGAGATATGCCCTTCCAAAAGAGTCACTTGGCTAAAGAATAGAACTCTACTAAGGGCTTTCCTTCAGAAATAACCAAGGGTGATCATGAAATCCAATGTTTACTAACCAGTTGGTATGGTCATAGTTATTGGACAAGATAGTCACACTATAATGAATATTGTTGAACATGGAGAGACATTATATTTTGGAGTATTGGTTTCCTCCTATTACTAGGGTTCAACACTAACCACCATATATGTNTGGATCAACACACAACTCACAAAATAGATCACACAATTTACTCAGTAATTGAAGAATGAAACAGTGCAAAAATGGCTTGCAACTGTGAATGCTTTCATTAATAAAAATTACTTAGATAATAATTACAATGAAGTACAATGGCTAAATAGCCACATGCAATTCGAAACCATGTGAGGAAATTTGAATTGATTAGACTCTACTTAACTGAATGGTTAACTGGCCTTGTCTAAATCATTATCGGAGTTCATCAGAGTTCTAAATCACAACTCAAGTGTCTAATTCAGTGTTAACTAGTCTAACTGACTAAGGTAGGTGAGTATATGCACCTCACCTGCATGTAGCCATGCAATCCTAGCGCTAACTGAGTAGAACTGAATGTAAGGGAATAGAACTGAATGTAAATGACTCCTAACTGAGCTTGACGAGTCACCAACTCAACTCAACTGATGGAGGTTGGTATCGACACTCCCATTGGCTCCTAATTCGTAGGGATTGATCTAGGAGGCTCCTAAATTGATGCATGCAAGTGCAATCAATGGCAGTAGGCCTCAATTAGTGTTCCCCACACTTTAGTAACTAGAAAATGTGCCCCAATTAGGCTAATTGGACCCAATGGTGCTAGTGACTAAAAATAGACTAGAAGGACTCCCGATTTAGACATGACTCTTGATTTAGAAATATGACCAAAGTGGACAAGGAAAGATTAATAATCCTAACAATATGTCTTGAAAACTCCAAAGTTCTTGCAACCATACCTAATTACTATAAAAGAAAAATAAGGGAGACTTTAGAAATTGAAAAATTCACAAATAATATCAGTTGTGACAATGGTTTGAAACTAAATAAAACCTAGAAACCCATCATAGATCTCTTAAAAAACAAGGTGTGACCTCCCCCCACCTCATCTCTTTAGAATTCCCTCACATCTCCCCCCTCATCCTTTCTAGTTCATTTCACATTTTCTAATTCCTCCATTCATGAGTCCCTTTCACATGTCTATTGTCATTCCCTATCATGTGATCATCACATGTGTTCATCATGTTATCTCCACTCTATTGGCTTCTTGACCTAGCCGACATTGATATCATTGGGAATAATTGGATTCATATTTTTAATATTAATTCAAAAATTCCAAGCAATTTATTATGGGAATCTTTCAATAGAACAACCTCTCTCAACGATGGACCTGATTTAGGGTTCAAAACTATAGATGAAAACAATCCCCACCATAAGTTCCTGGTTTAACAAGTACAATGCTAGTCATAACAATAGTTACTATGATTACAATTATTTTCGTTTTCTTTATGCTATAAATGAAAATGATTAATTAACGAAAATATTTGTTTACTTTGTTGGCAATATGGATTATAGTTGTCATTGATGTCAAAGTAGTTCATGAATGACAAAGGATAAGCAAAGGACGTGATGACAGAGTGAACTCGATGAAAGACAAAGGTAGTGATGACATGGCATGAATGATGAAATGATAGATATGATGACATAGAATAACATCATTGATGGCAATTGAGGAAGCCCGCATGCCAATAGAGAAGGAATCCTGCGTGTGGAAGGGCAGAAGGACAAGGTGAAGTTCTGCAATAGTTCAGAAATGAACGGTCAGGAAGCATCCCGCACGAGAAGAGTTCCACATAAGAAAAGAGTAAATGAAAAGTGAAATATCAAGGTCTAGGATAATATGGGTTTTTGCAAACTGAAGTCTGAAAGGCGGAAAGTGGAAGGCGGAAAGAGGAAGGAGGAGAATCATGAAAAAAATGTGGGAAACACAATAGTTCCATGTTCCGCGTATCGTGATCTGGAAGATCGACGATCAGAAATAATTCTGTGAAAAATCGACGGTGCGGAAAGATTAGTGCAGAAAACGGAAGACAAAGAATCGCGAAAACAAAAATGGGAAATGCCATAGTTCCACATTCTGCATCCCACGATCCAGAAGATCAACGGTCAGAAAGACTTTCGTGAAAGATTGACGGTGCAAAAAGGTCAGTGAGAAAAATGGAAGGCGGAGAAGTGCAAAAGCAACGTTTGAGATTTTGATAACCCGTACTCTGCATCTCCTATTTTGAAAGATCAACGGTCATGAAGGAGCCCGCAGGAGATCAACAATGCAAAACGATTGGGGCAGAAAAATTAGTGCAAAAGTGAAAATATTGAAATGACATTATGGAAAAGTCACAAACCTGCGTTCCGTTGTCCACATCTTATTGAAGATCAATAATCACAAAGAACCCCGTAGGAGATAAACGATGTGGAAAGATTGAGGCATAAAGCTAAGTGTGGAAAGCATTTTTGAGAAATGTCATGGTTCGGCAATCCGCATACCACATCCCATCTCAAATCTACGGTCAGGAAACAGTCCGAGATAAAGATCAATGGCTCAGGATGAGTGAAGAAAGACAACTGCGGAAAGCTAATAGTGTGGAAAGCCATTTTTGAGATATACGGTCAGGAAGAAGCCTGAAATCATATCAATGACTCGGGGTGATTTCGAAAATAGAGACTGTGGAAGAACACGACTGAAAGGTTAAACAAATTGGTGGTTTACCGTATTGGGTTCCACAATAAATCATTGTGTCCAAATTTTGTTTTTACATTTGCTAAAATAAAAGAAATTGTCTGTAAATTTCAGTCACTGATTCACCACCCCCCCCCTCCTTAGTGACTAGACCTGATCCAACAATTGGTGTCAGAGCGGGATTCTTCACCACATTTTAACCATTATAAGGAAGATCCTATTACAACCACTATGGATCAGCATATGGAACATGTAAAGGCCTTAAATACATTACAAGATGGAATAAGTAATAAAGTTCTTGCAAAAGTACTGCCCTGTAAAAGTGAAAAAAAATCTCTGGGACAAATTGGAAACCATATATGCAGGAGACTACAAAGTAAAGATGGCAAAACTTCAATCTCTCAAAGTACAATATGAAAGTCTGAAAATGAAGGATGAATAAAATATTTTAGAGTACTTTGAAAGAGTTGAGAATTGTATTAATGCAATTCAAGGTTTGGGAGTAGAAGTACCAGACTATGAGTTAGTTGAAAAGGTGCTAAGAACACTTCCTATGGCATATAATCCCAAAGTATATACTCTTGAAGACCGAGAGAAGCTAGAAGAGCTTACCATGGATGAATTGTATGGGATCCTCATGGCCTATGAATTAAGACTGGGTATTGATAATCTCCCAAAAGGAGAAGCATCTTTCAAAGTGATCAAGAAAACAAATCAGAAGCAAAAACCTCATACCAACCATAATGAATAATCTGATGAAGAATAAGCCAATTTTTTAAAAAAACTTTAGAAAGGATCAGCGAAGTACAAAGGAAAGCTTCCCTTCAAATGTTTTAATTGTGGCATAATCAAGCAATTTCAAGCCAAGTATCCATATCCTAAGGAAGACTCTGGAGATGAAGATGGAAAAAACAAACAATACAAGAAAGAGGGAAAATTCCACTACAAGAAAAATTACAAAGGAAAAAATAATTTCTACTCAAAAGAAGAAGACAACATTTCATCTGATATTAGTGATGATGAAGTCATTTTTCTAGGTATTGAAGAGTCTAATGAGATAGAAGAAATTGAGCATAAGGAAGAGTCAGAATATAAAGCAGAGGTTAATATGGAAGAAGAACTACTCAAGGCTTTGGATGGATTAAGAAGATACAAAAACAAATATAGACAGCTGAGAGGTTTTTTAGTTGAACAACAGGAAGAGCATGAACAAAAATAAAAAGAGATGAAGAAAATCATGAGCAATCTGAAAAACCAAATTCAAGAGGAAAATATGATAGAAGAAAGGCTGGAAAAATATCTTAAAGAAAAACAACTAATCTGTGAAAGAATGGAGGCAAAATTAGTTCACTTAAGAAAAGAGCTTGATGCAAAATTTATTCAAACTAGATATGAAAATAGTTCTGAAATTTTAGATGAGATTATAACTACACAAAGAGATCCAAGTAACGAAAATGGAATAGGTTATTCCCAAGAACAAAATAAAGTTAGCTCAAAATCTTATGCAGATGCTCTTCTCAGTACATTCAAGAAGAAAGAGGACGAAAAGACAAGGAATGCTCAAGACTCCAAAAGATCATTTCCACCCATCAAGAAGGAATTCAAGACAACTCCAAAGAAGGTCTATCAAAACAAGTATCCTCACATTTTCCTTGGTTATTGTTTTGCATACTCTAACTTTGGACACAAAGCTATGAATTGTAGAGCATATGAAAGGAAAAGTTTGAAGGTTAAAAACTATAACCTCAAGGACAATCAGATAGTTGGTCAAGATAAGAGCAGAAATTATAACTCATTTGCACCTCTACAAGAAAGGAATTTAGAATGATTCAATTGTCATAACTATCAACATAAAGCAAGCAATTGCATATTAATGGAAGTCTCAGAAAGACCAAAGGACATTAGAGAGAAAAAGAAGCTATGGAAAGAAAGAACATTAAAAGAGGAATGTCTGACTACCCTGAAAACACAAGATAAAGAAAATATCTGGTGTGTTGACAATGATCATTCAAAATACATGACAGGAGATGATGACAAGTTTTTGAAAAACCAGAAGGAACCCCATGGAAAGAGTTGGAGAAGAAAGGGAGACTCCAAAGATATAGAAGAATCCAAGATTTTAAATATCAAAAAGGTTTCCCAAGACGATGAGGGTTATAATTGTGTTGTAGATATGATTAACATTTATTATGATGGAAATAAAGATGATGAAGAAGGAATTAGTGATAGCGGTAGAATTAAAGATAGAAGTTTTTTCTAAAAAATCCCACATAACCTAGAAGAGAACCTTGAAATAAAGCATTAGAGAGGATCATGTACTCAGGGGGAGAATGTTTGAAAAGTTTGTTGTCATTGATAACAATGTTAGTAATGGTTATATTGTCATCCTTGAAATCATAAAGAATAATGAAGACCAAACCTATAAAGCAGTTTTGAAGAGCTTGTTGAAGCAGATTTTTTGCAAAGTATGAAGGTATATTTGAATGCAGATTTGATATCATGACTTGATACAAATGCAAAAAGAATGAAGAGAGATACCATAATTGATTTTGATATCATTTTTTGAAGAAGGAATGTGCGGCAAGAAGATTAGCGGAATTAGGTAGTGGTCACATATTCTGATGGTCCAGCTGAAAGCATGGTTTAGATCAATGAATGTGAGCCATTTCGCTGGGTGAAATAGTGCAGAGAAAGAAAATCCTAACGAGCACGATATTTGATGAAATCTGCCCTATGATAGTTGAGGTCCACCGTCGATCTAGATCTGACGGTGCTTCAGTCATTTTGCTGACGAACTAGCAAGTAAGTTAATTACTGGAGGTGGGAGCGAAATCCTTATGAAATCCAGTTCACCAAAGGTTTGAAGTCCACTCGTCATTGAGCACTGCCTATGGGACCATTGGCCGGGTGAGGTTAATTTTAGTGATTCTACCAAATTTAGAATCGGACTAAATCTAGTGACAGTCCATCTAAAGACTATTATCTCAGACCAAGGATTATGTGAAGATCTCTCGAAGAGAGCAAGTTACATAATACAATTTTTTATTTTTTTTTAAAGAGGAGAACAATGTGTGGAAGAAAATGTCGAGTGTAAACTCTGTCACAAAATGTTGGCAAAGAGAGGAAGTACAGTGACAGGGGGAATCCATGGATCTATCATATAATTTATCATTCAACAACCTGTCGCAAGAAAGGAAATGTTAAAGATAAATGATATTACTTTGATTAAATACCAAGTTCAGTTAACAATGGGGAGATATGATGACAGGGGGAGTTGTCAGAAAGAAGAAAGACAGGAAATCCTATATCAAAATAGGTACCTCATTGGTATAATAGGTTATCCTTTGTCATTGTTGTCAAAGGGGGAGAATGTTTAGATGTTGCCATCAATTCCAAAGGGGGTTATTATTGGAAGTATGGATTATAGTTGTCATTGATATCAAAGTAGTTAATGAATGACAAAGGATAAGCAAAGGACATGTTGACAGAGTGAAATCAGTGAAAGACAAAAGAAAGACAAAGGTAGTGATGACATGGCATGAATGATGAAATGGCAGATATGATGACATAGAATAACATCATTGATGGCAATTGAGGAAGCCCGTGTGTGGAAGGGTAGAAGGATGACGTGAAGTTTTGCAATAGTTCATAAATGAATGGTCATGAAGCATCCCACACGAGATCCGACGGTTAAGGATCATTTCCACAAAGGGCAGGCATAAAAGGTGAAGTTACACAAAAGAGTATAGATCGATGGTCAAGATTAGATCCGTAGAAGGCCTAAGGTCAAGAAGAGTTCTGCATAAGAAAAGTGGAAGATCAAGGTCTAGGATAATATGTGTTGGTTGTGGAGCCTAATCTTCCAGATCTAGAGATATTATTCAGTTGTGATTGTAACCCAGGAATACTGTACACTCATTCCCCCTGCCTTGAGGTTTGGGGCAGCACCCCGAAAAAGGGGGTTCGGGGGCAATGCCCCTGAGACACAGGGGTTTGGGGGCAGCACCCCCAAGACATGGGGGTTCGGGGGCGGAGCCCCCGAGAAAAAAAATTTGGGATGTGTGTTGGCCAATAGTATTGCAGACCCATGGTATTGGGTTAACCCTAGAATTTTCCCATTCTATTTCCCCTATAAAAGAAAGCATTGTAAAATGATTGAGTATGGTATTGTATTGTATTGGAAGAGAGACTGTGAGAGCATGAAGAGGAAGTGCAGCGGTTTTGCTGCAGGGTGTATCCCTTCATCTTTCTGGATTGGCAATTTCTTTGTGGACATAGCCAATCGTTTGGGTGAACCACGTTATATCTGTGTCTCTCTATAATGTTTTAATGTGTTTTGCATCTTGTTTATTGATTTAATTGTATATATGTTATTGCTCTGTGGTCCTGTTTTCTAACAATATGGGTTTATGCAAACCGAAGTTCGAAAGGCGGAAACCGGAAGGCGAAAAGGGGAAGGCAGAGAATCGCAAAAAGAATGCGAGAAATACCACAGTTCTGCATTCTACATCCCGCGATCCGGTAGATTGATAGTCAGAAAGAATTCCGTGAAAAATCAATGGTGTAGAAAGGTTAGTGCAGAAAATGGAAGACGAAGAATCATGAAAAGAATGTGGGAAATGCCACAGTCCACATTCCGCATCCCGCGATACGAAAGATCGACGGTCAGAAAGACTTCCATGAAAGGTCAACAGTGCGGAAAGGTAGGTGTGGAAAACAAAAGGCAGAGAAGTGAGAAAGAAATGTTTGAGCTTTTGAGAACCTGCACTCCGCATCTCGCATTCTGGAAGATCAATGGTCACGAAAGAGCCCACAAGAGGTAAATAATGCAGAACAATTGGGGTAGAAAGATTAGTGTGGAAGCGAAAATATTGAAATGACATTATGGAAAAGTCACAAACCCGTGTTCCGATATCCGCATCTTATCAAAGATCAACGGTCACAAAGAATCTCGCAGGAGATCAACGGTGCGGAATGATTGAGGCGAAAATCCAAGTATGGAAAGACATTTTGAGAAATGTCATGGTTTAGAAATCCACATACGGCATCCCATCTCATATCTACGGTCAGGAAACAGTCTGGGATAAATATCAATGGCTCAGGATGAGTGCAAAAAGACGACTGCGGAAAGCTAATAGTGTGGAAAGACATTTTTGAGATCTACGGTCAGGAAGAAGCCTGAAATCATATCTACGACTCGGGGTGATTTCGGAAATAGAGGCTACGGAAGAACGCGACTGAAAGGTTAAACTGTAAATTGATTAACATGAGTTTAGGGAATGTCTGCAGGGAGCCCGCAGATGAGAAGATAGCATGAGGAATCCTACATGGAAGAAAGAGAAGCCCGCAGAGGACATGAGGAAGTTCACTGCCTATAAAAGGAAGGTAAGCCAGCGTAAGGAAATCTACAGGGAGCCCACAGAGGAAGAGATCTCGCGGGGATGAAGATGGTTTCTCAATTAAGTAATAGATTAAATAAGTTTAAACTAATAAACAGAATGAGATACAGAGAAATGAAAGAACATGTTGGTTTGGAAAAGGAGTGTTTGTCCAGATTGAATAGGCATGAATAGATTTAAAAAGGTATGTTGTTGTATTAATATTGAGAAGAAGTATTTAAGAAGAATATTGAAGTAGAAGAAGGGTGTCTCTATCATCCAGACCTATGCATCCAAAGCATAAGACAGAGACCAAAGTAGAGTAACAATAGACAATGTTTTTAAGAAGATCTGGAAGTTTAATAATATCAAATTAGGGTGGCACGGTGGTGCTAGGGTGGGCTACATGCCTGCAAGGAGGTCTTAGCCTCCTTCCAGTAGTGGCTAGAGAAACAGGCTATTGTTGTATTCTTGTCTGTAGGTGCAAGAAGAATCCAGGGTGTGGGTGCATCCTTTAGTAGTGGTTGAGGAACTTGTGGATTGTGGTCTCCAGCAAGTGGGTGCTTGAAAATAACTATTGTATATTGTAAAAACAAAGTTTTGTAGATAATAGAAATGAATTAGTGGTTTACATTATTGGGTTCCTTGATAAATCATTGTGTCCAAATTTTGTTTTTAGATTTGCTAAAATAAAAGAAATTATGTGTAAATTTCAATCACTGATTCACCCCCCGCCCCCCCGGCTTAGTGACTAGACTTGATCCAACATACTCATTAATTTATCTTTTGCATGTATTTATTAATATTGGTTAAACCTATGTTGTTTATTTTTTTGACATTTTTTTGGCTATCGATATTGTTAGAATTATAAAGCATTGATGGCAACATGAATTCCATAAACAAGCTAAGAATCTAATCACACAATTAACCTCACTGGGAATTGCAGAGAATTAGCATAAGGAGAGAAGAAGAGAAATTAATGAAAACACATTAGTGAATGATCAATAAATGATAATTGATATTATTACAATGGTAATAAATCCTTATAAAGGAGATTTGATTTGATGGAAGACAACTCATTTCTAGCTCATAAATCAGAATTACCAGATATTATAAACCCCCATAGGTGGCTAAAGAACTTCCCAAATCAGTCAAGGAACTCGTGAATTAACAAAAACATGAGTGAGTTGTCAAGAGTAATGGAAAAACATGCTAATCCTGTAATATGGATAGAACGTCATGGAGGATGGGTTGGCAACAAAAGATACCAGTTTCCTAGTTAACTAGCTTTACCTTATCCACAGAAAAGCTGGATAAAATAATAATAAGGTAGAATCTGCAGGAAAGTGCAGTTACTAATTCTGGGATTCAATAAAGCGGTCAAGATCAACCTAGAATCAGAAGTATAGCATTCATGGGGTATATATGGAATTTGTTGACTTTCACTTGCAAGTGGATGTCGACTAATTAGCTGGTGAGTAGCAATTAATCAAATAATTAGGGCCGACATATTAGTGTTGGTTAAATCAGTTCTTGAATCTATACCTGTCTATTGAATGATACTGGCTTGGATTCCAAAATGTATCTTGGAAGTAGTGCGCATGATGTGTTTTCATTTTCTGTGGAGTGGGAAACCTGAAGCTAACGTAAGAACCTAGGTTATATGGGAACGAATTGTGATTCCAAAAAGTTTGGGGGGTGGGGTCTTAAGAATATCTTCTTATTTTCTAAAGCGTTGGCTGCAAAGGGGGGATGGAGAATCATAAAGACGGTTAGCTTGTGGCAGAAGGTTATTGTACAGAAATATATTGCCCCACTCTCTGTGGAGGATTGGATCAGGAATCCAGTGAAATCTCACTCAGGAGGCTCGATTATCTAGAAAGTGGTGGTCAAATCCTTTGCAGTAATCGAATCAAGCCTGGCTTGGCAGGTGGGTAATGGATGAAAGATCAGGATTGGCAAGGATCCATGGGCAGGCTGTAATCAACTTCACAGACTTTCGGCTCCCACGATGGAGGAATTAAATTAGAGAGGGTATTTTTATCTGTCTCAGCTTACTTCCCCATTGCAAGTAAACCGTTGGACTCAAATTTGGATCGGAGTTGGAGACCTGAACCTGCCTGAACAGGTTGAAAGAGAATTGGAAATATATATTGCTAACTTATATCAGCTTCAAACACAACTGCATGATAGGGAGGATGTACTTATTTGGGACTCGAACCCTATTGGTCGGTATACCCCTAAGGTGGGTTATATTAAATTAAGTGCAAATGGTGTACAGGAGATTTGATCTGGTGGTGGAAGGGCTTGTGGAAAATTAAAATCCCACCCAAAACCAGGGTTTTTATGTGGTGTGTTCTGGAAAATAAGGTTCCTACATGGGATAATTTACAAAAAAGGTGCTTCCAAGGCCCTGGGTGGTGTGCGATCTGTCAGGCAGAGGATGAAACTGTGATACTTATCTTTGTCAACTGTCCATATATCATAGAAGTTTGAAGGGAGTGTTAAAAGGTACTTGGGAGGGCATGCAATTGGGCTGGTATTTCGGTACTTCAAGCCTAGGAATCCTGGAGAATATTATAAACTCTCAATTCTATGACGACGCTCCCATTGCTGGTAATCTGGGGTGTTTGGTTGGCCAAAAAAAAAATCATTTTCTTGGATAAATTGGTAACTCCTTCCATCATTGCTAATCAAGTATGTGGTATTCTATCAGCCTTTCCACAACATATCAGGGTTATTAGACAGAGAGAGAATATGGAACTGGAATTGGACCGTTCTATGCCTTCGGGTTTTTTTGATGGGGCATCTCAAAATAATACCTGTGGGGGAGGGGTTATACTTTTCTTATCAGAGCATCATTTTTTTGAGCTTATGGTTGGGCTGGGGGATGGAAGCAACAATTTTGCAGAATTGTTGAGCTTAAAAATTCTTCTAATTTTTGCAATAGAGAAGGGGTGTAGAACTCTCAATGTTTATGGGGATTCGATGAACGTGATCAAATGCATACAAACCTGTTGAAACATTAGACTTGAAACTATCTTATTTTCAATCAGGGTTGTGATTGAAACTTATACAACTTTCAATTGCCAACATGTTTACATGGAAAATAATAAGCTTGTGAACAGGGCTTTGAAGACGAGCTTGCAGATGGAGGTGGGAAGGTAGAAGATTAGAGAGTCCCTAGATGGACTCATTCATGATTACTATCACCACCCTTTCATTGAGGGGGTTGGTTTATGATTATCTGACATCTTTATTTTTCACTATCATAACTATGTTATTTCTGGCTATCTTGCGGGATATATTATATGACCTGTTACATTTATATTTTTGGAGGCGATGATCTGCCTTATATGACTTAGTTTTCGACACTGGGTCGAACTGATACTGCAGCTTTGATTGAGACATTTTGGGCATGGTTCAACAGTATTTACTGTGATGGATTATGGTTTTTTTTGTGAAGACATTTTATAGATGGAGTCTATAGCGACACATATATATATCATATATCCATACTTTATGTTTTTATTTTTGCTTAAAATACACAGACTGTGTATATTCTGAATGTAATTTTGTTCTCAAAAGATGATATAAAATTACGCTTTGTTTCCAAGAAAAAAAAATCAAATAATGATTACATATTTTGGGTTTAATAATATCCAAAAAAAACCCTTTAAGTCTGACTTTATGATGGTATGTCAAAAATATACGTGTATATAGGGCCCAACAACAAGGCTATGGTCACCCTTTAACAATTATTATGTCCAAAAAGTTGCGGAAAGCAGCAAAACCACATGGGGAAAATCCTCCCTCAAGATAGGACATGAGAGGCAAACCAAAAATGCTGCTAATGTTGATCCAAACTAAATGCTGATGTCTGGAGGAATCTTCTTCTTGGGAAAAAGAGAAATCTTCTCACCTAGATCAAGGACAACTGCAGGGTGGAAACTAGGACCATGTAGAACAACTAGGATCTAATGATGTGAAAGCTCTTGAGAGTTGTAATCAGCTCCAAGATGATTTAATGACTTGAAATTCGAACCAATAAAGATGAAATCAGCTCCAGATAGATGAAATAAGATTCCAAGCGAATGTATGAGGTCTCCAACTTCATTTACACAAAGAGGATGAGTGCAAGCGATCATGTAGGAACATAGAGAAGGCAAAGGATCAAAGAGTGTGAATGCATGGGATCCATGGGTTGATATAGCTTCCAAAAAATCCAAAAGAACACATATAATCATACTAGTAGCAGGGAGATAAAGTGTCCCCTGAGAGAATTTCATTAAAAAGTTCTTTTTTTTTTAAATACATCAAAAACCCCAGATTACCTACTTGATAAATATGTTCATAAACATCCATAATTCTTATTCTCTTTTACCATAATTATGCTTCTCTTTTACATAATTATTATTCTCTTTTAAACGCTGGCATGGGAATACACTGATAATGAATCCTTTGTATTAGAAGTATGAAAGGAGGAAGGAAGAAGATTTTCAAAATCTTCAAGGAGGTTCTAAGGATTGATGCCAAGAACAAAGGAGGAGATGCAAAAGCACATGAGATCAAGTATGGTAAGTGGAAAGACACTAATAGGACTTGATATGGCTAAGCAAACATCTAGGGAATCACTAAGTTGTGCACCATCAATGAGAGAGTTATGCACAGAGTGTGAAGGAGCTGGCACATAGATCTCAGAATCTAAGATAGAAGACATAGAGAACAATGAATGTGTGAGTGAATCATCATCGATAATAATAGCATCTCCATCTGTTACTTCTTTTTCATCATCAGTATCTTCAAGAGACACAGAAAAAGACTACTCTTCAATATTTGCTTCTTGATTGAAGAAGGAAGCATTCGAATCAATGAGGGTAGCAGCAACATGAATTGTATGAGAAACTTCTTCATCGTAAATAACTTCATCAGAGAATGTAGAGGCCAAGACATATTGAGAGAGAGAGCACATGAGCAGATGTTGGGTTCGCTCCATGCTTCATCTTCTGCTTCCTGCACACTAAAAGCTTTGTCCAAATTGTTCCAAAGCTCACATGGATATTCAATAGAATATATGAGATGATGTATATTTGGAGACATTTCCAAGCACATGATTCCATAAGCTCTATCACAATTATTCATTCAATCAATCTTCTCTTCATAAGACTCAGGTTATCTCAAAGCACCAATGGAGACATCAAAGAGACATTGCCTCTTCAAGTATGTGCTCATCTTTGGCTTCCAATCAACATAGTTGAAGGGAGATAATAGAGGAACTTTCGAATCCATATTGAAGTTGTTGCACCTGCAAATAAACCTGCAAGTATGAAAGGGAGAATTAATTGATGAGCTCCCAAATCTATGATACCATGTCAGAACTTTGATATCCTAGGATCTGATACCATGTTAGAATTCTAAATCCTTGATGGCAACATGAATTCCATAAACAAGCTAAGTTCTAAGCATACAATTAACCTCACTAGGAATTGCAGAGAATTAGCATAAGGAGAGAAGAAGAGGAATTAATGAACACACATTAATGAATGATCAATAAATGATAATTTATATTATTACAATGGTAATACATCCTTATAAACGAGATTTGAGTTGATGGAAGACAACTCATTTCTAGCTCATAAATCAAACTTACCAAATATTATAAACCCCCATAGGTGGCTAAAGCACTTCCCAAATTAGTCAAGGACCTCACGAATTAGAAAAAGCATGAGTGATTTGTCAAGAGTGATGGAAAAACATGCTAATCGTGGAATATGGAGAGAAAGTCGTGGAGGATGGGTTGGCAACAAAAGATACCAATTTCCTAGTTAACTAGCTTTACCTTATCCATAGAAAAGTTGGATAAAAGCATAATAAGGCAGAATATGCAGGAAAGCTCAGTTACTAATTCTGGGAGTCAATAAAGTGGTCAAGATAAACCCAAAATCATAAATAAAGCATTCATGGGGTATAGATGGCGTGTGTTGGCATTAAGGTGCAAGTGGATGCCAACTAATTAGCTAGTGGGTAGGAATTTAATCAAATAATGATTAAATATTTTATCCTAAGTTATGAGTGGATTTAATAATATCACAACAGATATATGTCTCATGACAAACCCCATTTTGAATCTTTAAGCATCCAACATATGTATACCAACTCTATGTAAAGCAAGCAATAAAGAATCAATATACATTTTGAATACATATAAACATAATAAAAAGAAAAAATTGACATATTAAATTTCATGGAAAAACTTGATTAATAAATTTCATGGATAAATATATTTATTTATATATTTGTCTATTATGTTTTTTATTCCTTTTAACATGTTAAAGACGTGGATTAAATATAATAATTCTATGTTTTAAGAATAATAACAATAAATTGGAAATCCATTGATTTTTTATTACTATGTACTTTTAGTTGTATACTAATACAAACTATATTTATTAAAAAAAAATATTAATTTTTTTTGTTTATTTATTTAACACCTAACATGCTTCCAAGATGTTCAATAAGTTTTAAATCCAATATTTTGTCCATTATGTTTAAATCATCGCTAAAGATTTTAAATTCATGTAACTAGCTTATACTTAAATACCATATTCTATTTCTTTTTTCAAAAAAATAAAATATTTGAATATTTGAAAGAAAAAAAAGGACTTGCATTCAATTAACAACATCCTGTTCATGCAACAAATTATCAAAGTGTTTTTTTAAAAGAGACTTGCGTTCAATTAAAAAAGTCGTGTTCATGCATCAAAATTTATTGATAAGTTTCTTTTACCAAGATAAGTGTAATAACAAATATGGAAACATTAATAAAATAAATACAATTATGTGTTATTTTTAATTATTATTGTTATTTTTATAAATAAAATAAAAATGTTATATTATGAAAATGGAAAATTTATACCGTTAAATATTGTTCATTAAAAATTTTATAGTTATTTTGGATATTAAATTAGTCAAATTTAGTAAAGGCTACATTGTTTTATTTTATTTTCTATATTTTTGTTTAGCTCAATTGGTAAGACGTGCGCACACTCTCTTGGTTTGGGGGAGGTCACGGGTTCGCGCCTTGAGTCCTTTGGGGTTAGGCCTTCTGCTAGGATGGCCGGCGGTTTACCACCTCTACCATCCACGAATGTGGGGAAGTATTGTTGGGTTTCCCGTGGATCTTTCCATCTGGAAAAAAAAATTGTGATATATATTTTTGGTAAATTATTTGATATGTTAATCAATAATTTATTTATTTTTTAAATTATTAATCGTTATAAAAATATGATTTCAAAAATTATACTTCAAACAAAAACATTTGGTACTTTGTGTTGTTTGTTTTTTGTTATATATATTAATATATATTTATTAATATAAAAACGTAAACAATCCTAATTATAACTTAGTATTAAGTATAACTTATATTTTCCTATTGAATTAAATAAAGTAGAGAAATAAAAATCTAGTTGTAAACAAAGAACAAATGCAAAAGAAACTCTACCTCCAACATAATACCACAACTAATTTTGATGGGGCCTTTAAAGATAACCAAGAATAGGTGACGATAATAGGTGATGATAGGCATTCTTATAAGAAACTATAAAATAATGAAGATAAAAAACATGAGGTGGTTAACCACATTTCTCCTTTGAAGTCCTTGCTTAGTGTGCATGGAGCTCCTCCTCAATACTTGAACAACTACCATAAATGTATCTCCATTTTAATTTTCCTAAATCGAATATAAATCTCTAAGTTTATAATAAAACAAATTAGTGATCCATTAAGGGTTTCTTTCCATGTAATATGGGCTAGAATGAGTTGAGAATAAAATCGATATACCAAATCCCAAGCTAACTATGTTGAATTTTTTGTTGAGATTTGAAATTTAATCTTTAGATGCGGAATAACTTAGTACTTGAAATCACTAGAACATTCATACACATAATCAATCACACAAAACATAGTATGTACCATGGGGGAAACTCTCAAAACAATGAGGGAGGAAAACCCCAACAAACCTCCAAAATATAATAATGATAGATAGCAGAAAATGTCTTTTACAATAGGATATTTCTTTCAGCACCCCAAGTGCCAGATAAGAGAGAATCAACACCCTAGGTGTTATCACAGAGCAAGAGAGAATAGAGATGAAATGAGGTTCTGAGCAGTATGCCCAACATACAAGTCAATTCACACTATCTGTAGTAGTGAACTTTGTCCTCTCAACCATTCTCCCTTTCAACATTGAAGACAAACCTTGCACACTGATTCACACTTTTTGCACTAGTAGGAAAACCCTGCACACTAATTCACCTTTTTGCCTTTGATACATCAAAACTAGATCACTTGAATGATTTCTCCATACCCTACTCACAAAAACATATGCTTAGCCAAATACATCATATATTGACTTTAGAATGAACTCATACTTCAACTTGATACTACATCACTTAATTAGCATGCTAACTTAAGTGCCATCATGCAAATACTCAAGTGTTGTCATGCAAACACTTAGTTAACTTAAGTGTTGTCTTTTAGTTTATCTTAAGTCTCGCAACTTAAGTGTCGTCTTTTAATTTAACTAAAGTGTCATCATGCAAAACACTTTAGTTAACTCCTTTAATTGAACTCCTTGATTACATCACTTGAGTGATCGAATTGAGTTCTCTTTACTTTAATGGAAGCTTGCATTCTTTGTATCACTGGAGTTCAATCATTCGAGTTCTTCTTTATTAACTGAAGCCAACAACATCTGCAATTTCAAATTCTCTTTTAATAAGAGTCCATAATATGTGCAATTCGAATTATCTATTTAATTGAAGTTAATTACCATGGGAAATTTGAATTCTTTATTTCTCTATGCATGTTATCTCTTATCTCTCTATCTTATCTACATGATCCATATGTGCCCACTTTTATCTATCACATTAATTATCTATCATAACAATTATACTTAGGATATTTGTTCATTGATGTGGTCATATCATTCTAATATTCATGCCACGTGACCTTATGCTAAATTGATTCACTTTTGAGGTGATTAGTCTATGGAGAAGACTTAATAGCTAAATCATGGTTAATAGGATGTCACACATCAACATGCTTCAACTAGCAAAGCATTACCTATACATATGAGGATCCGACTTGGTGCACAAGTCCTTAGCCTTGTCCGACAAGATTGTACAACATCATCACTTTGACATATCAAATTATTCACCTCGATACATGAGGAATAACTTTTTACATAGAAGGATTAGTCATTCTTGAGTCCAGCCCAGTAATTTACTCCAAGTTCCTAAGTCCAACTCAGGATCCCTATTACCTCAACACGAGGTCCAATCCTAGTGCACAAGATTGGCTTGGAGAATGAATCGTGATCCTGCAACTTTAACCAACTAAGTATAGTCACGTAATCAAACCAAATACTTTATTATTTCCTTCCTTCTGCACATCGAGTGCTTAAGTCGGTGAACACCATAATAGTGAACCCTATGGCTTAAGGCCAATCCTTCTAACATTATATACTAAGCAAAGATCATTTCTTTGGGTTTGATTAAAGGGTTCCATATGGCTTGAATATAGAACAATCACATTTTTTGCTTGTATGTGAACTTTCAAAAGCTTAAGTTGATATTTCGAGAACATTATTAACACCCATCCAATGATACCCATGAACATGCTCATACTTCTTAAAAGCCTTGGAATGGATCCATTGCCAACCACTCCACCAATGATACCCATGAACATGCTCATACTTCTTAAAATCCTTGGAATGGATCAATTAACAACCACTCCACCATGATGTTTGTGTCTACAATTCAATTTTAATCGAATAATTCTAAGGATAATGCTTTTGACTCTTTCTAAGACCAATATGTCACATTTGTAGAACATGGACTCTTCTTCCAACCATGGACAACCTCCAATCTCTAGCTTAAGTGTCAAATAAATCAATGATCTTCTAGATGCCATGTGCAAGTATTTTGAACTACTTGAAAAAAAAAATTAGATGCATATTACTTTCAACCAAATTATTAGTTTAATAATTTTTCAAGAGTTTAATAATTGAAAATTTAGACTTGATTTTATCATATCTTCAAAGTGGATAATTTTTCTAAAATCTAAGTCACTAGGTTCATCCTTGCATTTGTGACACTTGTGGATTGTGCACCAAAGCTCTTATATGTAGTTATATATTCATTTCTTGTTGTGTGATATAAACTTTGAAGAATAATTTATAGTGTTCTTGGCGCGTTTTCTTTTAAATCATAAGCACCATATGACTATAAAAAGTACTTTAATTCTAAGTAAACTCATTATGGTTTTGTTAATTGAAAATAACTAAATTAATAAAAAAATACACAAAGCTTTGTCCAATAAAGTTATGGATCAATACATGGAGGGTAGAGCTTTATATAATTAATGCCATTATGGAAAATGTCATGTGTTTATTTATTTTTAAAATATTGTATAAGTTTATAAATTTAAAAGTTATCATATTATGTTAAAATTTTGTAAAACATTAATGTAATTTTAATATTTTATATCAAAATTTGTAATTGAAATTTTGTGAATCATTATTATAGTCTTATTATGAGTGGGTTTAACGGTGAAAAACACTTGTTTCTTCTTGAGATGTTGTTGCTAGGCTGTTTTGGGATACATTAGTTGCGCAACACCATGGATGTTGTGCAAGCTCAAAGACACCGTGCAAGGCGGAGAATAGAATATTTTATGTCATCTTTTGTAGTTTTGGACCATATTTCGTGGATATTGGTCATTATTTTGTAGAATCAGTTAAGAGTTAGTTAGGAAGTTGTCTAAGTGGACCTTGAATGTAAAGGCACAAGCCTATAAGTAGATGTTGAATTGTAAGTGTTAAGTATCTTTGGAGCATCTTGCCTTCAAATGATCTTGAGACATTGAACTTGAGTCTGTCTGAGTTCTTCGGTTATGTAAGATCTGCACTTGAACTGAGATCTGTTGATCTATGAATTGTTTTGGAGAATCTATGATTTTGTGCAAAAGTAATATGACAAGACGGAAGTCCAGCTGAATCATTGTGTTCTTTTCTGTTTTCCTCTTTTACTGTTTTCTGTGACTCAATTATGAATGCAATGTGAATCTACGACATGGATCTGTAAATGATGCGATGTTTCCCTGTTTTAATTGATGTTATTCTGTTGGATCTGTTTGCGCATCAATGTGTTTACTGCAGTTATGATTGAATGATGTGATCTGTTGAAGAATGAGAATGAATAGTTATGTGAATGCCTAAGTTGAATGATCAGATATGTTAATGTTGTGCTAAGTTGATAAGTTGATGCACATTGTCCTCTCTCATTATGCGGAAACTTGGTTCCGTCATCTCTCCCTCGAACATCTTGGGTGAGACTTCATCCTCTCTGCGGGTGTTGCCGAATGGGGTAAAACCTGTTTGGGTCGGTGCTCAGGGAGATCGCGGTGGTTTGGGTTTCAATAGAGTGGGAACCCCTGTCGACTGGTTTTGTTGGCTGAGTTTGTGTCAATGGATGTCACTTTTCAAATTAGAACATGTGATTTAGGCCTTCAAGGTCTGGTAGTTGCAAAATGGTCAAGATACATCAGGCATTTATGCTCTACAGGCATTAGGCTCTCCAATTTAGTGGACACGATTGTCTAGGATTGATACAAATCAAATGGGAAGTTATCAGGTAAATCTGCATATGAATCCGTCTCTATGGATTTGTGTCCATTCAGCCATAATTGGTGGTATACCAAAATATGGAAGTGGAACATTCCTGTCAATTTGAAGCGTTTTTTTTGCTCTCTCTAGAAAACCGTATTTTATCTTGGGACAATTTGCATAAGAGGGGATGGATCAAACTAAATGTTTGTCCTCTTTGTAGGAGAGATACAAAAAGTGTAGATCATCTTTATTTTAACTGTTCTTTCAGTTAGAGGGTCTGGATGGAAGTGTCAAGGATGCTTTAGGTCCCAATGGAATGAGGTTTTTTCCCTCTGGTTCAATTATTTATCCTTTGGTTTCAAAAGAGGTATCATTGTAAATTTTCCCATAAAGCACAACTAGGGATAAAACAATATATTTAAATTTAACTGAAATAACCACACATGAACTTCTTTACACTATGCAGTGGAATATAAAACTGAGAACCATTTACAACATCAATCACATCAATAGAAACGACACAATCTTTTTGGGTAGAAACCCCTAGACAAAACCCAAGATGGGAAAACCGGTGCAGCGATACGAGAGGATATTTTTATTAAGAAAAGGCAGAGCTTTTACAATATCATAAAATCGAAACACCCAAAAATCACTATAAAAAACCTGTGAGATGGAATGGTTCCCAAGGAAGCTTGTTGTTGTACGACCTGTTGTACGGATCCGTACCATTTGTACGACCCTATTGTTGTACGATGTATGACCCTGCTCTACGGTGTTGTTGTTGTTGTTGTTGTATGGTGTACCTCTGCCAGAGTCTCCTCTCTCTCTCCTCTACAGTTTAGGGCTTCCTTCCTGAGTTAGTGCTCCTTCGTCTTCTTCACCAAAATTCTCTCTCTCACACTTCTTCCTCCATCTTTCTCGAAATGCAACTGTGTCCTCTCCACCAATTGAAATTTCTTTTATAACTTTAGGTAAAGCGAAAACCCTAATTTCGCTTTCACTTAAAGTTAATAAATAATTAGATTACTTTAATTTATTTTGCAAAGTAAACTTAGGAAAAGTAAATTAAATACAATTGGTGTCCTGATTTAAGTCTTCTGCATGCAAGGACACATGCATGCAGGAATACCTTCCTTGTTGTTGTTATTCTAACAATAATCATAGACTTCTCACCATTATTTGTAGTTGGTAGATATGGCTTATGAGGAATAGTCACTATCTTCGAGGATTTGGCTCCAAATGTTTCCTTGTGGGCGATGAAATGTTTGGGATTATATCATTTTTCCACTCTGAGTAGTTGGTTAAGAAGAGGAAGATTCTTTCAAGTCCCATTCTCTTGTCAGGTTTGGATATCAGGCTTTTTGGATGGAGCAGAGAAAAAAGGAATGGGGGGATTTGGAGACATAATTAGAATTAATTAATACCATCACTTTCATCTCATTCTAGGTTGTGGAAATGATACAAATTCCAAAGCAGATCTCTTAGATCTCTAGTCTCTTTTGCAATTTTCCATATGCATTGGTATTATTGATCTTCAGGTCTTTGGGGAATCTTTGGCCATTATAGATTGCTTCTTTGATATCTTCAATATTTAGTCCTTATCCTTAGTTCTGTGGTGCTCCATATTTAGGGATGTTCAAGATGTTTTCGAGACTCTTAAGGTTCAACATATTCATAGAGAAATCAATGTAGAATCTAATACTATTTCTAAGAGAGATCTAACCAATATGGATGGATTCTTGTTTTTTCAAGAATTTGTGGAAAATAATTTAATCAATGACAAATCCATAAAAAAATTTGAACTGAACTTTGGGCCTTCCGTCAATTGAGGACTAGTCTTATTTTTGCTGTGAGGATGGCTATTCTGAGTTTAAATTCCTATTTTTTGCCTTTATGCTAAGTCTGGTTATGTTTCTTGATCTTATTCTCTAGTCCTATCTGCATGGTATGCAGTCAACTGTAATGTAAGGAAGTTGTATTTGGTTTAGTGGGTCTCTTCCTTTTTTAAAGTATGTCGGTTGACATCTCTTACTTCTAGATGAACTGATCAAGTTTGTATCTATTTGCTTTGATTCTAATGGAATACAAAGTAAATGAGTCTTTTTATATTTAAAAAAATCATGTGTTTCTTCCTATGATGTCAATTTTTAAATTTTGAGGGTAGGTTATGTACACCTTCATAAACTTTAGTAAAGCCCCATACATCAATTTGATGTTTAACTTAGCCTTGAACTTAAACTTAGATTATTCTTCAATAGAAAAAGCATGCAACTTTTTATTCATATTAAATCAAAGTTACATAACAACCTTCTACATCAAATAACATCATTCTCACCAAACTGGGAATTTTAACTTTAACAAAACTGACTTCAAACAACCTTTAAACCCTCCTTAATGTATCCATATATTGATAGTTCAACCAAAAAATACTTCAACTTCATTACTAGAGAAATCAACCAAAGGGACTATAAAACTATTGATAGGGTAAACTATCAAAATCATAATGAAGCTCAAAACATAATAGCTTGAATCTATAAGATCTTCATCAAGAAATTCCTCAAAAGGCAACAGCCTATCCATTTCGTTAATAGCCTTTTTTTAGATAAATTCTTCTTCTTGATTGAAGATACAATAAATGTGGCTAAAGATACAAGGTCTTCACCCGATTCATCCAATGATGTAGAAACATGGACTACAAAGAAGAATTTCCATTTTCCCAATTAATTATAACCTTGGAATATCTTACAACCCTTAAATCCATAAAGTCGCGCTTCATTACAAACCAAAGTAATCCCCAAAGAGAAAGAAGTCTGTTATGAGTGTTTGAACCCCTTTCAACACCCATCCACAATATAATATAATGATTCCTTTTAATATTCATAAACATACATGTTCCACACCATCCATTGTTTTTCGCCCCATCAAAGAAGCCTGTCGGAATATCCTCATTCATAGTGGGACTGTGATAAGCCTTAGGCTTCTTCAAAATATCATCCTTTTCCCATTCTTTTAAGGTATCTAATATCTTAGTACATATATGAGCATTGATGTTTTAGAATCCTGAAATATAGATCTATTTCTCATTTTCCAGATTTCCCAAATAACAAAGAAAGGGAGATTCTTATATTGAATCTTCTTCTTGAACCATGCAAACATGCTGGCTTCAAAAATTCCCATTCTCCAACTCTCCTAAACAAATAAAATTATACAAAGTTCTTCCCAAACAAAAGTGAAGACAGAGCATTGACAAAAGAGACGTGAAATAGTTTCCAAATTCTTCATACAAAGATAACAAAGACCTAGACCATAAAACCCACTCTTCCGCAAGTTATCCCATGTTAGAATCTTATTGGATAATGCCACCAAATAAAATATTTTACTTTTAAGGGGATGTTCCTATGCCAAAAACTCTTAGCCTACCCAGTTGATCCATAACCTTCCGACTCCTCCAAAGAAGCATTATACTCCAATTTGGCTATAACTTCCCCACTTGCTTTGTTTTTTCCCAAACAATAAGATCTCATATATCACTTAACCTTATGCCCACTTGAGAGAGAGTCACGATACAATTGTTCCATTTGTTAGCCATAGTCAACAAAATATTCAATTTTTTTGGATTAAGACAATAACCACCTACAATAATCATATTATTTCTAACCTGAGATAATACCATAATATTCCTACTAAGAATTTCGGTAATTAATTTAGTGGACAACAAGGAAGATCTTGAAAGACTGACAATCAGATCGATTCCCACAAAAATCTGTGAACCACGTCCAACCTTCCAACTCAGAAAGCAACTGAGAATAGCATAAATTTTCAAAAGGCTTCTCCAAATGATAGAAGCATTCTGCGATTTTTTAACCAGCTCACAAATCCAATGTATGAGCGATAACTTTAGTATTTTGAACAAATAACTTTGTTCCATAAACCTTTGAAAAACATAGCACACCACATACTTTTCACACATAGCGCCTTGTTGAACCAATGCAAATTTTTGAGGCCCCAACCTCCCAAATGTTTTGGTAAGACAATACTTTCCGAGGATGCAAGATGAAACTTCACACTATCCAACCTTCCAACCCAAAGAATCTATTTTTTTTAATATGAGAAATAACTGAAACTGGGACTAAAGTCAATGAGAACCAATATACTGGAATGCTCTATAATATTGCACTAACCAAAACCAATCTACCCCCAGAACATAGACATATAAATGCCTGATAATTAATTTTTTTCTCCACCTTTTTAATAAGCCAATCCCAATGTGATCTAGTATAGGATTTTGGTTTAAGAAAATATCCAAGATACTTTAATCCTTCACCAACTAGCATCATCTTAAATGGAAAAATAGAAGTTATTTGTTTACATATACCAGGATCATCACAGTTGTAAGAAAAATGAGATTTTTGAGAACTAATCTACATCCTCGATGCTTTACAAAAGAAAGAAAAATATCCCAATAATGTTGTCATTCAACAATAAAAGCATGACCAAATATAAGGATATCATTTACAAATGGTAGATGAGAAATATATAGAGAAGAATAGATTTGTATACATTTAATTTTTTTCTCCTTCTTAGCCTATGTAATAAGTTTGTTGAGCCCTTCAATCACCAATAAAAATAAAAGTGGAGAAAGAGGGCATCCTTGCCTGAGCCCTCTGCTACTGCTAAATAAAGAAGTGGGGGAACCATTTCTCAAAACAACATAGTTTGTTGAAAAAAGTGCATTCCATAGTCCACCTGGAAACCTCATAAGGAAAACTGATTTGAATAAGAATGAAATGAAGAAAAGACCAATCCACCCTATCATGAGCTTAAACCAGATTCACCTCCAGAATGAAAGATTGAATCTTTTTGGATTTTATCAAATGTAAACATTCTTGTGCAATGCCAACTGTATGCAATATCTGTCTATTGGGTAAAACCCCAAATTGTTCCTTTGATATACATCTTCCCAATGATGATCTGATTCTATTTGCAATAATTTTGTGATAATTTTATAAGTCAGATTACACAAAGATATAGGTATGCAATCATTAAAGGTATACGGATTATCCCGTTTAGGAATAAGGGCAATATATGTAGAATTTAGGCAAGAAGACATCTGCCCAAGTCTTTTAGACTCATTAACCACCTCTGTTATCTCTTGACCAATCATGTCAAAGAAATGCAAAAACAATTCCATTGGCCAACCATTAGACCCTATGCTCTTAGCCTTAGTAAATTGAGATAAAACTTCTTTTACCTCGTCAATCTTCACTTGTGCTCCAATCTATTGTCTCTCATCCTCATTGAAAAATATAGGATGCATTTTATGAGCTTTAGTTGTTTTTTCTAGATTTGAAGAATCATCATGCCTATAAATATCTTTAAAGAAATGTACTACAACCCTTTCCAGGAAGTTCTGATCATTTAACACATCACCATTTCTCGACTTAAGTTCCCATATAGAATTAGTAACCCTTCTTTGGTTTGCAAATCTATGAAAACAATTTGTATTATTATCCCCAACTTCAAGCCAAACAACTCTACTTTTTAGGCGCTAGGTTTCTTTTACCTATCTTAAAAAAAATTCCCTCTGCGCCTGAAGATAAATAAGTCTTTCCTTTCTTTCTGTTAAAAAATAATCTACATCCATATCCCCTTGAAGTTTATGAAGTTCCAGTTCAATCAAATTTAGATCCTTGACATTCTCAACTTTCATTTCTTTTTTCCATTGAATAAATTCAGTATTGAGCAAAGAAAGTTTTTAACAAAACATGCCATAGGGGGCAGCAAAAATGAACATGAAAGCATCCTCCATTTTTCTTCTACCATTTTACAAAAAACTGGATCCTCCAACCAATAAAGATTAAACTTGAAAGGATATTGAATCAAGCTCTTTTCACAATCCAACTAAAGGATAACTGCTTTATGATCTAATACCCTTGTAGCAACATACCAAGATCTATAACGACCTAAAGTTGAGCATAATTGATTAGCATTAGAAATCTATCCATGCATTTTGTAATAGTCGTTGAACCAACTCTCCCATTAGAACAGGTTGGAACCAAAATGTTTGGAACAATGTCAACCAAACTCACATTTTCAAAGAGAGGTCTAAAATACCAGAGAGAGAGAGAGTCAATAACATTACCAGCACCCCACATTTCATTTGATGACAGGGTTAGGTTGAAATCTAGAGCCAAAATCAAACCACTGTCTTGCAAAATACCATCCCTATCAACATTCTCCCAAAATTCTTGCTGATGATTATAAGGCCCATAAACATTTAAAATCCTAATGGAGGACTCATAGCCCTTGACATTCCCTTCCACTACAAGTCCTACAACTGTAACAAAGGACCTAAAATCAACACAAATTGGATCCCATGCCAAAAGAAGAGCACTTGACATACCCGAAGAATCAATAACACATCATTTCCAAGATGGTTTAATCTTAAGAAAAAATTTACATGCAACAAAAGAAGGAGCCATTGTTTCATGCAATAATAAAACATAATGATTCACTGTCTCAAACAATCTTTTGATGGAAGCTCTTTTGTGTGAGCTATCTATCCCTTTTATGTTGAGGGAAATTAGTTTCACTAAGAAACTCCATCTTGGGTTGCATCCTCTCTAAGAGACCCATGACTAGAAGACAAAAAATCCCCTGAAATAGTTTCCAGACCTTTTTGGAAAAGAGAAGTAACTCTTGGATTACAGAAACGAGGTTCTAGCTCTTCCTTTGGACGAAATTTGCCTTTTTTGTTCTGAGGAGGCTTCCTAATCGTCACATTTTTCGATCTGATTGAGGAAATAAGAAGAATATCTGAGTTCCCATCTAAAATGGTGGAGTAACTAGGAATAGGTTTTTTAGCCACAACCTCTTATAAAGTAGGGAAATCCTTCGGAGTGAAAGGATCAAGAGAATGAGGCAGAGGTGAAGGAGAAATAGTTATAGACAATGGTTGAGCAGATACTACCAGATCATTTTCCATAGGTAAACTCTGAGCATGTTCCCTTAGAGTATTAGAACAAAATATAGAGGAATCAACCCTCAAACCCTTATTATCTTCCCGCTCCAAAATAAGGGTTAGGGTTTGATATACTCCCACCACGGTACCCTCCATCTTAGAAATTATTGCCATCCCATTAGAGTTTAATTTATCTCCTCAAGAAAAAACATCCATCAAAAGAATATCTTTGTCCCCCCATATAATCAAAACAAACCCTAGAAGTATTATTAACCAAACCCTTATGCTCTTTCAGTTGCTCAGTAGGAGTAAGGGTTTGATTGCCCCCTTCCAATAAACCCTCGATTAAAGGTTGAGAAGGAGAATTATTCTTTAAATTTCCTCTTCGAACCCCTCCATCTAATTCTAAACCATAAAATAATAATCACTTTAATATTTCTTTATTTGACATAAATTTCATAAGGACAGAGAGAGAATTGCATAACTTACCTAAAAATTTTGGCATCGAAGAAGCATCCAACAGAATAGGAAACTTTAATCTAGAATCCATCTCATCAACCACTTCAACGAACAAAGATTTATGCAAATCCACCTCCAAAGCCCAAAACAAGCATTGGGGAAATTAGCTTTGACATGTTCAGTTTGCCTATAGTTATGACACCGGAAAGGAATTTTCTAGTAATCCAGTCGTTGGACAAAGGAGACACTATCCCAAACAACTTCCACTTGTTTTGGAAGACCTTCCTCAACATCAATACCAACCAACACATGAGGAATTTTCCTTTCAGGATCCAAAAGTTGATCCTCTTCCATGATAATAAATCTTCCAATTGAATTAGCAACTGCCATAAAACTAGGAAGACACAAATGATGTAAGGGGAAACCCGGTAACAAAACCCATAAGTGATGCCTTTGCAATTTCTCTTTCCAGGGGTTAAAACTGAAATGCTATTGGATGAGAACCAAGTACCCTTTTTCAATAACACAAAAACACTCCTCAATCTTCTTCTTGTCCTCCTCCGTAAGAAACTGGAAGCAGATCCACCCATTAACATAAGAACCATAGGAACATTTTTTATAACAGGCTTCCATTTCACCTGAATCCATTCCAAAATCTCCATTCAAGTAAGTTTAACAAATTCAAATTTCTCCAACAGAGCCTTTGTAGACAGAGACAACACCATGTTCATAGTAACGTCTTTGCCTATAACACAAAGAGAGCACTCCCACTTCACTTTCTCACTTTTTACCCTTCTCCGAGACTTGAAATAGTCAGATTTAGCTACACACTTATCAAATCTAGAAGGTAGAAGTTCTCCATCAACAAGGCATCCATTAGGAGACCCAACAAAGGTGTGTGTATCAACAAAAATAGAGGTATGAGGAACAAGATCATGAGAAAAACAAATAGGGTTTTCACCATCTGCTACCCAAAAATCAGAAGGTACAAAGTCCGTCGGAGTATCAGGTTTAGTCTTCACCATGAGGCCATAAGATGATGGAAACGAAGAGAACACTTTAGTATTCTTAGAGAAACTGCTAGGTGTAGAAAATTTTCATGACCCAGAAAGAGAAGTAACAAGAGATTGCCAACCATCCGATCCAACCGTATGAGGATAGCCATCAAGATTCCCCTTGTGGGGCATATTAAGGGGACCCAACTACAACAAACCTGTAAAGACCATAACAAACCTAGAAAAAGAAAAAGAAAAAGAGGGAAATGATCGTGAAAAGACAACCAACAGGGGAAAATGTTTGGGAATTTAC
Organism: Pseudotsuga menziesii; assembly: GCA_001517045.1. Lineage (NCBI taxonomy): Eukaryota > Viridiplantae > Streptophyta > Pinopsida > Pinales > Pinaceae > Pseudotsuga > Pseudotsuga menziesii. The sequence continues at coordinate 590,699 of LPNX010796797.1, read as the reverse complement.
ATCCTACGAATTCCCACTTTTTTTATTTGGTCGGTACTAGGCTAACCCATAAGGCTAGCTTTACTCCA
>LPNX010796797.1:513099-590610 GCA_001517045.1 Pseudotsuga menziesii | reverse complement strand
TATATATATATATATATATATATATATATATATAACCTTAAAATTAGATTATTATTATTTACAACATAAAGCTTTATAATGCCATATGTTGATTTATCTTTTATAATATCATATAACTTTATAAATTTAAAAACTCTCATATTATATTAAAATTTTGTAAAACATTATCATGACTTTATTATTTTATTATACCAAAACTTGTAATTGAATTTTTGGGAATCATTATTATGGTCTCATAATGAGTGGGCTTAACTGTGAAGACTATGTGTTTTCTTATGAGAAGTTAAGGGGTGGGTTGGACAATGGGGGTAAACTTTAGTAAAGTCTCATATAATTTTATGTTTGGCAATTGGTTAAATTTAATAAAATATCATAAATTAAATTATTAGTCCCTGCCTACAGTGGAGATTATTGTTTTCATTTTTTTCCATTAATTGTATAGAACTAGATTTAATATTTCAACATTTGTAAAGTTTAACTAAAGTTTTGGTTAATTTAATTTATTTATTTTAATTCTGAATCATATTTCTTTTTATTATGATTGGTACTTTACCATAAAAATTACTAATAAAAAATGAATGAAAACAAATTTTACCAACTAAAAGTTTTCTTATATGGAACGACAAAAGTTTAAGAAAAATTCTAGTTTCATAAAGAAAATTTACTAACTAAAAGTTTCTTTAGATGCAAGGACAAAAGTTTAGGAAAGCTTATAGTTTCATTAAAAAATTTACCAACTAAAAGTTTCCTTAGTTGCCAAGATGCCAAGGACAAATGTTTAGGAAAGCTTCTAGTTTCATTTTTTTTGCTATTACTGGTTCACTTTCCTAAAGGCTACTCCTGTATTCTACTTTTTCTTCGTTTTTTCCTTTTTAGATTGCTTTTTGCTTTTAATATTCATGGAAACGACAAAAGTTTTGGAAAGCTTCTAGTTGCATAAAGAAAGTTTACTAACTAAAAGTTTTCTTAGATGCAAGGGCAAAAGTTTAGGAAAGCTTATAGTTTCATTATAAAATTTACCAACTAAAAGTTTCCTTAGATGCTGGCAAATGTTTAAGAAAGCTTCTAGTTTCATTTATTATTATTATTACCGGTTCACTTTCCCAAAGGCTACTCTTGTATCCTACTTTTTATGCTTTTTTTTCCTTTTTAGATTGCTTTTTCTTTTTAAAATTCAATATTCTCTTCCAACTACAACCATCTCTTCATTATTTCATATTTGTCACAAAGTTTATTGTTAAATTTTTTAATTCAAAACAACGCATGCTACCAAAATATCTCATGTAATTTTTTTTGTTTAATGTAATTTGTTTTGTTCATTAAATTTGATTAATCTCCAAGTAGCCTAGATTGGTGAATGCATTGATGTTTTGTGTGCTTATTTTTATGGTGTGCAAGGGCTAGATAAATACCATTCAAAGTATACGTAGCCAAAAAATCCAACTCTTTTGGATAAAAATGCCAAATATTTTGAATCTACATCGTTATTGAAGAGAAGACAAAGCTGGTTATGTACTCAAGGTTGCAGTTCAAGCCATTTGTACTGTACTTTGGTGTTCAACACATCTTGGCAATTTGTATTGTGCTTACTTTCCCGTGTGTTCAAGGCATTTTGACTATTTGTACTATGTATGCTTCAAGGTCTTATTTGTACCATGTATGTTTCAGGGTTTTAAAAAGCAGAGTATTAAATCTGAGGATGAAAGAAAACATGTTATAATAAAACTATTTATAAAAACTGAAAGCTATTAGAAAAGAACAAGTTAAATCTTCATTGATATATTTCATAAATGATGTATTAATTTCTTTAAAAAACATAATATGCACTTAAAAAATAATATGCTCTTTGCAGCATGCCCAATTTTTATTGATTTATTATTTCTTTTAAAAATTTTGTGAATTACACATTCCACTCTATTAAATCATGATGTATTTTTTTAAAATTAATTTATATTACAATATAAAATAAAATAAAAAAACTCATAGCAAACCTATTTTAATGGTGAAACTTCTTCGTTTCAATGACATGAATTAATATATTCACTATAAGATTATTATTTTTGACAAAAATCACTTTCTTATTTTCTAAAAAGATTTATCTCTCTTAATTTAACAAAAACTTTATATTTTGTATTTGCTTGGATAAAGATTTTCAACACATTAAATTAGTTTTTATATTACAATATAAAACAAATAAACAAAACTGATTTTTTTTCTTTTTACTATTTTAATGGTGAAATTTCTTTATTCAAGTTTTTTTTTTTTAGGAGACGTAAAAAGCACTCCTTGGTATTCTATTGAATCAAAGGAATTGTGTACATCATCAGGAAATATTAGAACCAAACAAGTGGCCTCTAACAACTAGCAACTAGCCAGAAAATACAGCTTACATCGATAGCAAATACAAAGAAAATGTGTTCCTTCAGAACCTGCTACTGACAAACCCAGGGATTATGTACTAGAAAAGTTCCTCTCATAAACTCACTACATAGATATCAACCAAGCATGACCATAAGGAAGATAATAAGATCCCAGAGCCATCAACCAAGGCATGACTAGGGTCATCTCTCATAGTCAAATGTCATGACTAATCAACAGGAAACAAACTTGCACATATATGAGTCAAAACCAAAATAATCAGAAGACCCGCAGGCCTTTGGCATATCAGAGCAATGCTCTCAAAATAGATGAATTCTCACATCCTCCAAATGCTCTCCTTCACATATTTCAGTAAAGGTAAGATGGTCCGATACCATATTAAGCCCTGCCTTGGATAATGTATCTTCCCTCTTGTTGTATTCCCTATAGACATGGCTGAAATTCACATAAGTGAACGAAGTTTTAAGCTTTTTGGTGTTGTTGCACCAATCTTCTAAGTTCACCATGGCAAGAGTGGATTCTCCCTTTGCCCAATTTATAATCATAGAGGAGTCGCCAAAGACATGTAGATATGGTAATCCAATGTCTTTGGCAATGTACAATAATGCCAAGAGTGCCAGTAGCTTGGCTCTTGTGTTAGTGTTGTATCCATAGCCTAAAATAATGGAGAAATAATGTTGTTCATTAATCCAGAGATAGGAACCCGCACCTCCTATTGAATCAGTTGCAGCTCCATCAAAGAAAGCCATAGGAAACTGTTTTTTTGGAGGAGGTCCAATATTTCTGACTTTACTTCTTTTAATATGAGGTACTTGGTGAGTAGTGACCTTAAGCATAACCCTATGGTAGAGTATGGAAATATTAGGTTCTATGTTCTGAAATATGTAGTTGTTCCTGGTCTTTCAGAGATTCCAAATGACAAAAATAGGCAAATACAGAAGATCCCCATCCTTGGAGAACCAGCTGATGAGGTTCCCGGAGAGAGTCAGATTTGACCAAATTAACTCCACATTGAAGAAACTATCTAAGTTGTGTAATACCTCTTGCATGAAAGAACGGTCAACAAATAAATGATCAATAGTTTCAGCATCTAACTTGCATAGGCTACATCGACTGGGACCAATCCAACCCCTCTTATACAGGTTGTCCCCAGTATTAATTTTCTTATTATAAGCCAGCCATGTAAAGCACTTGAGTTTCCGCGGGATATTGAATTTCCAAACCTTTAAGAGAATATTTTTTGAAGGTTGAGGCAAAAAATCCGGCACAATGAGTTCATATGCTTTTTTTGTCAAAACCAAGCCAGATTTCTTGTCATACATCCATAGCAGAGAGTCTTCAGAGTTTCTTAACTTAATACCACCATGAGATAGGCCTTTTACAAAGGTCATCCATAGATCATCCCAATTACCCCCCAAGTCAAGATCCGCAACAAAGTACCAACCATTGTAACCATGTGAAAAACCATCCTGTTTCTAAGCCTGCACTAGATATGTGATCCCATAGTCTGCTAGATAATCCCTTAGGTCCTCCAGGAGAGAAAACGAAGCATCAAGACCTGCTATAAGATCGACACCCAAACGGATTTTCCTTCCATCTCCCACCTTCCATCCAAGCTTACAAGTAATCCAAGACATAATTGTAATAAAACCATTCTAGAAATATGAAGTACCAATGACTGTGAAATTTCGAGCTCTGATCTAGTCCTCCAAGGGTCTATTTTTTAAATATCTATGTGTAATGATACAGCTCCAAATACCGTTCCCCATTAGAATCTGCCATAGACTCTCCAATCTGAGAGAGATCCCAAACCATTCCAAATTCTTTATATCCAACTGCCAAATTCATAAGGTACAGAAACAGTTATCCAACTAGCCAAGTGGTATCGCTGATGACCCTCAGAATTCCGCCACAAGAATGTAGATATAGAACTCCTCAACAAATTCAGAATGGATTTGGGGCATCTGGCCAAAGCAAACCAATAAACCGCAAGCCCTGTAAGAACCGATTTAATGAGAACTAATCTGCCTCCAAGTGTAAGCAATCTATAAGTCCAATTCTTAATCTTATTTTCAAACATTTCCACCATCCAACGCCAATTTGAAGATCTGTAACCTAGAGGTTTCAAACAATATCCCAAGTATTTAAACCCAAAAGTAATAGGAGCCATGCTGTAGGGAAGGAGAGCTGCAATTTGTCGACGAGTTTCTTCATCAACATTTTGATAAAGGAAAGAGGATTTTTCAGTGCTTACAGCCATACCCGTAGCTGAACAAAATAAGTCCAGAGCTTCTTTGTAGGCACCCCATTCATTAACAGTACCTATCCCAAAAAGGATCACATCGTCAACAAATAACAAATGAGTTAGAGACAGACTAGGAGAGTACTGGAAACCTTTAATGTGACCCTTTTGCTGAGCATCCAGTATGATCCCGTTGAGACTCTCAATGACCAAGATAAATATGAATTAATATATTTATCATTTTTGAAAAAAAATACTTCTTATTTCTTAAAAGATAAATTTTTCTTACTTTAACAAATATTTTATATTGTGTCTTTGTTTGAATATAAATTTTCACATTGTTATTTTTTAAAATATTTATTGAGCATAACTATATTTTTCAAAGTGGTTTATATACCCTGATGGACACTATAATTAAAAAGGGTATCAATATCATCTTATCTTTTATATTAACAACTTAGTTGTTGAGGTTCATGAAAGTATTTTTTTCATCAATGTTTCTCAGGTTCTTTCTAAGCTTATTAATAGTCTTACACTAATGTGGATACACGATTATATGAGTTGCTGCATTAAATTTAGTTATGATATTTTTCGTTGTTTTTAATTATGATTTACATAATTAATAAAAAAATTAAAAGATTTTTTATAGATTTTCTAAAATAATAAAAAATGAAATAAACTCATATATATATAACATATAAAATTTACAAACTACAAACTATTATAATAAATTTAGATAAAACACAAAATATAAAATAAACAAAATAAACCTATTAAAAAAAATAAGTATACCAAATTATATCCCATAACCTACTTATCGAGTTCTTTTCTTTTTCGTATTATTGTTAATATTCTTGGTACCATTAATTGGTATGATCTTTTCTTGAAGATAAAGAGCTCTGAATAAACCTTTACAATTTTCCGGCTTCTTGTATAGTGCACCTATTTTTCTATCTGGTGAGGTGCTTTTGCATGCATATTTTGAGAGACTTCATCATTGCAAATCACAACTTAATAAATATTTACATATAGAATAATATTAATAATAATATATTTAAATAAAAAATGATGACACATTTACATAGTCTATATGCAATTTACTTCACCAAACCTATCTAGATACATATCTCTAAATAATGTAATCAAAGAGTTCGTATGCGTATGTTTTCAGTATTCTCCGGGAAATGTGAAGAAGTAGGTTTTATTGCAATAATATATGTCATTGTTTTTTGAATTTTCTCATGGCTTAAGACTTCAACCATTATAGTTTGGACAACATTACTCCATATCTATGTTTTTGCTTCTTTTTTTCATTATTATTCTTTGTTACACATTTAATATATCAACATATCCAAAAAGAAATTAAAGTTTTTTTTAAAATTTATATATGAATTTCTTTCAAATCTAATAGATGCCTTACAATAAAAATGAAAATTTAAAAAATTAAAAAAAAAAAAGAAAAAATTCATAATATCAATGCACGAAAATTTCCCTGAATGTGAAGAGGAAAGCTTATTTTTTTCTTCTTCTGATTTGATTCATTTTTCTAACTTTATTGGATATACCCTTTTAGAAATATAAGAGGGCGAGGAGAATCCGAACTTCGTCTGTGTTGTTAGTCTTTGTGATTTGGAACATCAAGTAAATGGTATTGGTTATGAAGAGGTAATTGCAGTTTTCTAGGTACCATTATCTTATCTTTTCCATTAAATTCTAATCTAGTAATCTAATTTGGAAATTCACAACAATCTTCGATTATGATGCAACTTGAGGACAATCATATGGCATGATGATCTATTAAAATCTAATCTAGTAATCTAATTTGGAAATTTACAACAATGTTCAACTTGATACAACTTGAGGACAATCATATGGCATGACAATGTACAACCAACTTACAGACACGATAGAGTTATTTGTGTTCGCAATCCAATATTTCATGAAATTATAAAATAATTATTTCAACTTTTTTGTATTTTGATTTGAAGTTATGCAATTGCAATTTTTGTATTATTTTAAATTTCTTGTAATTTTTTTTTTTTAAGGTAAAACTTTGCTGCTCTCAACCCTTGTCATTATTATTATTTACAAAATAAAATATACACACCATCTCACTTTCCATGTTATTGAATTTTAATAAAAAGTAACACCCAAGTAATCAGCATTTTAGTGAAAGAGTTTGCGGGTAACACTACTCGTCAAACAACATATTAAAAAGAACTCCTTCCAAGTAATCAGCATTTTAGTGAAAGAGTTTGCGGGTAACACTTCTCGTCAGACAACTTATTAAAAATAATTCCTTCCGCTTCGACTTCGAGATTAAACAAAATACTTTGATTTCGCCCTCTCTTCAATTCTCTATAATGTAATACAACGTCTAAGGAGCACGGAAATATGATGAGAAATATGGGTAAGTGCGATGCTCTAGAGCGGGTTAGAATGTGATACAACTCGGGGTACATAAATACGATGGACAATAAGGATAAGTTGGTGGTTCTAGACATTAGATGGGTGGATTTTACATGGCCACGACCAACACCAGCGACACAACTGAATACGTTTCATAATCTTTCATTTACGCTTCATTTTAATGATCCTGTTGTACATGAAGTTCATTCAAATTTTCAGCTTTTCCTGGCGAGAATCAGCCGTACTCATACTTTGCTTCTGAAAGGGAGCAATATTTGAAGTGGGTTTCCCGTTTTCTGGAGAATCTTTATTAATGTAAGTTATAAGTTCCATTTGATTGCTTTGGTTTTTAATTTTCCTTTATAATCATATATATATGAAACCCAGGATTTAAAGCAATATGCTGTTCCTCTCCCAAGTTTTCAGGCTTGTGTTTTTCCTCTATCCAAATCTGCCACTGCATTTAATTTTTATTAATGCCTTCAAGCTGCTATGTGGTGTATTTATAGCTTGACAGCGTTTGTTGGCGAATTACATTATGTCAGCATAGTCAAGTAATTCTTAGTACCCTGTGGCTCAAGTCTGCTTAACACTAATGCCAGCCCATCTAAACCGAGTCTGATATGCACCTCAAGTTGCAACGGTCACTGTTTAGATGGTTTTATGTCAGTGTATATATTCAATGCACCCACTGCATATTCTACACACACGAAAAGTTAATGGATCACCCCACTCTATGCACTTGGCTTTTCTTAGTGCAACCATCATGTATGATGTCTAGATACTATTTTAAGATGAAAGCTGCTATATGTAACTATTTTGTGCTAGTTGTGATGCAAGAGCATCGTGGCATGCCAACAATGTGATGAGTTGGTCACATGCTGTGGCATATTTTTGGTTGTTTGATGAGTCATAGTTTGTTAGTGGCGGTAGGAATGATGACAGATCATGACTCGCTGCGTGGAGATTAAGCCATAGTTTGTTTGTTTGTGACATGAACGTTTTCATCATGCTTTGTAGTTGTTTGTTTTCAGTTGCAGGACCACTTAGGGTAGGAGGTTATAGTTTAGCTTAAATAGACAGATTAGAGTAGAGGGGGTTTTGCTCTTCAGCATTAGAATTCCAAATTTGCAGAGTAAAGGACAAACCTGCGTCTGGTTCCGCTCGTAAATATTTTGAATAGACTGAAGAAGAGAGCCGAGCTGTGTGTTTGCTTAATAAGAAGAGTAGCTGTGTGTTTGTAGTGTTATTAGCCTCTATGCATTTACAGTTTGAATTGTAAATCCGTGAAGAGCCAACTTTGGCGGTTCCTAAACATCTATGTATTTCTGTGAAATTATTGATTCAAGTGTTAAATGGCTGCTTGAATAGATGAAATAGGTTGTAGATGCATGCATAGAAGTGTTAGGCTAATGAATCTTGAGGCCATTTTGGACACCAAAGTGGTAAAGAGTACAGGGAATAAAGACTATTTAGAGTATTTGGTCAAATGGAAGAAGCGACCAATAGAGGATTCTACTTGAATGAGCACTGCAGAGTTGGAAGCCAAGGGTTTCACTGTAGCTGATTTAATGAACAGGGGTTCATAATTTTCACCCTTGTGAGTCTAATGCAGCAGCATCGTGGCATGCCAGCAATGTGATGAGTTGGTCACATGCTGTGGCATATTTTTGGTTGTTTGATGAGTCATAGTTTGTTAGCGGCAGTAGGAATGATGGTGGATCATGACTCCCTGTGTGGAGATCAAGCCGCAGTTTGTTTGTTTGTGACATGGGCGTTTTCATCATGCTTTGTAGTTGTTTGTTTTTAGTTGCAGGACCACTCAGGGTAGGAGGTTACAGTTTAGCTTAAATAGACATATTAGAGGAGTAGAGGGGGTTCTTCTCTTCAGCATTAGAATTCTGAATTTGCAGAGTAAAGGATAGACCTGCGTCTGGTTTCGCTCGTAAATATTTTGAATAGACTGAAGAAGAGAGCCAAACTATGTGTTTATGTGTTTGCTTAATAGGAAGAGTAGCTGTGTATTTGCAGTGTTATTAGCCTCTATGCATTTACTGTTTGAACTATAAATCCGTGAAGAGCCGACTTCGGCGGTTTCCTGAATATCTATGTATTTCTGTGAAATTATTGATTCAAGTGTTAAATGGTTGCTTGAATAGATGAAATAGGTCCTAGATGCATGCATAGAAGTGTTAGGCTAATGAATATTGAAGATTGCAGGATGGATTGATCGATTCTCTGATCAATCGGCGCAGCACGCAGACTTTCTACCCTTAACAAGTGTTTTGCAGAGAATGAACGGTGGGGATTGAGTCCGCAGACGAAGATCTGACGGTCCAGGAGAGATCCGCAATGGAAGTTGCGAGGGCGATAACGGATCCACAAAGATTTGTGAGATCTGCACCAAAGAGTAGATCGACGGTCGTGGAGAAGGTCGCAAAGATCTGACGGTTGTAAAAGTTGCGAGAGAAAAATTGCGGAAGGAAAGTTGCGGGGGAGCAACTTTGGAAAGTTGACATCCCACATGCGGAAAGCCTGTTGCGGAAACGTTGCTACGGGAAGGAAATTGCGGGGAGGTAATTTAGCATCGAATTTGGCTGAGGGCTAAATTTGGCTATCCTACTAAGTGTAGGAGCCACCAAATCCTGGAGGTGCTGGTTGGGTTGGCTATGGTTGATCCGCACCTGCACCAATTTTGGTATCAGAGCAGGGAGAAGCTCGTGTGAGAGAGAAGTGTAGCAGTAAAAGCCTGAGAGAGCAAATAAGAGTGCTCAAGAGGTTCTAGATAGAGAACCATCATTACCAAAAGACCAAGTACAAAGAAGGGGCTTGGTGAGGTAAGTTGTAGCAGTGTGAAAGAGAACTGTTATTGCAGAGGCTTAGTGCAAGAGGATGGTTGCACGCATAGGCAGAGCAAGAGGTCATGACAGAGGTCGACCAGTAGGGAACGCAGAAGTTATGGAAGAAATGAGGGAGCTACGAACACGTCTGGAAGCCATGGAGACAAGCAGACGAAGAGACCTAGAAGCAAGGGATGTAAGTGAACCTGAGGATGAAGAGCAAAGAGAAGAAGCTGCACCTATGCAGGAGACACTGGAGCTAAGGTATTTTAGATCGATTCTAGGAGCAACTTCAAGGCCGAAACCTGAGTTGTCTACCTATGATGGAAGTCTCATTGCTGAGCATCTCATTGACTGGATTAGTGAGCTGGATAACTACTATGAGTACGACGATATTGAAGAAGACAAGAGAGTCAGATTGGCCGTGACAAGGTTGAAAGGGCATGCATCCTTGTGGTGGGATAGTGTGCAAGTAGAAAGAAGGAGGAATAATAAGTCGTTGATAAAGAGCTGGGATAGGATGGTAGCAAATATGAGGGCTAAGTTCGTACCCAAAGATTACCAGCTAATTTTGTATAGACAGGTACAGAACCTTAGACAAAGATTGTTAACAGTGAGAGAGTTCATTGAAGAGTTCTACAAAGTAAACCTAAGGGTAGGATATGCGGAAGAGTCAACAGAAAAGGCTGCTAGATATGTCAATGGTCTAAGGATGGATATCCAAGAAGAGATCAGCATGATATCACCTAGAACAATGGAGAAGGCATATCAATGTGCCTTGAGGGAAAAAAGAAAAGATAGCAAGGAAGCAAAGCTTCAACAGAGGTCGAGCTTCAACCAGAGGAAGAGGACAACCAGCTGGAAGAGGAAGATTTGGAGCACAGAGGGGAGAGTCCAGTAACTCTAACCAGCAAGAGCAGTATGGTAGAGGAGGCAACTCTAGTAGAAGAGGACCTTACCAAGGAGGTAGAGGTAGAGAAAGAGGCAGAGGAGCTGTCTATAGGTGTTACAAATGCAACCAGTTGGGGCATAAATCATTTAAATGTCTAGGGAAGGAAGATGTATGACAGAGAGGAGCCTATGTAGCTCAGAATGAGTAGCAGCAAGGAGAGTTGACAGTGGCGGAAGTTTTGCTAGAGACAAGAGAGTCTTTGATGATGAATAAAGTCTTGTTGAAACCTGAGAAGGAGCAAGCGGAGCCTGCTCAAAGAAAATCTTTATTCAGGACCACGTGTAAAGTCCAAGGGAAGTGTTGTAAGATGGTGACTGACAGTGGGAGCACTGACAATCTTGTTCCCACAGAGATGGTGGAGAAGCTGAGTTTAAAGAGGACCAAACATCCCGTTCCATACAAAGTATCTTGGTTACATAAAGGACATCAAATCCTGGTAAGTGAGCAGTGTGAAGTTGATTTCCAAATAGGTCCATATAAGGACAAGATTCTGTGTGATGTTATGCCCATGGATGTTTGTCATATACTATTAGGAAGACCGTGGCAATTTGATAAGAAAGTGATTCATGATGGTAGGAGTAACTGTCATAGTTTTGAGCAGAATGGGATAAGACATGTACTTCACCCTTTACAAGAAGGTGGTACAGCAGGACAGTGAGCACCCAAAGTCCTGATGTTGTCAGGAAAAGAATATTTGCAACAGATTGAGAAGAAAGAGTTGAACTATGTTGTGGTATGCAACCCGAGAGTGGTGACAATGAAGACTAACGTGACAGATCTACCTGAGGAGATTTAGGAGATGCTGAGCGAGTTTAATGACATTGTGGTGGATGATTTACCCAATGAGTGACCACCAAGGAGGGATATAAGCCATCAAATTGATTTTATTCTAGGAGCTAGTTTACTAAACAAGGCAGCGTATAGGTTGACACCTCAAGAGAATGAAGAGGTGAGGAAACAAGTCCAAGGATTGTTGGACAAAGGATTGGTCCAGAAGAGTCTGAGTCAATGTGCAGTACCAGCAGTATTGACACCAAAGAAGGATGGTGAGAGGAGGATGTGTACTGACTCCAGAGCAATTAACAAGATTACTATCAGATATAGGTTTCCATTACCAAGGATGGATGACATGATCAATTGCCTAAGTAGGGCAACGTGCTTTTCAAAACTGGATTTGAAGAGTGGATATCATCAGATAAGAATCAGAGAAGGAGATGAGTGGAAGACAACCTTTAAGAGAAATGATGGGTTGTATGAGTGGTTGGTCATGCCATTTGAACTGTCCAATGCACCAAGCACTTTTATGAGATTGATGAATGAAGTCTTCAGAGATTTCATAGGTAAGTTTGTGATAGTTTACCTTGATGACATTTTGGTTTTTAGCCAAACAAAAGAAGAGCATCTGAAGCATCCGAGATATGTTTTAGAGAGGCTGCACCAAGAAAAGTTGTTGGTAAATGTGAAGAAGTGTACATTTATGAAACCAGAGCTAGTATATTTAGGTTTTGTTATATCAAGAGATGGGTTGAGGATGGATTCAGAAAAGGTGCAAGCAATCATTGATTGGCCTTCACCTAGGAACATATTTGAGGTAAGAAGCTTCCATGGATTGGCAAGTTTTTATATCAAATTTATAAAGAATTTCAGTGGTATTTGTGCATCTATTGTCGAGACAATTAAGAAGGATAGACAACCATTTCAATGGACAGCAGAGGCTGAAAGGACTTTTTAGTTCTTGAAGAAGAAGATCAATGAGCAACCAATATTGAAGTTACCAGACTTCAAACACCCTTTCCAAGTAAAGTGTGACGCTAGTGGAGTAGCAATTGGAGCTATACTTAGTTAGGAGGACATACCTATAGTGTATTTTAGTGAGAAGCTGAATGATGCAAAGCAGAATTATTCATCTTATGACAAGGAGTTTTATGCTATTGTTCAAGCAATGAAGCATTGGAGACCTTATTTGATGCCTAGAGAATTTGTGTTATATTTTGATAACCATGCATTGCAGTACATTGTGCAGCAACCTAAGTTGAATTTGAAACATGTCAAGTGGGTTGAGTTCTTACAGAGCTTTACCTTTGTGTTGAAACACATAAGTGGACAATCAAACAGAGTAGCTGATGCCTTAAGTAGGAGACTGCTGATTCTGCAAGAGAATCAGATCCAAGTCTTGGGATTTGAGCATTTAGGGGATTTGTATGAGACTGACATTGATTTCCAGGAAGTTTACAGGGCTTGTAAGAATCCAGTGGAGGTGGACAGAGAGCCCAATGTTATCAGAACCGGACCGGAACCGGCAAAACCGGCTGGGGGTTGGCCGGTCTGGTCAGTAAAAAAATTTCCTCAGACTGGATTTTTTTCCAAACCGGGTATGGAACCGGCCAGTTCGTACTCTGTCGTACGGTTGCGGACTAGGGACTCACGGAACTCAATTAAAAAAAAAACACAAAATAAAACCTAACGTATGCTTCTAACCTAACCCTAAGCCTATCCTAACACTATTTAAAGACCGCCCCCACCCCCTACATCACTCACTTTATTCATTGCTAATAGTTTGGCAATCTTGAGAGCACGGTTTGTTGGGCAGTTTTGGAGTCTTTTTCAGCTGAGTTTTTTTGGTGGTTTCCAAGAACTTGTTGGGCATATTCAAGTGTGTTTTGCAGGGAGGATATTTGCACCCAAGTGTGTTTCCAAGAACTTGTTGGGCAAATTGCACTAGGTGCTATTTTGGATATTTGCACCCATATTTGCTATATATATGAGAAACTTTGCATATTTGTGTATTAATGGTTTGGATTCATATGTATGCACATGAATATATATGTTTTTTTACAAAATATGAATATTTTATGTATTTTTTAGTTTGTCGGTTTTTTGCCGGTTCCGGTTCGGTTCATATTTTGGGCTTTGCTGGTTCGATTATTGGTCCGGTTCCAATAACATTGAGAGAGCCATGGATGGAGTATGTGCTACAAGATGGTTTACTCTTTAGAAATAGTAAACTGTGTATACCAAAGTGTTCCATGAGAGAGAATTTGATACATGAAAAACACAATGGAGGTATAGAAGGTCACTTTGGAAGTGATAAAACCTTTGGACAGTTAGGTCGTTTCTATTTTTGGCCAAGGATGAGGTCTGAAGTTGAGAAGTTTGTAAGTAGATGCAGAGTATGCCAACATGCTAAAGGAAGAAGCCAGAACACAGGGTTGTATACACCATTGCTTATTCCAACTAGGCCTTGGGATTCTGTGAGTATGGATTTCATTCTGGGTTTACCAAGAACTCAGAGAGGACATGATTCTATCTTCGTAGTTGTTGATAGATTCACTAAGATTGCACATTTCATTCCATGCTACAAGACTAGTGATGCTACACACATTGCTAACTTGTTTTTCAATGAAGTTGTGAAGCTACATGCTTTACCTAGAAGCATCGTATCAGACAGAGATGTGAAGTTCATAGGTCATTTCTGGAGGACCTTGTGGAAGAAGTTGGGTACCAGACTAAACTTCAGTTTAGCATATCAGCCACAGTCTGATGGACAGATAGAGGTAGTTAATAGGAGTCTGGGAAATGTTTTGAGAAGTTTGATTGGAGAGGGTCCTAAGCAGTGGGATAGAGTATTAGCTCAAGCTGAGTTTTCCTATAATGATTCACCAAACAAAAGTACAGGGATGAGTCCATTTCAAATTCTGTATGGAATGTATCCAAGAGGAGTGTGTGAACTTCGTGACTTAGGTCAATTGGAGAAAAGGAGTGCTGATGGAGAAGAGTTTGCAACGAGGATCAATGAACTACAGGAGTAAGTGAAAGCAAGGTTATAGTAGAGTAACACCAGTTACAAAGCCAGAGTAGATTCCAAAAGGAGAGAAGAACTATGAAGTAGGAGATTTGGTCCTAGCATATCTAAGGAGAGATAGATTTCCAAAGGGAGAGTATAACAAGCTGAAGATGAAGAAGATTGGACCCTGCAGGATACTCAGAAAATTCTCAGCAAATGCTTATGAGTTAGAGATGCCTACTGGAGTGGTTATTTGCCCAATCTTTAATGTTGCAGATCTATATCCTTATGTAGCAGGTGATACTGGAACCTTTGCAGAAGGTGAAGATCCTACTGAAGACTTACAATGGGTGGGGCATGTTGTCCACTGATTGCACATCAACAGCAGAAATCAATTGAAAGCTTTCTCCTCACTTAGGAAAGTGGGAGAGGTGTGATAGCAGAAATCAATTGAAAGCTGTCTCCTCACTTAGGAAAGTGGGAGAGGTGTGACTTTGGGGGCAAGCACAGAGCTAGGTACTGTCACCTACTCCTAGCTCCTCCGTTTAGGCTAACTCCTAATGAAGCCAAGGGGGGTAGTCCCTACTGTTAGCACTCAAAATGTACCCAGGTTGTAAAAGGTATACTCCAAGGTAACAGCAAAACCCACTTTAGAAAGAAACTGGTATTTTCTTCCAGAGAGGGATCTCTCAATAAAGATTTTAACAAGACCAGATATAAAACAACACTTAAAGATTTGTATGTATGGCTGAAACAATCATATAACCATTGGGCATGGAGTCATATGCATATAAAGAGATCACAAAGATGTATACACAAGATTTATCAAAGGCAAGGTAATCACATCATCACAGTCATTCAATTTGATCCAGATGAAACAGAAGAGACGAGGAAACAGCCCATCAATACAGAGCGTCAAAGACGAATTCTATATCAACTTTAGCAGAGAAAATCATAAGATATCTGAAATGATGATTAAAGCATAAACATATGAATTCTAATCATCTAACGCTATATTCCAGATATGAAGAAAGAATAAAATGAAATGTTGCACAGGAAATACGATCACATAAAGAAAGAAGCACAGACTGTACTATCAATGATACAGGAATCTCTAACAAAATTCTCATGCATTCACTTTGGTATTAAAAAATAGATATGTTCTCCAAAGCTCTTGCTCCCGATGGGTTCCAACCCCCATCTCTTAAAAGACATGCAAATTTATACATAAAATAATAGGCCGTCCAAGAAGACCAATAACTGAATGATCAGCTTAATGTAGAGTTTTGTAACTGAATCCCTAACTCCTAGGAAGTTTGTTACAACTCCACTCCTAACAGATCATAAAGTAAAATCAACTTGATAACAAACTTTCGCCTAGCCAGCTCCACGTCTTTGCCCCATCAGCTCCACGTCTTTGTCCCATCAGCTTCTCAGTGCATAACACTTGTTTCTAGGAATGAAGAATATACTTTGTCTTTCCAAACCGCTCCACAGCTTTCCACTGCTTCGAACTTGGGGTGTCACATTCCATCATTTCCTGAATTGATACTTCGAGCTCCATATATGCTTCATATGACTTCTTGGGCAATCTGCTTCTGATAATTGCGAAGTTCTGTAGAATTTCGAAATCTTCTGTTAACATATCCACAATGGTTTTCCCTGTTAGGCTTTTCTCCAAATCATTAAATTTGGAGTGGTCCATGCGGCACTGGACAAGCAGGTTATGATAATGTTCCTGCGAGAACATCCGTCCCTCCTCGTCCTAGAAAGAAGGCAATCCGTCTTCGAACAGCTCTTTAAAATCCTGTTTGAAATTATTAACCTGCAAAAGCAATCCTTCTGATTTATCTTGGACCGTCTTGATTAAGTGATGCTTGTGGATGAATTTCTTTGCCCACAGCACTATTGATACTCTGTCCTTTATGCCCATATCGTGCAATTTTTGATGTGTCAGTGAATTCAGAAAATTCAGTGTGTTCTGAGCTGTAGTAAGAGGTCTTTTCTCCATATGTTCATTTACCAGCTTTAATCTCTGGTGAGCCAAATTTATCAGTATATTCAAATCATCAATAAAATTTAGATAGTGTCTGAACTTGGTAATCTCTATACACAAGGTATCCCAAATGATATGTTTTGCCCCCTGAAGAGGGCCTTTCCCAATGCTTTTTTCTTTTAGCTCATTGAATTTTTTCTGCAATTGATTCCCATCCTGCAATATTTGTTTTTTACTTTCACTTACTTTGGCCAATTCAGCTTTTATCTTTTCATTCTCTGCTTTCAACTCTTTAATTGCTTCATCTTTCAAGCTCACCTGGGACATAGGCACCAACAAATCGTCTGCAGAAAAATTATCCAATGGCTTGTCGATATTCACAATGGACAGGTCTTCATCAGTGGGGGTTTGACTCATTAACTCTTCCATAATTTCATTTTCGTCACTTTGGTCCTTTTTCATTAAGGAAATTTGAGATAATAGTTCATTCCGCTTGGCCTCCCACCCGTCCTTTTCTTCCTGTAGCTCGACAGCTTTTCCTTTATACTCCATCATCTCTTGATGGACTTTATCCTTTTTTTCTTGCAAAGCCATTAATTCAGCTGATTGGACATGCTCTGAACCTGGGATCTTCAGCTTTTTCTTTAAGACCTGGAGTGCATTATCTTTTTCCTCTAGCATCCTCTTGACTGCCTGGGTGTTATCTGAACTAACAATGTCTATTTGCAGCTTTCTAATCTGAATGACAGTTGCTTTATTCTCAACTCTCTCATGCTTCAATTGAATTTCTAACTTGTCTATCAAAACTTGCAATTTATTAATCCTTACCATGGCTTGCAATAAGTCTGAGTAAATGATGTCACTGGTTTGTTTGTGCAGTTGTATCTTATCCGGAGTATTGATTTTGTCCAGCCGGATCTCCATTTCAGACATCTTCTTGTCGTTTACTATAGTCATCTTAAATGTATTTCTCTCAGCATCTCTAGCAGAAACTAGAGAGGTTTTTGAACTGTATAAACTTCTCACTCTTGGGAGCAAATTTCTTGTCTCCTCCAGAGACTGTTTCCTCTTCTCCATATAGCTGGTTTTGAGCTCTTCCTTCGACTTAAATACCGGGCTTGATTCTGAACTGCCTACATCACTTTATACATTTTTAAAAGATAATTGATTTACTTGCACGGTTTTCATGGGAATTAGGGCAACTTTTTTGAAAACATCAGAAACTTCCTCATTTACCATTTCACCACCTTCAAGCAGCTTTGCCTTTTTATGGGACCCATCTTCGTCCACTTCCATACTGTCAATTTCAGACAAACTCCTCTTAACCGCATTACTAGCACCTTCTGTTATTTGGATTGCTGTGACAGGTACAGTATGCGCATCTTCGCCAGACTTTGACCTCTCAGTAAATTGCAACAAATTTGCTGTTTCAGCCAACCCCTCAACAGATTGGTGATCAAAGGGTTTATTCTTGTTTGCTTGCTTTCTCAAAGAGATCACATGGTGGGGATCGTAATTTATCCTTGGCTCTTTTTGGAAATCCAGACTCTCCAGCAACTTTTCTATAAAAGCCAAGGCACCTTTACTTTTAAAAACGAAAGTGCCAACCTTAAGCGGAAATTTTATGTTTGAGGATTTTTTGAAAGCACTGAAGTGCTCTTCTTCAGACTGCAGCCTCTGTCTCATAAATTCCAGGGCAAAAATCCTTGGGGTTAAAAAAGCAGGTAGTTTATACGGATGCCCTGTAAATCCATAAATCCTTAGCACAGTGGAGTCTTTCTGTAGAAACCAGTCCCCAATTCGGTCCTCAGGTGACGACTGCATTAAACTTTTCATCTCATTCAGAACACGAGGCAATTCCTCATCAAACAACATTTTGTACACTTCTGACATTATTGAATTAGCAAACTCGAACATGTTAATTTGCTTTGGCAGATCCGAAGAACAGATGGTATGCAAAAACTGGAGTTCATTGACATTGGAGCATAACAACATATTGAACAGATAGGTCTGGAACCTAAAAAACCGAACCTTTGGAAACTCGCTTAGCTGAAGATGGATTGCTTCAGCTAGGTATTCGTTTAGACTAAAAACCGGGGTTTACTGAGACTCAGAATCAGAGGAACTTATTCTCAACAAAAATCCGAGAATGACTTTGCCTATACGACAATCATCATCCAGACCTAGTACTTGACAAACTAAAGAAATGACTAATTGGACTTCACTCTTAAAAATATGTACGGGGTATGGTAGGAATATACCATCTAAAGATTGACCATCTTTTAGAACACTAGACAAGAATTGGCTGCGGGTTTCGGCTTCACACTTCTTGTATGATTCGACCAGGATTGACTCATTTACTGCCTCACGACTATCCGGGTAATTTTCAGGTAAACTGAGGTTTTCCCTAATGACTGTAGCACTGACCCTACAAAGAATTCGGGATGTAGATTGACTGACAATAATTCTCTGAGACGGGGAGTAGTTGACAGCACACCACTCTGCAAACTCCGGGAAATGGAGGGTTTGCTCGAGGGCGAAGTAGTACAGGAAAGACTTACAGACATTTAATACATCGTTCCCCTGTGAGTTATAATACCACAATTTCTCCTTACTGACAGACACGCTCCCTATGGATAGGAAGGGGTCGCACACGCTCCTATCTTTGTCCACTAATAACTCTTCTCTGTTGTCTACAACCTGACCAGACACTTGAATTTCTTTCCCCTGGTCCATTGCTTAATTTACAAAGGTAATTTGGACGGAAGAACTACAGGGTTTAAGCTTTACCTGGTTGGCTGTAGAAGCACGTGTTTGGAGCGTGCCCGAAACTGACAAATGGAAGCTACTGAATCGGCTAGTCCTTTTCACCCTTCCCGAACAAATAAAATAATAATGAGAGAAGTCAACCTTGCTTTTATAGGCCCCCACCGGCTTTCCGTAAACCACTTTTGTCTCCGGAGCCTACCACAATTCGCCACGTGGACAATAGTTTATTTTCCGCAACCACCATCCATTTCTATTTGCCGCGCAATTCCATTCTCCGGATTCATTCAAGACCATTGATCAGATTCTCCTTTAATTTCTAACCCTTGGATCACGTGCCACGTACCTCTTTCCGCCGGGCGTCTTGGTAATAAACAACATGCAAGTCTCCACCCTGGAAACATCTCCAACCGTTGATGAAAAGGCCTCTCATTAATCCGCCGTTAGATCGGGAAGGAGATATTCGATTCCGCTGAGTTTCCCGACCTTATCCTTCATGCAACTTCATGTTCCGGAATCGCCCACAGCCGTAGATGCGATCAACCTTTATTGGTGAGCCGTTGGATTAGGTGGCACCTATCAAATTCCGCTGGGCTCCGTCATTTTAACCACCGCGCAAGTTTGAGCTCCGGAATCATCCACAGCCATCGATGTGATATATCTTTAACTTTCCATCGTCGGATCAAATGCCACGTACCAAATTCCGCTGGGCACTTTGGGCTTATCTACCGTGCAGATTTTGGCTCCGGAATCAATCCCGACCATGGATGTGATCTAACTTTACCTCTTCACCGTTGGATAGAGTATTATGTACTCGATTCCGCCGGACTCTATTCCTTTAACCAACATGCAATTTCATAAGGCGGATTAAATATGGACCGTGGATCTGCCCGAGCCGGATTGATAGCCGTTGATCTGTGCATCCGATGAACGCCCGACCGTACTTTATCTTCCTCGCATTTCTGAGAGTGCAGAGGCAATCATGGCCATTGATTTCTGTCCTTTCAATTCGCACCATCAAATCCTTGATAACGGGATCTCTTTTTGGGCTATCATCATACTCTTACAATATATCTTTTAACCAAGGTTCGACAAGCAACCTATTATTTCTTCTTTATCATGATTTTTCATCCCCTTTGATAAATAATGGTGTAAACACCTACAAAAGAGTTTCTATGGCTCTTAAGTTGTTAAAGTGTTCTTTAAAGGTTGCGGATGCGGATGGGTGTTGTTTAGAAGTTATTATGATTTGAAGGTGTTCTACTTGTTATAAATGTGACACAAAATCAAAGAGCAATCCACGTTGCAACAAGAGATTAAAAGATAAATTTAAATTCTAGACTTCAATTAAGCATTCAGCGATAACAATTATACTAAGCCATAGACAATTGATCAAATAATATAATTATGCAAAACAAAACAAGGACCAGTGCCTTATGGAGTCAATGAAGCTGAAATGCGCTAGAGAATTAAACACATGTCTAGAAATTAATCTAGTGAATGTTAAATTGTCCGAGTGCTCTTGGTAAGTTTTAAGGATTTTAACAATGATCTTGCTTAAGGTGTCTAGGAAACCTAACCGGAAATACTTTTAGTGGCTCCGTTCGAAGACATGACGGACCTGTCTGGAATCACAAGCTAGGTGTTCAATAACTTAACCAGTAAGTGTCCAGATTGGGTTGCCCGGCGCCCACACTTGGAATTTGCCCACTACCTGAGTATTTATCGAGACAACGCCGATGCGTTGGTTATGGGGTAAAAGTTTTAATTTGTGTTGTTATTGCGGTCTTAGCAAGTCTGTTCACTATTCTGAGTACGAGCCCAACTCGAAAGTCAACAGAGCATACTAGGTGAAGGATATAAACGAAGTAAATTAATTAGAGGGAATGTGAGTTGAAAGATTTTATTAAGTAAATTGATTAAAACCTTTCGACAGAGAGCGCTCTTAGCTTTGTCTTATGACAAAAGTTCAAGAGACTTAGCTAAACTATATGCTTGATGCAAGGATATGCAGTGGGAATGCTCTCCGATAGAGAGTGCTCTTGACTTGGATTATGGCAAGTTCAAGAGACTTTAGAGATTAATTGATTAACTTATTAAACAATGAAAAGACAACTCTCCGATAGAGAGCACTCTTGATCTACAAAGTGAGATTCAAGATATTTCTACTTTAAACAGTTGAATTACTTATGAAAGGTACAAAAAACTTAAAAGATGAAGTAATTAACTTGGTTAATGAAACAAAATGGGTTAATCTAACAATTAGTATTCTAAGAGAAATAATGCAAGTAATATAAGCGAAAGCACATCTAATCTAAGCACATAAGAAGATAAGAACACCACAAACCTCCCCAAATGGGGGAGGATGAGAGTGGGGGCTTAAAAACTCCACTCAAACAAAAGATAACTTTATTAAGATTTACAATTTGCCTTTAGGAATTCAACCTTTGAAAGGACTTTTGAAATAAAGCATGAAACTTCTTTTTTGAACTTTATGTAAAAAGGAGAGTGATTTACTTTTTATTTAAAACCCTTTCTTTAAACTTGCAAAAAGGGCAAAAGAAGAAGATGGAAAAGAGCAAAAGAAAAGAGGCAAAACGAGGCTGAAACAAAGGAGAAAGGAGGGAAGAAAGGGAGGAAGAAAAACAGGGAATTGAAAACAAAGGAAGGGAAGAATAGGGCAGCGAACTAGACAACCAATGAGCTGCAAAAAATAGTAAAAACGGGGCAGCAAACTAAGAGAAAGATGGCTGTCATAAAAATGCAAAAAGAGGACAGCGAACTAAACAATTAAGGAGCTGCAAAAAATAGTGAAAACGGGGCAACGAACTAAGAGAAAGATGGCTGTCATAAAAATGCAAAAAGAGGGCAGCGAACAAAAATAGGAAGAAAAAGCACACAACAAGGTAGAAGGAGGCCAAATCCAACCTAGAAGAAGAGGGAGAAATCACTCAATAACAAACAAAAGGTGAGATCAACCTCCGAACAAGGTGACCACTAGAAGCACTAGTCCTGAAACTGTCCAGACTAGCTGGATGTACGCAAGGATGCTAATGGGGAAAGAGAAGTAGCCACAAAATTATGTGGCACTTGGGATCAAATCCCAAGCTACTTTCTCAGGTCAAAACAAACATGAGATACTTGGAAATAATGGAAAGAAGAAAAACTTAGATTAAACCTGGAAAAAGTGATCGAAAAGATTTCTTTTGTTTGATGATGGATGAGGTAAAGAAATTGTGCTTCTCAATCTTCCTAAAAGAGAATGACTTCTTGTAGAACCTGCAGAATGAATGTCAACCGTAAAAGAGCCCCTGTATATCAAATAATACTTGAAAGCAACACAACTTCAAGAGAAAAGCATGAATTATAAAATATAGTGCTAGATTGTTAGCCTTCAACAATTATATAATCAAATGCTTAAGAATCAAGAGAGAAGGGTGCAAAGAAAGGTATCACCTAGCAAGGTGAATCATGACCAACAAAAAGCTTCCGCATTGACCTCCAAAGTCATAAACTTTATTAAACCTTAAGCAAAATGTTACAATGAAAATTCTCCAGAGCTTCTATGCCAAAAATCCCATCCGAATAGAGCTGAAGGAGCCTCTATTTATACAATGAGATCAAGCTAAAACTCTAAAACCAAACTAAGAGTAACACCGGAGTAATTGAATGAGCTCGACATGATCATTTGGAGTTGAACTGGGCTGCAACTAAGTTGGAACTAAGTGCTGGAGTTATGAGGAGGGTGAGGTGGCTCATCCTCCCTTGTAATGATCACCCAACCAATAGATAACCCACACTTCAACCAAAAACGGATTTGACCAAAGAGGGCAAATTTCTGACTGATAGTTCAACTGCTACGCTCCGATACTTGATCTGAAACTGACCGATATTGATTGGAATCATCATAATTGCTCCATGCCATGTCATTTAGCCTTTTATTTCGCTGAATTTGGATTGATTTGGAGAGTTTTAATTTTCTCCAAAATAATCATTTTTTTCCCCAAAAATGACTTTTTTGAGAAAATGAGTGTTATGTGTTTGATTGATGATCTGAAAGTTGGATCTGATTGGCTGGCTGATCAAGAATGATTTTTGGCTTAAGGTTAGAGCCTTCAGTCACTCAAAACGAGGTCCGGATGACTAACTTATTACAAATGAGATTTTTCCATTTAAATTATGGAAAAATTAATAAAACAACTTAGGGAAATAATTAAAAAATTAAAAAATTAAAAAATAATTTTTAAACCCGTCTAGTAAAATTTTTTCGGAAAATTTTTAAAGGTCCTATTGACTTAGGACATGACCATGCTCTATTCTAACAATGCCTAGTAGGTTTATAAACACTTAGTTGGGCTCTAATAACCCCCCAAGGCCCAGAATTCAAAATTGGGCATTCCAGCTTTGGAGGAAGCGGGATAAAACCTCGTCAATTATACTCGGCTATAGGCAAAGCATAATTGTCAAGGGAAAAAAACTCCCTGGAATACCTTAGTTGAAATTCTACGTCTTAAGAGACCGAACCACTCAAAACACCCTACTAGCACATTTTATTACAAACCCCGCGGGGCCATGGTCAAAATTATTCAAATGAAAAAATGGCTAGCCAATATTTGCTAGACATGAAGACGGATCAACTGATACATTGGAATCAAACATTTGTCATGTTTGTCAATCGGCGGCTCGTCAGCTAGTCCAACTATGGTACAAATAAGTGGATAATAGGGCAGATGCCTTTGACAACACCATTGGAAGTTGAGGTCATTCTAGACACTAAAGTGGTAAAGAGTACAAGGAAGAAGGACTATCTAGAGTATTTGGTCAAATGGAAGAAGCGACCAATAGAGGATTCTACTTGGATGAGCGCTGCAGAGTTGGAAGCCAAGGGTTTCACTGTAGCTGATCTAATGAATAGGGGTTCATAATTTTCACCTTTGTGAGTCTGATGCAGGAGCATCGTGGCATGCCAACAATGTGATGAGTTGCTGTTGCATATTTTTGGTTGTTTGATGAGTCATAGTTTGTTAGCGGCGGTAGGAATGATGGCGGATCATGACTCTCTGCGTGGAGATCAAGCCGCAGTTTGTTTGTTTGTGACATTGACGTTTTCATCATGCTTTGTAGTTGTTTGTTTTCAGTTGCAGGACCACTCAGGGTAGGAGATTACAGTTTAGCTTAAATAGACATATTAGAGGAGTAGAGGGGGTTATTCTCTTCAGCATTAGAATTCCGAATTTGCAGAGTAAAGGATAAACTTGCGTCTGGTTCCGCTCGTAAATATTTTGAATAGACTGAAGAAGAGAGCCAAACTGTGTGTTTGTGTGTTTGCTTAATAGGAAGAGTAGCTGTGTGTTTGCAGTGTTATTAGCCTCTATGCATTTACTGTTTGAACTGTAAATCCATGAAGAGCCGACTTCGGCGGTTTCCTGAACATCTGTGTATTTCTGTGAAATTATTGATTCAAGTGTTAAATGGCTGCTTGAATAGATGAAATAGGTTATAGATGCATGCATAGAAGTGTTAGGCTAATGAATCTTGAAGATTGCAGGATGGATTGTTCGATTCTTTGATCAATTGGCGCAGCACGCAGACTTCTACCCTTAACAAGTTTTTTGCAGAGAATGAACGGTGGGGATTGAGTCTGCAGACAAAGATTTGACGGTCCAGGAGAGATCTGCAATGGAAGTTGCGAGGGCGATAACGGATCCACAAAGATCTGTGAGATCTGCACCAAAGAGTAGATCGACGGTCGTGGAGAAGGCCGCAAAGATCTGATGATCGTAAAAGTTGCGGGAGAAAAATTGCGGAAGGAAAGTTGTGGGGGAGCAACTTTGGAAAGTTGACATCCCACATCTCGCATCCTGCATGCGGAAAGCCTATTGCAAAAACAGAGTTGCGGAAATGTTGCTGCGAAGGAAATTGCGGGGAGGTAATTTAGCATCGAATTTGGCCATCCTGCTAAGTGTAGGAGCCACCAGATCTTGGAGGTGCTGGTTGGGTTGGCTATGGTTGATCTGCACTTGCACCAAGTTGTTACTGCAGACAATCTAAATTTTTAGAGTGAAATTCGTTTTTGATAAGATATGTTTAAATACGAATCTTGAAGCAGCTCAGGAGGCATGTGTATCAAGTAATGCATTATTTCATGCAATTTGTCCAAATTTCGACTTAACATAAACTCCAATAGAATGATATGTGAAGCATTTCTTGTACTTACCTCAATCAATTAACCTGTGAAAATAGTCTTTACACTATTTAAATGGATGCTAGTACTTGCTAATTTCAGTAGCAAAATCTGAATTAAGAATTACAACCGCCTTAACATAAACTCCAACAGAATGATATGTGAGGCATTTCTTGTACTTACCTCAATCAATTAATCTGTGAAAATAGTCCTTGCACTATTTAAATGGATGCTAGTACTTGCTAATTTCAGCAGCAAAATCTGAATTAAGAAATACAACCAAAATACTGCCTAAGAACTTACTTCAAGACGACAGAAAAATCCTCAGCCTTAACACCGATTTGTGATTACCATAATGGAGGCATGCCAATAATTGTGTGATAATGTGCAAACTTGATAGCCCATAAAGCAACATTTGGATTCCTTCCTTCTAATCCGGTCCCAGTTGCAGGGAGAATTATTAGCAGCCCACATGCCATTATCTTGTCATTACTTCATATCTTATCTGTATCAGGTCTTTGTCTTAGATTGCTTCTACGAGATTGTCTTATTAGACTGCTTCTTCCTTTTGTCTGTTGAGATAAAGGCATTATTGCTGTTGTCTTAAAGGTATGCAATCCCAACATAGGTATATGCCACTGTAGGAAGATAGCTTTTAGCATCACATAGACAATGACTGCAAGCCAAAGATGGTCATAGGGCATGACACTAAAACAATCCCAACATAGGGATATGCCACTGGAGGAAGATAGCTTTTAACATCAGATAGATAATGACCACAAGCCAAAGATGGCCCACAAGGCATGACACCAAAACTGCTGATGATGTTAGTACCAAAGTGATGGAGGATGCAGTCATGCCAATCCAATGACTTGCACCTGAAAGCCAGCTTCCAGATTGGCAAATCTTTTGGCGTGTGTAATGCGTTATAAACCATTTTTGTCTCACAATTCTTATACATGTGGGTTATTCGCAACACACACATCCAATGGAACTTCTAATGTGTACACACACAACTAAGAAGAGTATTAATGTGGTTCCAACATAGGTTCCAATGCCCTTCATTATACCTGGTAGTAGGTACAATAAGGATGTGTATTGTTTCCAATGCCCTTCATTATACTTGGTAGTAAGTACAATAAGGACGTGTATTGTCTTTCTTTTATCTTTTCAATCTCCAAAATTTGCACCCACTCTAATCCAATGATCCAAAGAGCAGGCTGTTAAGCAAAACGTCCACAAAGGGAAATTTCAAAAGAAGATGACTTGTGGGAGGTGTCAGCCTATTGCAAGGTAAGATGATACACAAGATAGACAACCACAGAACCTGATAATTGAAAATTTGATGAGTGGAGAGAACTCAACCATAAATATGGCAGTGGAACTAGTACACCTGCAAAGACAAAATATGAGAGGCAAAGGAAGTTGGACTAATGTTGAATAACTGTTACAACTTGATTTAATACCTAAGTGGAAAATTCCTAAGCCACTAGTGCTATCAAGTGCAACTTTGGAAGAGAGCACCACTGTAGAGCACAACTGTCTCCTTAGTGCTAACTTCCCATGTTTTAGACCAACTCTCAAGGTCAAGGGAGGCTTTCCTATGGGTTAATTGGATTGGAGTTAAAAGAGAACTAAGGGAAAAGAAAACTTAGTTAAGATGTGTGAAGTTTGTTATCAAATTAATCTTCTCAAAGTTTATATCAAATAGCACAATAGATCAAATACTTCAATGAAATGCTCAAAGAGTAAAGTAAAGTAAATGATGAACATTTAGCAATAACAATTATGGAAAGAATAACAGTAATCAATCACAAGACTTGAAAGTAAAGTGTGGCTAAGCGAGTGAGTTTATTGCGATGAAGAAAGATACGTCCACAAGTGAAATTGCATATGAGACAAATTATGAAGATTGTCTTAATTAAATTATGAAGTTTGGCCCTTGGATGAGTCCTTCCTTGAGAGAAATCTCTGATAAAAGGAGTCACTCAAGGTTACTTAGTGTGAGATATTCTAGGCTTATCGAAGTGATGTAAATCACTTCTCCAAGTGTGGAACTTAGATCTTATTATTAGTTAATGTGTCAATACTTCAAGTTAATCATCAAAATTTCATTTCCTCATTACATCCATGATCCATAAGATAAAAAAACATCAAGAGCTTGTGCAATAGAAAGTTGCACGAAAGAGATTTCAGAAATGAAAGATACACATAGTCAATAGTTATTCCAGATATAGCATGTCATATTAAACCGTTAAACACGTTAGAAATTTCTAGAATTAAGAAGTGAAGTTATCTAGTAGATGAACTTGAAGTTGACATGCCTTTGCTCCTTTTAGGGGTATAATTTGCCGAAAAATGATCTCCCTTGTAAGTCTTAAGATTGTTAAAATAATGTAACTTCGAAAGATATTCTATTTGTATTCCTCCTTCAGGAGATGTCACTGATGTAATTGGCAGTGTTCCACGGGGACGCACCTCCCAGGGTTGGGTGCTCGCCCCCTTTGCTTTCGACGCCTCGGGGGCTGGGAGGCTCCATGGGAAATGTTTCCCAGCGCCCCCCTTTCTGCGAAACTTGGGGAAACATAGGTCTAGGAGTTTCTCGGGTTGGGGGGATCCCACACACCCCCTCCTGAAAGTGGGGGGCTCCCACAGGATCCCACCCCCCTTGACGTTTTAAATGTTTTTACTCAAAAAAAATGGTTCATCTTAAATTTTAGGCTTTTACACTAAATGGTCATTATAAATCAAAATAGAAACAAATAAAAAGAAACAAACATCGATATGATCATTGATATGCTTGGCTATAACTATTACATTTACATTACACTAAACTCTTCGGGAACATAGGGATGCTAGTATGCAAATGGTGATGGGATGAGGAATTGATATGTTTATATGTTGGGGTTCATATTCTTATTATTATTCTATTTTTTTATAATTTTGAGACCGAGCCCCCTATGTTAGGGACCCCGACGCCCCCCTGTCCCTCCGTCCCCCAAAATTTTGGGGTGTCTCTACACGTCCCCAATGTGAGTTTCCCCACTCCCACACTCTTGCGTCCCAAAAACTTGGTGGAACACTGGTAATTGGTCATTTAAGAGTGTGTCCACATTTTACCTATCATCCAACGGTTGAGATTAGGACATCATCAACGGTGCAAATCACAAATACAAGGATCAATACATGGATCGAGATGGACACATCAAAGGGGCACACTTTTGCTCAAGGACGCCTCCCTAAGGTGGAAATCAAAATATAACAAAAGATATAACATGATAATACATGAAAGGGGATCACTAGGGGCTTAATTCACCTTATGCCCCATTACAACCTCATAATATAAGATATAACCATACAATACATCATTTAGCCAAGTTGAGGGGCACCCCTTGGGGGGTGTCCTCACTGACTGAGCCAAAAAATAAAATAATTCGAACCAAATGCTGACTAAAACTACTGAAGAACTGTCCAGGGAGCCAAAATACATCATCTGAGAAGTTTCCCTGCCATTTCCTTGACCCAACAAGCCAAATTGATTTACAGTGAATTTCCTAGTTCATTTCTGGTGGTACATCCTCTGAAAAATAATAAAATCATGCTAACTCTGTCCAGGATGAGAACTGGGGAAAAATGACCGTGCTAAATAATCTGGAGACATACAAGAATGGTATAAGTGACTGCTCATACCCCCTGGAACATTGCAATGCTCTAGGAAAACCAAAAAGTTTGCAATCTGTAATAAAAGTTGATCATTTGGCTAATAATAAAGTGATAATAATCACTGGTCATATGAACCAGGGCCAAACTCTGAAAACTGAGACTGCAGTATTGGTCCTGGGCATGTTTGGAGCAAATATAAGCATTGTTATTTTTTGAGTCACTGCCTTGTGAACCATGTTTGACTTGGTTAACTGGGTTGACCAGGTCAAAATACCCAAACTGGAGGTGAGATACTATACCAATATGATTCTGCATGCATCCAAGGTAAGAAATGCTCCAATGGTGTATATCAAAACCCAACTTAAATCATGTTATTCATAATCATGGTGACAACAACAACAATAATAATAAGTAAGATATACCTGTGCCTTTGAAAGATCTTAGAACCTACTGGAAGTCTTTTGTGCATGCCATACTTACAAAGTTCAAACAATGTGCTAATACTGGGTGAAGGTGGAAAACAAGGATAAAGTAAAGGGAGATGACTTATAGCTAACTTTGACCATATGATATCTTAGAATGATGACAATTACACACGACCACAGTGACATATACATGACAGATGAACAATAGGGGATGATGGTGTCTCACAAGTGGATGAGTTGATCTAAAAAGAGCCCATTCAACTCTAACAACATGTCTACGACTCACATCCAAGCTAAGAAACAAGCTCTGTGAGGATCTTTACTAGGACCCTTGCGTTGAGTACACAACAAATTGTAGTGAAGAGATCCCAGGGGGCACTGTGAATTAGTGGTCCCTTGCCCCATCTCACATCAAAACCTGCATGCTTCGTGAGGAATGAATCATTACATTTCAATAGTGGCCAGTAGTCTTTAGATTTGGCATTTACTTATCCACTGCTTTTAGGCCTTTCACAATTTCACTTTATAGCCCTTTTTGAGCTGTCTAAAGACACA
Source organism: Pseudotsuga menziesii (assembly GCA_001517045.1). Classification (NCBI taxonomy): domain Eukaryota; kingdom Viridiplantae; phylum Streptophyta; class Pinopsida; order Pinales; family Pinaceae; genus Pseudotsuga; species Pseudotsuga menziesii. Next base: position 560,415 of record LPNX010796797.1, on the reverse strand, counting down.
ATTTGTGTTTATTTGAGGGCTTTGCATTTCAACAAATAGAACTTATAGCACATAATGCATGTAATGATGGTAGACATACTGCTTCGAGTTTTAGCTGACACTCTTTGGGCAACTAGGGGAATATCCATAGTCAGGATCAAACATCGGGGGAAATCGACCAGAGAGGTCAATGCTTCAAAACGCAACTCGCCTAAGCTCAGGAACCAACACTAGCGGGTTCTCCTGGCCTAAAAGGATCAAGGCGTCGACAAGTTTTGTTGCACAACTCCGAGCCAAGACACAAAACAACATGGGATCCATCATGCATAGGGGTCAAAGTAGGGAAAGTGATCTTCAATCTCATAGGTCTCTATCAAACCAAAGTCATGGGATGAGAATCAATCATGGATGAACTAGATGGACGGGGACAAATGACACATGGAACCAACATAGTACTAAGGTTTAACATTTGTATAAAGCATGGCATGAGCAACAGTCTTCAATATTGAGTCCTTTGATCAGTCTTAGCACAAGTTCAAGCATTAGTATATATATACGCATAGGTCACCATTATCATCCTAACAAGACAAGCCTAGGTGTTTAATATACATCATAGAGCACAAACAAACCAAGGAAACATATACCTGATCTCACCATATATACTTGTCTCCATCTGATAAATCATAAGACCCTCTGTAACTGTGTGTAGGCTCTGCTACTTTGCTGAGATGAACTAGGTCATCACTGAAAGCATCTCAATGGACTAGTGAATCTCAGTGATGGCAAGGAAACTCTGCTGAACAAGGCTCTGAAATGGCTGAAGCTGTAATGATCCATGCTAAAACCCCATGTGAATGGATAGCTTGGAATAGAATAAAGAGATAGATCTGTATGTTGCATCATGGTAGCCCAACTGCAAATGTATATGTGATAACAGAACCTTTGGTGACTCTATCTATCAAAATAAGCTGCCTACACATGTATCCCAGACTAAACATCTATGACCCAACTAGTTTTCTTCCTTGATAACTGTTGAGACTCCTCTCCCTCACTGTCTTCCTAATTTCTTCCCAAGAAAGCATCGAACCATATATCTTTTTAAACTTGTCTGCATCTACACTTTCCATTTTATTTCCGTCATCTATTCATTAGTTATAGCAAAATCCTTCCCTTGAAGATTACAAGGAACTCCTCAACATAGTTAAGGTTATCAATATCCCCTTGATCTTCATTATTAATTTCTCTTTCTGTTAGAGGTGCGGGACATGATACTTCATCATGTAAATCTTTACATTTTCTACACCAAGAAACTTTCTTCATTTTTCAGTGTAGGCTGATTTATTGGAACCAGGGGTCTCTAATCTTGGGGAGCTCTAGGCCTGTCCCATCCTGGATTTATTCCTTGGTTCTGATTTTTTAGTGATCTTTCCAACCAGAGGAATTTGTTATTTGTGATTATATGTTGCCGAGCAAGAGTGGTCCTCACAATGTGCTTTTCCCATTCTAGATTAGGGGATTCATTCAGATATCCCAGGACACTCGAGAAATCAAGTGGACCATACCATTTGGCCTCCCAAGGTAGTGATGCCTTCATTTTGAAAGAAGGAAACTAATATATTCTTGATTGCTTCAAATAGCATATACCAGCTCTTTGACATACTATAGTAAAAAATAAGTTGAAAGATAATTATCAAAGAATATAAGATTATGTTCAAAGTTGTGAGTTTATACATGTACCTTCCTTTTGAATCATTATCTGTGTACATGCCTTCATTTTGAAAGGAGTAAACTAATAGATTCTTGATTGATTCAAGTAGCATATACCATCTCTCACATACTATAGTTTAAAATAATTTGGAAGGTAATTATCAAAGAATATAATATTATGTTCAAAGTTGTGAGATCATACATGTAACTTCTATTTGAATTAATGCCTGTGTCATAAGAATGAAGATTCTGTTAGTACGCACTATGCAGGCTTAATAATGATGCAGTAGGATAATGAAAGAATAAACTAAATAGTTTTATAATTTATTCCCTTTTGAATTGTTTATTTTTTATCCAGCACCTCTTTTCTGAAGCTACTGAGTGAACTATTCCTCAACTTGTGAATGCCTTTTAACACAGTTTAACAGAGGATTGAATCATACCTAGCTTGTTTCCTCTAATGCATTGCTTTCACTTGCAGCTGGTACATTCTTACATAGGATTTTCAGAAAGGAGATTAAATATGGTGCAATCCCTGCCGTGTACATCCATTATGGGGGAGTACAATGTATCTCTGAAGAAATGCACTGTTTCGGAGTATAAGACACTCATCAATGAGTCAATGATTCTAAAATTTTCTGCTTGTAAAACCCCCTATAAAAGTCCATTATTAAAGCCTTCATGGGGACTGATTTTTTCTTTTAACTCAAACAGCCAACCGATTTCTCAACATTTCAGTACATTTAATACTGGCAGATTAAGAAAAAGTATTTCTGCTGCATATAGTGCTGGGATAGGAATGCCCCCAAGAAGAAATTACAATCGGTTAGCAGGGTGTTTGGTTGTTCCACCTTTACCTGCTGGAAAAAGGCCTTGTGGTATAATTAAATTCTTGGGAGGTGCCTTCATTGGAGCAGTGCCTGAAGTTTTTTACAGGTAAGGAAGAACTACGTTGAACATCTTTCTTTGCACAGATGAACCTATTGTCAGATAAGTAGCTTGGTTAGATAAATCCTTAGAATGATTGTTTGTCATGATTTCCACATAGTTCACCACTTTCTACCGTTAAAGTTTATAACATAAATCTTATTGCCCCTTTAATGAAACTCTTCTGTGTACAAGCCAGCCTTTTTATGGATCTTTTAGCAAAGGAAGGATTTCTTGTTGTTGCGGTTCCTTATAATGTGACATTTGATCACGCACAAGCAGCGGAAGAAGTATATGATAAGTTCAACAGTTGCATGGATATCCTTTTGGCTTCAGGCTTCTCACCTGCTAATCTAACACCAAATGATATTTTGGAACTACCAGTTTATTGTATTGGGCACAGGTATGTTACTTCCAAATTTTCTGACTTCAATCTGATTGCTCTTTCTGTCACAAATTGAAAGGCGGCATCCTCTGTCTTTTTTGGACATACATTTGAATGCAAGCATGCCTTATTTCTTTGAGAGAAATGATGTACTCTCTACATCCTAGGGTGGAACAAATGTATCAAATGTGTCACAACTGTGCATAAACTAAAATTGAAAAAATTTGAAACTGGGACTCTAATGTCAAAAAGAAAAGGAAAAATGGCAAGGTAAAAAATAACATTAGCATTGATCCATCTTAATCCTAGATTTTTTAAGCGATGAGAAGTTTTTACATAGGTTATTGTTTGATTTGTCTTGGTGCTTAATAAATTGGGGTTAAAGATGGATCTATGCTAGTATGTATTTTCATAGTTACACATATCATATTGGCGAATATAACACCGAGGGTCCGGAATGTAACTTATCACTGATCAGCAATATTGGGGAAAATATCGGCAAATACTGGGAAACCTCAAAAAATACAAAAATAACATTTTTTCAATTATTTTAACATCTAAAGAAACAACAACATCAAATAAACACATTGTCAAATAAAATGAAAATACAACTAATATATATGATGCATAAGATGTCAAATGGTGCATCATGATCACATATTGACTCTAAACTGAAAAATTCTGAAATATGTTCCAGATAGAATGATAGAAAATCACATTAAATGTATCTCATGAGATGAATCATCATGACTCATGAGGCATCTAGATACCACATACTATATAGTAAAATGATGAACAATAGAAATCATCGATCCTCTCTACCCCTTTTATGGGAAAGGGGCATCACGCTTCATCCAGAAGCAGTAGGTGGCCCTGTATGTGCTCTAGATGAGCATGGGTTGAATTGGAAGCTCCAACTGCTCGGGTTTGGTGGAAGGTAATGGGGCTGAGGTGGAAGCCAATGTGAGCTATCTCCTCCCATAACTATGTATCATCAAAATCATTTCTATAGTGGGATCATGTTCATCAATAGCACCGCATGCCTCCCTCCTCTAGGCTCTAGCCCTTGCCTCTACCTTGAATCTCAAAGTTGATTCTCTAAGGACATTAGTCAACACCCTACAATTTTGATAAAACTTCCTAATCCAATCGTTAAAACGAGGTAGAAAAAGCTTCCCATGCTTAATAAGTGATTTTGCTTGAGTGAAGAGTACATTTTTATTACATTCATGATAGAGGAGTTCAACAATCAACATCACCAACATCAAGGTACATAGAGGGGTAGATGTGCTTGATAAAATGCCAATCCTTATACATGATAGGATCTAGTGGAAACTTTGCAATCCTAAAATCCTGAAAACTAGTTTGTTGAATTCTGAATGGGATCTAAAATTCTACTTTTTGTATATGAAGTCCAATGAGGTTGGAACCACTCTCAAATATCGTGAAACAATTAATGGTAATGTTAAAAATTTAAGTAAAAGTGACATTCTCATGGAGAATGTCACTTTTACTTTAAGAATTAATATTACCATTTAATATTCCCAATTATTATCGAATCGAACCAGCCAGTTTTCGTCTAGTTCTGGTAAACATTGCCAAAAATCCAACCTATGGTTTTATTTCCCAAATTGCACACATTTTATGAGCATGGTGAATTTTTCCAAAATATCGTGATATTTTCCTTATTTATTGCGACTTACTCAATATATCGCGACACATTCAAAATATTGTAAATATTGCAATAAATCGAAGATGCCAGGAAACTTGGGTACATGTACCATAGTTTTAAAAATCAGAATCGGTCGAGGGTCAACTTGAAATTGGAATCGGAATTGGTAATGAATCGGTCATAAAATCGATCGATTTGAATATAATGAATCGGTTTGCTAAAAAATACATAAAATATTTAAATTTTAAAGAAAACAACATTTTCAAGATTATAATCCATGATTCCAAGACATTGAAGACAAAATATCTAAAATCTGCTCATGTATATACCATATAAGAGTCAATATATCAAAATAAGCCTCTAGGGCTTGAGCAAAACTTGAGCAAAATGAAAGAGCATGAGAAGAAAATAAGAGAGGAGTGATTCCAGCAGCATAACAATAGCTTGAGAGTTGATCTCTAATGAGGGAGGGGAGACCTTCTTTTATAGTTGAAAAGATCCCAAACCCACTCCTAAATCAAGGGTCGAAAACATAGATCTAAACTCTAGCTCTCCTCCACCCTTAGATCTAGGTTTATTGGCTTTGCAAGCCATCCACCAATCATAAGCAAGGGGGCCTCCTCAAATCAATGGTAAAAAAGATAGATCCATGTCACAATGAAGCTTAACCCTTAGATCTAGGGTTTCCATGACTCAAGTGGGGCCTCCTTTTGACTCAAATTTTTATTTTTTATTTTTATTTTTAATCTTTTATTTTATCCTTTATTTTTAATCTTTTATTTGGGGCCTCTTTTGACTCAAATTTTGATTTTTAATCTTTTATTTGATTTTTTATTTTTAATCTTTTATTTGATCTTTTATTTTTAATCTTTTATTTTTCTTTAATTTTTAATTTTTAATTAAGACAAGAGGGGTACCCACTTAGTAGATCTTCAAAAATTTATTTTGACCATGGGGGGGGCGTTATTTAAAAATAAAAATTGACTATGCTTAGCCACCCCCAAAGTTAATTACCATGGTCTTATTTGATTTTTGTCTTCAAAATCAAATAATTTAATTTTTCACCCTAGGAAATTAAATTAATTTCTTAGAAAAAAAAACGTTTTGTGTTAACCAAAATTGGTCTAATTTCCTAACCCCTTGTCAGAATGACATGAGACTTGAACCAATGGCTTAGGGGTGTCATGCATTTTCATTTACATTCATAGCCCCTATTACAAAATGCCAAGGTTCAAGAGATTACATTATTACATCAAAACTTAATAAATTAACCACCAAATGGTAAAGTTAATTAATTAGAATAAAAATAAAAATAAAAATAAAAATCCTAACGAAATTCCGCAAGACTACAAGATATGGCTAGCATGGTCATGGAAAAAAACTTGAAACCTTAGCCACCTCATGGGCTTGATTATCAGAATGCCAGTTCACCACCTTGGAGGATTGGTGAGTGAAAAACCCAACCAATTAAAATTGTTACATAACAAGATTAACTGGAAGGGGAAAAAAACACTCGGTGAAGAGGACTTGCTTGATAATAAAGTCCATGGTAACATCCTTAGAGGAATGACCCATGCTGGCATATAAAGTTACATTAATTATCCCATGCAGGGGAGCAGACATTTCGTGTAAAAAATGGGCAGAATTGCCCTGCTGAGTGAAAAATCCCTAGGATTTTTCCATGGTTCAAATTGTACAATATGTACATCTGCTATGTACATGACGTTGCCACCTAGTCAAAATAGGTAGGCAACATCTGGCTCCAACTTGGGGACGTGTGTTCGATCATCGAAGAGCATACGAGAACTCCAGAACCTGCAACCATAGATTCTCACCAATAACCAACATAAGACCTCAAGCACAACTAATAAATAAACAATAAACCAATAAATGAAATGACTATACAACTAATCATACATATATGCATAAAAAATAAGTGAATGAAATAATACAAAACTTTAAAGGATGCAAGGAAAGGGTTAGAGATACGTTATAGAAGGGTGTCCCTTTGGACACCATGTTGATTCTATGTGTAGAAAAGTTTGAGCTGTTGACCATTCCTTGGAATGTTCAATGGCTCACCATTCAAGTGATCAAGGTGGAAGGAATTTGGACCTGCTACTGATCTGATCACATAAGAGCCTAACCATAGGCTGTCAAACTTCCCATGTTTCCCTGGCTTTTCTCTGCCTTTGTCCCATAACACAACTGTATCCCCCACTTTGAAGTCTCTGTAATATCCCAAATTGATATTTTCCTGTTTATGTGTATACTGTAGATGGCTAATAGACTTACTCCTTAATCAAATAGAAAAGCGAACCCCAAACTTTGCATGCATGCAGTTGCATGCAAATATGTGCCCTAGAAAAATACCGAGATGCTATAAAATAGGAGAAATCAATGCATGTACATACTAGTATATAGATCAGCTGATGGAGAAGAGACTGGTCCAAGCATGCAAGGATTCTGCCGGAGGAATAAGGAGATACACCAAATCGTCCTCCACAGGTGAATGCGCCCTCCTCTCAAACTATATAAGCTCCAGAATAATAAATAAGCTGCTGTTGGAAGCCCGGATGATGTGCACTAGGGTTATAATACCCCTCTGATGATGATGGAAGTAGCATGCGGAAGTTCTAAACCCTGTAGGTAGGAAAATGAATTGCTTTGTCTCTAATCACGGTGACACGGTCTGACGGTGAAACCCTTTGGCTGGATGAATAATCAACCTCCCGGAATAACTGCTGAATGTAACTTGATGATGGACTAGTGCTGAACTTGGATGATCCAACCTGATGATGAACCAAGGCAGATAGATTTCGCTACCGAAATACACCAGTTAGCTGAGCATGCGCTCAACCCTAACTTAGCTCACCGAGCTCTCCAATTCGACTCCACAAATCAATTATCACATAAGTGACTTCTCCATTCACTTTATCTTTCTTTTATAACTCTCAACTGCGAAAACCCTAACTTTTGACCTAATTATGTCACTTTATCTTCTAATTTGCACTTGACTTGCATGCATGTGCATGGAGACTTAATCGGGTGCATGCATTATTAAATAATGTCTGGATGTCATGCATGCAGGTGGCCTTTGGCTCTAGTGGCCCTCTTCGACCCAATGGTGATATAATATTGATGCCTTAGATCTTCTATATATGGCATCCGTCTTGGGCTGATTCCTTGAATGTCAGTACTCGCTTGAACCTATAGGAATCACATAGGTTAGTGGGTTGGTCCTCAATGCCTAAGCAGAAGAGGACATTACAGTCCTCCCCACTCGAATTTGCTTGTCCTCAAGCAACTGTAAAGCTGGGTGTTGTAATACCTGTTCTGCCTCCCAAGTAGCCTCCTCTATAGGCAGATCTTTCCACTGAACCAGGTAATCTCTGATGATTTTGTTCCTCAGTTTTTGCTCTCGCACCTCTAGGATGCGCTCTGGAATTAGAACTAGTTGCCCCTCGTCATCAAGGGGAGGCAGCTCGAAAGATGTAACAATCTGTTGACCAACCACCTTCTTGAGATTGGAGACATGAAATACGTTGTGAATCTTGCTCTCTGGGGGTAGTTCTAGCTCATATGCTACCTCTTCGACCTTCCGAATTATCTTGTATGGACCATAGAAACGAGGTTGGAGTTTTTCTGCTCCTTTCTTTTTAAGAGATGACTGTCGGTAAGGCTGGAGGCGTAAATAAATGAAGTCTCCCACCTCAAAACTGCGCTCAACTCTGTGCCTGTCTGCATATATCTTCTGTCGATTCTGAGCAGCCTGTATGTTCTCCCTGAGTATCTTGAGGATATCTTGACCCTCCTGAATCCACTCCTTGGCCTTGGGGGCCCTGGTATCGCCAAATATCCGGTCTGCAAAAGTGGAAGCATCATACCCATATAGGGCTTGGAAAGGGGTCATCCTAATGGTCATATGGTAGGTGGTGTTGTAACAATGTTAACCCAAGTGTAACCATTTGATCCATGTCCTTTGCTGACTTGATACGTAATTTCTCAAGTATCCCTCAATCCATTTATTAACAATCTCTGTTTGCCCGTCACTCTGCGGATGATAACTTGTGCTCATGGCTAACTCGGTCCCCACTAACCGGAAAAGCTCTTGCCAAAAGGCTCTTGTGAATTTGCTGTCCCTGTCACTGACAATGGTCTTGGGTAACCCATGGAGTCTAAATACCTCTTTGAAAAATAGTTCGGCTACCTGTGCTGCTGAATAATCTGATGATATGGCAAAGAAGTGAGCAAACTTAGTCAATCTGTCCACTACTACGTACATGCAGTCTCTGTCTTGGACCTTGGGCAGCCTAGTAATGAAGTCCATAGAAATGCTCTCCCATTTTTGCTCGGGAATAGGTAAGGGATGTAGTAAACTAGCCGGGTGGATGTGCTCTATTTTGTTTTGTTGGCACAAGCTGCACTCCCTCACATGTTGTATCACATCTTTCTTGAGGCCCTTCCATGATAACCTTTCTCTAATCTGTCTGTAGGTCTTGAGAAACCCCTGATGCCCTGCTAATGGTGAATTGTGCGATGCCTGTAAGATTTTCTTCTTGAGGGGAGACTTTGGAACCAAGAAGATTCTGTTTTTGGAGTATATGATATCATCAATGACCCTGTACCTATCATCCTGAATCTTTCCATCCAATAGCTCGCAAGCAAACTTATTTTTGGAGTACTCAACCAAAAGATAAGACCTCCAATTTGATGAGATGCTCATAAGGGATAAAGTAGTTGGTCGTCTAGAACGTGCATCGGCCACTACATTGCTCTTCCCCTTTACGTACTCAATCTTGAAGTCATAAGCCTGAATTTTACTTACCCATTTCTGTTGTCTCTCGTTTAGCTCTTTCTGCTCTAGGAAGTATTTCAGGTTGTTGTGATCTGTCTGAACCTTGAACCTGGCACCTACTAAGTACTGCCTGAACTTGGTTAGCGCATGGAGGATAGCTAACATCTCTTTGTCATATATTGAATAGTGGCGCTCATAGTCTTTGAGCTTCCTGCTCTCAAATGCAATGGGGTGGTTGTTCTGCATCAAAACTGCCCCAATTCCCTCTCCTGAAACATCACATTCTAACACAAAGGATTGAGAAAAGTCTGGTAAAGCTAATACTGGGCATGAACTCATTACCTCCTTCATTTTCTCGAATGTTTGTTGTGCTGCCTCCGACCAACTAAATGCTCCCTGCTTGGTAAGATTTGTGAGGGGTGTGGTCATCTATGAGAATCCGCTGACATACCTCCTATAGTAGGTGCAAAGGCCCAAAAAGCCCCTCAGTTCTGTCACATTTTTAGGTGTAGGCCGATCCAAAATTGCCCGAATCTTCTCTAAGTGCACCTGGACCCCGTTGGCCCCTATCACATGTCCTAAGTACAACATCTCCTGCATGCCGAATTCACACTTGGACATTTTGGCATATAGTGACTGCTCCTGTAGAATACCAAGTACTTCATCAAGATGTCTCAAATGTTCTTCCCAAGTCCGACTGTATATCAATATGTCATCGAAGAATACCAGAATATATTTACGCAACTATGTCCTGAAGATATGGTTCATGCATGATTGGAAAGTAGCTGGTGCATTAGTGAGCCCAAATGGCGTCACTAGAAACTCATAATGTCCATAGTGGCAATGGAAAGCGGTTTTTGGAACATCCTGTTCCCTGACCCGAATTTGATGGTACCCTGAGCGGAGATCAATTTTGGAAAAGTAGTTTGCCCCCTGTAGTTCATCCATTAACTCATCAATCCTAGGGATGGGATACCTGTTCTTTATGGTCTTCTTATTGAGTACCCTGTAATCAATGCACATGCGTAAGGTTCCATCCTTTTTCTTCACTAGCACTATTGAAGATGCAAAGGGACTGGAGCTAGGTTTGATGTATCCCAGCTTGAGTAGTTCCTTGATTGTACCCTTGATCTCATCTTTATACCTTTTGGGATGTCTGTAAGGAGTGGTGATAACTGCTTGGGTCCCCTCCTCTAACTCAATAATGTGCTCAAATCCCCTATCTGGAGGTCGACCTGCTGGAAGGTCTCCGAATACTAACTTGTGCTTCTGTAGTAAGGCCTCTATATCTACTGGATGTTGTGTGGCCTCATCTGGTGGTTTCCTGAAGGTAACCATACACTCTGCAACCCACTCAATATCTCCCTGCCGGAGTACTGCCTCCATCCTGTGTGATGTCACTGCTGTGGGAGGATAGGTATTCATCCCTCTCAATACCACCTTCTGTCCTTCTGCTCCTGTAAACTCCATCTCCATGGTCTGGTAATTTGTGGAATACTTCCCTATGGAATACAGCCACTGAAATCCTAGTACCACATTCATGTCAGGTCCATCTACCACATAGAATTTCTCTATCACTGTATAATTCCCAAGCGTTACCTTTAATTTAGGAATCCTCTGACTACACTCCATGGTGTGACCTGGTGCTGCTACCGAAAACCCATCAAAGCTCTCAGTCTGAATGTCTCTCTTTTTAACCCATGCAACATCAATAAAGTTGTGGGATGCCCCACCATCTATCAGTACTCCCACTCTGTGGCCCTGTATGGTACCTCTGATCCAAAGAGTGTGGAATCTAGGAACCCCTGTCATGGTAGCAATGGTACCTCCTGAGGCCTGTCCCTCAGCAACTATCTCTGTTGTCTCTTCCTGCTCCTGATCCTGGTAATCCTCATCCTCCTCACTGTCGGAATAAGCCTCTATGTAGTAGGCCTTTCCTTTTCCTGAACATCTATGACTTGGTATCCATGGTTCCTGGCAAGTGAAACATAACTTTTTTCTTCTAAGGTCCTGTCGGGTATCATTGTCCATCCATTATTTCTTGGGCCATGGTTTCCTTTCTTTATCTTTAATAGGAACATTGGTCCTGGGAGGAAACCTATTTTTGGGCACTGCATCCTGCAAGTCTCTAGTCCGTCTGATGGCATCTGCTAGGGTGGTGGGCCTATAAGACTTGACCCATCCCCATAAGGGTTCAGTGAGAGCCTCAGTGAACAACATAATCAACCTGCTCTCTGATATATCTGTGACCATGACTGCTATCCTCTGAAACTCAGAAATAAAAGCATTTGCACTCCCTGTCTGCTTGAGCTGTACCAGGCTGCCAGCTCCCTAAAGTGTACCTCTGGATCCTTCCCATCAAACCGCTCAATGAGCCTCTGTGTAAAATCTGTGTATGAGGTGATGGTGTTGTGAACCAGTGTCACTAACCCGTGGTACCACCACTCATGTGCTTCTCCATCCAAATGCAAGGTAGCCAATTTAATGGCATTTGTCTCAATCATGGGGTTGAGTTGGAAGTATGTATCCAACTTTTGCACCCAATTCCTAGTTGGGCCACCCCGGGTGCCCTCAAAGGTAGGGATAGTCAGTTTCCCTATGGTGCGCTGTAACTCATAGTTCTGCGTGAATGGCCTATTGTAAGCTTTGGGTTTGTTCTTACTTTTAAAGTGGCAGAAGTCAGTGAAGGTCATGGTTGAATGGAAGTCCTCTCCTAAAGCCCTATATTCTCTCAGATAGGCACTCATGGGTTCTTCTGGTTCTGCTTGTGCTAGAGGCACTGCAGCTGGACTATCTAAGAATTGAGGCATGTTAGGTCGGAAAGGCTTGTATATATGGGGATGGCTCTGCATGTTGGTATGTAATCCCTACTACTGCTGGTGGATACCCTATCACTGTTGGGAAATAAGGGACTGTGTGGGGCGGGCCCATTCTTCTCAGTCATTTGCTTGAAGGTGCTCATCATTTCTTTTTGCCCAGTGGTGAGTTCTTTTATGGCTGATATGAGACTGTTGAAAGCTATTTTATCATCATCGGCCATTGTTTCTTTGCCTTTTTCAAACTGATACCCTATGTTCCTCAAATCTATGTTCTCTAACTCCTTTTCTCTGTCTCTATACCTCTATCTCCTGTGAGTAATGTTGTATGGGTCTCCTGGATTCATTTATAATTTTTGCATGCCCACAGCTGGCAAGGAAAATAACTCTGATACCACTGTAATATTCCAAACTGATATTTTCCTGTTTATGTGTATACTGTAGATGGCTAATAGACTTACTCCTTAATCAAATAGGAAAGCAAACCCCAAACTTTGCATGCATGCAGTTGCATGCAAATATGTGCCCTAGAAAAATACCGAGATTCTATAAAATAGGAGAAATCAATGCATGTACATACCAGTATATTGATCAGCTGATGGTGAAGAGACTGGTCCCAGCATGCAAGGATTCTGCCGGAGGAATAAGGAAATACACCAAATCGTCCTCCACAGGTGAATGCGCCCTCCTCTCAAACTATATAAGCTCCAGAATAATAAATAAGCTGTTGCTTGAAGCCTGGATGATGTGCACTAGGGTTATAATACCCCTCTGATGATGATAGAAGCAGCATGCGGAAGTTCTGAACCCTGTAGGTAGGAAAATGAATTGCTTTGTCTCTAATCATGGTGACACGGTGTGACGGTGAAACCCTCTGGCTGGATGAATAATCGACCTCCCGGAATAACTACCGAATGTAACCTGATGATGAACTAGAGTTGAACCTGGATGATCCAACCTGATGATGAACTAGGGCAGATAGATTTCGTTGTTGAAATACACCAGTTAGCTGAGCATGCGCTCAACCCCAACTTAGCTCGCCAAGCTCTCCAATTCGACTCCACAAATCAATTATCACATAAGTGACTTCTCCATTCACTTTATCTTTCTTTTATAACTCTCAACTGCGAAAACCCTAACTTTTGACCTAATTATGTCACTTTATCTTCTAATTTGCAGTTGACTTGCATGTATGTTCATGGAGACTTAATTGGGTGCATGCATCATTAAATAATGCCCGGATGTCATGCATGCAGGTGGCCTTTGGCTTTAGTGGCCCTCTTTGACCCAATGGTGATATAATATTGATGCCCTAGATCTTCTATATATGACATCGATCTTCGGCTGATTCCTTGACTGTCAGTACCCACTTGAACCTATAGGAATCACATAGGTTAGCGGGTTGGTCCTCAATGCCTAAGCAGAAGAGGACATTAGAGTCTCTCTGTCTAGCTGATTTGTAAAAGGTTTTCTTTGTCTTTTCCTAATTTCTAAAGTTTTGGTCATAAGCTTTTCTTCTTATTTCATCCAACTCTACTAACTGATTCATTCGGTTTTGAAGTGCAATTTCCTCTAAGTCAACACCCTGAAGCAACTGATACACTATAAGAGTAAGGTGAACTGGTAGCTGTGCCTCTAAACCATAGACTAACTCAAAAGGACTCTTGCCTGTAGAGGCTTTCTTTGTTATTCTATCAGCCCATAAAGCATACTTAATTTTATTGTCCCAAGACCTTTTGTTTTCCCCCACAATTTTCTTGACTATGGTCATTAGGTTTTTATTACTATATGGCGGGCCAATAGTAACCTACTCTAAGAATTTTATGAGTAGTAGTTCTAGCAGCAAAATGACCACCACAAAATCCACCATGAAAATCATCCATTAGTTTTTTAGCTTCAAGTTCATCCACACATCTAAGGATAATACCATCTGGATTCCTCCATCCCAAACCATCTTTAATCATGACATACTTGGATGCTTTAAGCCTTAAGGCTCTTCTTTTATGACCAACAAGGTGACTTGGGCATGTGAGATTCTTAAGATAAAAAATAATATCTGAATACCATTCAACCTGCTCAAGCTTTAACAAATTTGGGGATGACTCTAGAACATTAATCTGACACACCATATCCTGATCAACCAAACCTAAAGCCTTCTCATTACTTTTTGCCAACATTTTAGCCAGACCTTCTCCTTTGATCAACTTTGTGGGTTTAATTTCTAAGTCATATTCTTGAATTTCAGCCACCCACCTACCTCTTGGACCTAGACCTTCTTCTTGAGTCAACACATCTTTAATTTGTGAACTAGGAACATACCCAATTACGTTGGCATACCCAATAAATATTCTGAAATGCTTAAGGGATTTTACCAAAGCATATGCTTGCTTTTCTACTATGTGATATTTTAATTTTGAATCTCTTAAAATTTTACTCATGTATGCTATGGGTTGTTCTTGCCCTTGGTCATTTTTTAGTAGCAAAACACCAGCAAGGGTGTCTTCAGATGCAAAGGAAAAAATGTAGAAGTCTTTAGAATAATCTGGACTTATCAAAACAGGAGCTTGGGCACATGCATCTTTTATTTGCTGGAAGGCCCTTTTACTAGTTTCATCCCACTGAAATTTAACATCATTTCTAAGCAACCTATTCAAGGGCTTAGTTACTTCTGCTAGGTTAGGAATAAATCTCCTAAGAAAATTAATTGTTCCAAAGAAGGATTGAAGGCCCTTCTTATTGTGTGTCAAGGGGATCTTAGCAATGGCTGCAATCCTTTTTGGATCTATTTTCACACCATCTTTACAAATTATGTGACCCAACAACTTCCCCTCTATTACCCCGAAAACTGATTTAGCTGGATTTAATGAAATCCCAAACTCTCAGCATCTTTCAAAAACCTGTTTTAAATGCCCTATGTGACTTTTGCCATCCTTACAAAAAACTGTTAAATCATCCTGATAAATTTCAATAATCTTTCCAGTTAAACCTCTGAAAGCATAATCCATAGCTCTTTGAAAAGTAGCTCCAGCATTAGACAAACCAAAAGTCATCCTTAGATATTCAAAAGTTCCCCATGGAGTTGTGAATGTAGTTTTATGCCTATCTTCTTCTTTGACTCTGACTTGGTTATAACCAGAAAAACCTTCAAGCATTGAAATCATACCAGATCCTGTTACTCTTTGCAATAAAGTTTCCATCTTAAGGAGGGGATAGTTATCTTTTTTGGACATAATATTTAGATTTCTGAAGTCCACACACAACCTTATTTGACCAGTCTTCTTCCTAACCACCACCAAGTTTGAGCACCAAGAAGAATTTCTAGTGTGGGCTATAATTCCAGCTGCTAACATCTTTTGCAATTCTTGTTGTACTAAGGGGGCCAACTTAGGATTTATTTGTCTAAGTTTCTGTCTAAAGGGCTTAGTGTCTTCCTTAAGTGGAATAGTGTGTTGAATCACATCCTCCCTATAGACTTTTAATTCATCATATGTGAAGGCTAGAACATCTCTATACTCCCTTAGTAACTTAATGATGTGTTCTCTTTCTTCTCTGGGTGTGTTTTTCCCAACCTTGACCATTCTAGGTTCTTCGTTAGTTCCTATGTTGACTTCAAGGTAATCACAAGGTTTTGTTCCGGATTCTTCCTTTGGCTTGTGACCATCTTGTCTATCAAATGCCTTCTCTAAAGCCACCAGTTTTCTAGGGGTTGGATTGAGCTTTTGAATTTCTTCTGCATAATAAAAACCCTTCTCTTCTTCACTAATGTGAAAACCAACAAATTCTTCCACACTATTTAAGAATTTAATCACGTGCTTATCATCATCAAAGACTTGCCAGTTATCTACATTATCTGGAACTGAAGTCCTGAAATAACTTCCATTTTAACCTCTTTATTAACTAAATCTGGTGATCTTTGAAGGGTAGAAGCAGCAACTGCAAGTCTATCTGCCTTAGTATTAAATTCTCTAGAAATTGCAGCAAACCCTATGTGATCAAAACATGGAATCATATCCAAAATTGCATCCCTATACCTCTTTAACCTTTCTGATTTGCAGGCAAACTGTTTGTTGACTTGTGAAATGACCAAATCTGAATCACCTTTGACTTCTAACCTTTT
The DNA here is from genome assembly GCA_001517045.1 of Pseudotsuga menziesii. Taxonomy (NCBI): domain Eukaryota; kingdom Viridiplantae; phylum Streptophyta; class Pinopsida; order Pinales; family Pinaceae; genus Pseudotsuga; species Pseudotsuga menziesii. The sequence continues at coordinate 544,014 of LPNX010796797.1, read as the reverse complement.
TATACCTATGTCTTTACACAACTCTAAACGAAGGAGTAAAGCTTCATACTCAGCCACATTATTAGTGGCATTAAATTCTAGCCTATATGAAAAGTTTAATTCCTTCTAAGAAGGAGATTCAATGACTATGCCTGCGCCCTTACTAGATCTAGAAAAAGCCCCATCAAAATGCATATGCCAAACTTGTTTAACTCTTTCTTTTTCGGATGTTTCTTCTATGGGTTCCAAGGAGTTAGCCAAGATAGCATAATTTCCAAAATCATCAGTTTTATACTTTAATTCATTACTTGAGTTTATTGGGTCTTCTACATGGTACTTCATTTCCAATTCTCTACTTAATCTTATGTAAGTTCCTTCAGGAATTGGGATGGTGGCATAGGTTAAGTCCATTTGAATATTTCCTCCTAAGTCTGCTCCAGTTTTTCTTGAAAGTAACATACCCCATGCATCAAGGACATTTATCACTACTATATCCATTTCATTCTGAATGTCTGGAAATGCTACTAAATGTACTTGCAAACCTTTAATCAAGCCAAAAACTTCAATCTTCTTACTATCCATAGCACAAATGTTATGGTAAGGCCTTGAGATCCTCAAATTTAATTATTCCATAACTTTCTTAGTCATGACATTTGAGCTAGCTCTTGAATCTAGCATGCAATTATGAAGAAGATGATTGTTAACTAACAATGAAAGGAAGAATGGTTGATTCTTTTCATTTCCTTTATCCATACTTTGTAAAAGGACAGGTGCATCCTGATAGGCTATGGCTTTGTCAACATTACCCTGAGAAGGCTCTTCTATAGCTTTAAGTAACTTTCCCTTTTGAGAAGGTATCTTCATGATTTCTCACTTAGGATTTGCAAAAAGACTTGACAAGTATTTTCTTCATGAAAGTCTCCACAAGGTCTACAAGATGGAATGGCTTGATGATCAGTGATATTGGTAGACTCTAAAGGATTTGGGGGCCTTTGATCTTGAGGTGGGGGCCTTCTTTGGTTTTGCCACCTATCATTTGGCTTGTTTGGATGGAAATTATTTCCTCTATTTCTTTCCAAGGAAACTACCTTGTTTTGTAATGCTGTCTGGTTTGCCTGCATGGCAGCCAACTGATTAGCATGATTCACTTCCATTTGTTTAACCAATTGTGTGAGCTTATCTATGGAGTCACCTTGAGGTTCCTGGTTTTCAAACTTAATTTTTTTTACTTCATTAGCCTTTGAAGAACTACCCCTTGAAAACCCAAGAATATTAGATTTACCAGTAGCTTGCATGTTTTTATCTATCTTGATGGCTTTATCTTGTGCATCCTTAAGATTTGTAGGTTCCTTATCCCTTATCTGATATTTCATTTCTCCTTCAAATGCTTGGATGTAATCAATCAAGAGAGATGCTTCTTGGGGCTTGATGTTTGCAGGGAGACTTTTTACCAAGTCATTAAACCTTTTATTAAATTCTTCCATGGTTTCATTCTCTTGCTTGTGGCTAGTATGCAAGGCTGGCAACAAGAAATGGCTATCCCTTCTATCACCCCATCTATCATTGAAGGCTTCAATGATTTCTTTGAGAGTTTTGAACTTATTGTCATTCTGCTCTTCAAACCATTCCATAGCATCATCCTCTAAAGATAAAACAAACAGCCTCATCTTGACATCCTCATAGTTACTAGCATTACACTACTTAGTAATGCACTGGTTGAATTTGGTGATGTGAGACTTGGCACTGATGGCATTATTACCCTGAAAGGAAGGTAACTTTTCTATAGCTTTATCTGGCAAAGCATGAGGATAACCAACGATGTTAGAGAAATCACATGGCTTGCATAGATCATCCATTGGTGAGGGTTGGTTGTTTTGGGCAAACAATAAATGGATATCAGAGATAGCCTCTTCTCCAAGATTTGTAAGGAGTCTACGGGGAGCAAGTCTATTTAACCTCCTCCTATATACCCTTTCAGGCTCGGTGAGGGAGTTGAGTAGACCACCTGAATGGCTTCGGGTAGAATACCTCACTATATTTTGAAGTGGAGTCGCCACTTGGAGAAAAGGATAGCTCTAATATGGGTAAACAAATTATTAAAATTTAATTAAAGAATCTTATTAACAATTTAAAGAATTAAAGAAATAAAAAAACAGAAATTAATTAATTAAGTCAGACCAAGGACAAATGACTTGTCCCCGGCAACGGCGCCAAAGATGTTGCCGCCTAATACACACTTTATGACACAGGGAAGTCAATAACCTGCTATGTGTGTCCTTGGGGGCAAGTGAGAGCTGTAGACCACTGTCACCACAGTCCACAACTCCTCCATTTAGGAAAGATCCTAACAGAAGGGGGGTAGTCCCTACGGAATACTAAGTTCCTAAGTTTATTAACAATTTAGTTAATTGGATCTTTATTAAGGTGGGTAGGCTAAGTTCTTGCACTATCTAAGAGATAACAAGCAGCTAATGCAAAATGCAAAATTTCACTTTCAATGATAGTCAAACCCTTTAGATTAACAAACCAGTGCCTATAAATGAAATGGAGTCAAGACAAATGCAACTTTCAGATGAAATGCAGATCTATATAAATTAATCCACAGTTTAAGTGTTTTATAACCAAATGAGATTACAAACGAACTAAGTTGAGTACTATGGACAATATGCACAGAAATGAATGATTAGTTAAACAATTAAAGCAATGATAGTCAGTTCAGCAGTATAAACAAATGAACATATGAATAATGTCAGTCAATTGCACGGTATAAACAATATCCACAAACTATGAACAGGTTATTAGTGGAATAAACAGCTTGAGCGAAAATACCACAGTGAGATAAACAAATGCTGTGAAATAATTACAGTAGTTAAACCATTCAACACATGATATTGCAAAAGCTGAAACAACTACTTGAAAAGTAAAAATGAAATCTATGCTGTGAAATGGAGTGAAATGCTTTATAGTAACCCGTTTGTAGGACGTTTTGCAGTGTCTCTTGGTTTATTTTAATAAATTTTAAGGGTGTCTTAATCTTGATTTAAGTCTTAGAACCAGGGATGTGACTACCCCTGCCACATATCCTCCAAAGCCAAAGAGGGAATGCTGCTGTGCTCAAAACAGTGGAAACAAGTCCACCTGTAGCTCGCAAGTCAAACCTCGATGCCTCGACACTCAACAAGAGGGACATAAAAACGCTTAGAGACCCCCCATGGTCTTCTACCCCTTCTAGCCTCCGAAGTCACCGTATTGAGTCAGCGACAGACAATATATGGTGGATGCCTATTACTGAGAGCTTATCCAACCCCCCGTCGTTTCTCGGAATACTCCGAAGAGTGATGACCAAGTAGAGGAGGAGGGGCTAAACAGCTGTTGGTTTATTATAAATCCTGTAAATGTTGATAATGTGCAAAGTTTATTTTAAGACAATCAACTGGGTCAACCAAGCAGTATCCCTTATGGGAGGTGCTGGTACTTGATCCCTGGACCTTGAAAGTAAATGTGAATAAACTGTGAAAGCAAAAGATTGGAACAGAATTTACAGTTATCTAATTAATTCCTAAACCCCTTAGTCCTTCCGCTTTTCATACCCGACCTGAGTTCCCTAAAAGGAGATAACAGGAAGGGACAGAGGATACACGGTAGATTTAAGGTTATATATTACTCTCTTTGCAATAAAAACGAAACAAGAAGTAAATCTAAAGCTAAGTGCTTGAAATGAAATCAAAGAACTTGAAACTAAACTAAAGCTACTATGCTAACCATACAACAATCTCTTCAAAAGAGAAAGGTGGGTAAAAATGGAAATCTAGATCCACTTGAAAGAAAAGCAAACTAACAACTAGTAAGCTATTCTACCTCTAATCTACTTACAATAGATTTATAAAGCCTTTGAAAAAAGATTTGAGAATACCCCAAGAGAATCTCTCTTTGGGGTTTAGAAATACCAAAAGAAGTGGAGAGAAATGAGGGTTTGGGCCCCCTTTTGAACCGGATGGTTCTTGAGGCTTCTCCGGACTAAAATGGGCAGCACTTCATTTCCTCCTGTGCAAAACCTGCAATAAAACAGCGATATATTTTCGCTGGAAATCACAGTAAACAGTAGAGAAGACTTGTTAGAAAAATTAGTCCAAAAAAGACCCCAAAAAGGGCAAAAATCTGAGTGTAAAAAATGCTTAAAATGAGATGTTTAGAGGGTTGGAGTTTTCAGCCACCTAAATGGTGTTAAAACAGTAGATCTGAAGTATTGAACTAATATATTAAGTGTTAGGGCCTTAAAACAAAGGTTTTTATCACTATACAATGATAAAAACTGAGTTTTAAAACCCTAATAAACAAATGTGCGAAAATAGAAAACAAAATTATAACCAATGGAGAAAGATGCTCTTTTGTTTTAGATCCCTGCAAATAAACTTATGAGAGCTGCAAAATGTAAGCCAAGAGGTGAGCATCCAATAAATTTACCAAAATACTTTGATAAATCTAAAAAAAAACTCACAAATGAAAGCAAAAATACTTCTACTTACAAATCTCTCCACAAAATACTTTGTGGAGAGCTATCTAGGCTAATACAAATGCAAATCAAATAGATATATATAAAGCAAGTTACCTCATCCAAAGATACATGAAATGTGGAAGGGAGCCACCAAAAATTCCTCCAAAGATCACTTGTATTAAGCCCAACTAGGGCAAGATTTGATACAAAATAAGCCTCTAGGGCTTGAGTAAAACTTGAGCAAAATAAAAGAGCATGAGAAGAAAATAAGAGAAGAGTGATTCCAGCAGCATAACAATAGCTTGAGAGTTGATCTCTAATGAGGGAGGGGAGACCTTCTTTTATAGTTGAAAAGATCCCAAACCCACTCCTAAATTAAGGGTCCAAAACATAGATCTAAACTCTAGCTCTCCTCCACCCTTAGATCTAGGTTTGTTGTCTTTGCAAGCCATCCACTAATCATAAGCAAGGGGGCCTCTTCAAATCAATGGTCAAAAAGATAGATCCATGTCATAATGAAACTTAACCCTTAGATCTAGAGTTTCCATGACTCAAGTGGGGCCTCCTTTTGATTCAAATTTTTATTTTTTTGATTTTTGATTATTAATCTTTTATGTAATCTTTTATTTTTAATCTTTTATTTGGGGCCTCTTTTGATTCAAATTTTGATTTTGGTTTTTTTTTCTTTTATTTTTCTTTAATTTTTAATTTTTAATTAAGACAAGAGGGGCGCCCACTTAGGAGATCTTCAAAAATTTATTTTGACCACGGGGGGGTTTATTTAAAAATAAAAATTGACTATGCTTAGCCACCCCCAAAACTTAATTACTATGGCCTTATTTGATTTTTTCCTTCAAAATCAAATAATTTAATTTTTCACTCTAGAAAATTAAATTTTTAATTTCCTAGGAAAAAATCTTTGTCTTAACCAAATTTGGTCTAACTTCCTAACCCCTTGTCAAAATGACATGAGACTTGAACCAATGGCTTAGGGGGTATCACAACATTTTCATTTGCATTCATAGCCCCTATTACAAAATGCCAAGGTTCAAGAGATTACATTATTACATCAAAACTTAATTAATTAACCACCAAATGGTGAAGTTAATTAATTAGAAAAAAAAAACAAAATAAAAATAAAAATCCTAGTGAAATTCCGCAAGACTACAAGATATGGCTAGCATGGTCATGGACAACAACTTGAAACCTTATCCACCTCATGGGCTTGATTATCAGAACGCCAATTCACCACTTTGGATGATTGGTGAGGGAAAAACCCAACCAATTAAAATTGTTACATAACAAGATTAACTGGAAGGGGAAAAAAACACTCGGTGAAGAGGACTTCCCTGATAATAAAGTCCATGGTGACATCCTTAGAGGAATGACCCATGTTGGCATATAAAGTTACATTAATTATCCCACGTAGTGGAGCGGACATTTCGTGTACAAAAGGGGCAAAATTGCCTTGCTGAGTGAAAAATCTCTAGGATTTTTCCATGGTGCAAATTGTATAATATGTACATCTGCAATGTACATGACGTTGCCACCTAGTCGAAATAGGTAGGCTACAGATAGAAGTGTATTAGATCTGGGATTAGTGAATTTTGTAGCCATGTTGAATATCTAAACTTCTTAGAGCGAGTGGAGACCTCTGAGAAATTTTTATATGGTATTAGAGCCTCCTTAGAGGTCAAAAGGGGGGCAATCACACTCAGATCTGTGAGAGCATACCGGATCTGTGTGAAGATTCATAAGAGAGGCCAGATCTGTGTGAAGATTCATAAGAGAGGCCAGATCTGTGGAGTGGGTGACCAAATCTACCAGATCTGTGACTGTAGAGGTCAGATCCATTAGATCTGAGAAGTTGGGATTAGTGACTAGATTTACCAGATCTGAAGAGCAGTGTTTAGATCTGCAACAATAGAGGTAAGATCTATTAGATCTAAGAAGTTGGAGTCTAAATCTGAGATAGATCTAGCAAGATCAGTAAGATAAAGACCAGATTTGAAGAGTAGTGTTCAGATTTGTTGTTGTAGAGGTAAGATCTATGAGAGATCTGTCAGATCCGAGCAGGTAGGGGCAAGATCTGTGAAGATAGAGACCAGATTTGAAGAGCAGGGTTCATATCTGTGAGGGTAGAGGTCAAATCTATCAGATTAGGGATCAAATTTGAAGAGAAGGTACCAGATCTGTGTAGAGTCACATCAGATCTATCGGATCTGTGAGATTGGTGACTAGATTTGAGATAGATCTATTATATCTATGCGAGCAAGCAGTAGATCTGTCATAGAGCACGATGTTCCTTGTTTAATGAGGTGTTGGTTGTGGAGCCTAATTTTCTAGATCCAGAGATATTATTCAGTTGTGTTTGTAACCCAGGAGTAATGTACACTCGTTCCCCTTGCCTTGGGGTTTGGGGTAGCGCCCCGAAAAAGGGGGTTCGGGGGCGGAGCCCCCGAATTTTTTTTTTTGGGATGTGTGTTGGCCAATAGTATTGCGGACCCATGTTATTGGGTTAACCCTAGAATTTTCCCATTGTATTTCCCCTATAAAAGAGAGCATTGTAAATCAACTGGGTATGGTATTGTATTGTATTGGAAGAGAGACTGTGAGAGCGTGAAGAGGAAGTGCAGCGGTTTTGTTGCAGAGTGTATCCCTTCATCTTTCTGGACTGTAATAAAAGGATTGGCAAATTTCTTTGTGGATGTAGCCCATCGTTTGGGTGAACCACGTTATATCTGTGTCTCTTTGTAATGTTTTAACATGTTTTGCATCTTGTTTATTGATTTAACTGTATACCTGTTATTGCTCTGCGGTCCTGTTTTCTAACATGAGGCATATTCTTTAGAGATCGAGGAGAGGGTGCCTTGATCATTCAGAGATTGAGTGACAGTCAGATGGCATTTCTATTGAGCAGACAAAGGACAGTTAGAGGGGTGCATCCTTGAGCGAGGGGGTGCATTCTTTAGTTTTCGAGATAGCAGAGGAAGAGAGGGGCACACCTTTCAGAGACTGAGAGGGGGCACACTTCTATAGACAAAGATCTTGACTTGATTCCATCAGAGGTTAGAGCAGAGTAGAGGGCACAATTGTAAGATTGGTCACACATGCTAGAGGGAGGCATTCCTTTAGAGACAGTTGTAGCTTTTGAGTGTTGAGTGTTTCTCCCATAGATCAAGCACGCTTTCCAAGGCATCGAGTTCTTCTGTTTACATGATAAAGTTGATTGTGATCATTTCGCAATTTCTTTGGCTCAGATTATAGAAAGGCCACATCAGATCTGTGAGAGTGAACCTTAGATCTGTGAAAGAGAGGGTTTTTGCATCTAGCAAGATGATAGAAATACGATAATTGTTCCTTAAGGTTTTAGAGATAGGCTCACGCATACAAAAGAGGGAGTTGGATGGGTTGGATTCTAACTCGAGCCAGGAAGTTCTTTGAAGGTGGAAGGAAGGATGCATGGACCAGAGTTGAGAGATTTACCCTCAGTATCAACTTTGGTGGTGTTGCCGCATAAGGTCGACATGCATGTGTTAAATTCCAAAAGTAGGTACACCAGCTTGATGGCAACTGCGAAAAGAGCAACCACTGTCACCATACTCCTCTCTTCCTCACTTTAGGTTGGCTCTTATCCAACTCAAGAGGGGCTTCCCTAAGGTTAGGATCACTAAGGCAGATGCAATAAGGGGCAAGGTGAACTGAATAGATTTCCTTAGAGAAACGGTTGTAGGATAAGGGTAGTTTGATAAGTGATGGGAAGGAGGGAAAGATCAATCATCGGAAAAAGACTAGTGCCAGTACATCAAAGGGGAAGAATGGAGTCAAAAAAGAAAACTCAAGAGGGCCTTGTGTCATATGTGACTAAGGGGGATAGATCGCATTATTGAGCCAACCCTGATTAGTCGAATGTACAGCTACTAGATTTACTTCCGCCTCCTAATTGCAGGAGATGCGCTATGCACACAAAAGATCAAGATTACACAATCAAATTAGATTAAATGCAAAGATTGATGCTCGTGCGTACATGCTTACAAAGGGAAAATGATAGCAACTGCTAAGAATTTTCACCTTCCAATGTGATGGTAGCATCCGTCTATGGTCTTCGATGCAAACATAGAAAGAAAATCTAAATTCTAGCAATGTTCACAATCAATGAAACTTCACAAGTTTTTTCCACACATTCAAAAGAGTGCTTCCATACATGTCCAAATAACTCCTTTGGATGATTTTCTATTAAGCTCTAGGGAAAGAATGATCCCAACTTTTTCCCTCCCTTACAATGAAGGAGATAAGTCCTTTTATAAACCCAAACTTACTTCTCACATTCCTTATCATTTTTTTTTTAATTTTTTAAAGAAAAAGGCAAAAGCTTAAAAGGAAAAAGGGTGGAATTAGATTCCACTTTTCTCTCCACGAAATTTGTTTACTTTGTTAAAAGGAACTGGAGTTAACCACTCGTTCCAACCCAAAGACGGGTAACCCAAACAATAAAGTGGAAGTCTACGAATACTAGACACTCCAATAGCCACGTAACTAAAGGAGAATTCATCATATTCAATTGCTAATGAAAAGTGTGACGAAGGGACCAAGCTCCATGTGGAGGGATGTGGTTGGGTCTGAGTGTGCATGAACTTTGCCATGCATGAAGGATAGTGTTATCACATATACATTTTGCAGCCGGGCTACTGTTATCACATATATAGTGGTTGGGATACCATATTCTATTTTTCAGATACAGTACATTTTTCAGCCAGATCTCTTACATATGAGATGCTGACATGAGCAGTTTTGACGGATCATTATTTTATTTGTGGACTATTATACTCTCCCATGTCAGGACTGAGTCTCAGGACACTCAGATTTGAGGACCGATGTAGCCCTTTAGTCATTCCAGAGCAGTTATTGATGCCCAGTTTTATATCAGCACTTTCTCATTGGACAGATGATGGTTCAGATGGATTATATGCATGATTATGACTCAGCTTGTATTATATTGTTTTATGGTTATCATTGCTCTTATACTCATCTTTGTGACATGTATTAACATGTAGTGTCATGATCTGGCGGTCATAATTATATGGACATGGATGTATTTGTATTATGTATTGATGTCCCTACTTAGACTTGGAAGTTCCTGATCTATACTCATTGGTTTTACCCTCCTTAGGGAGAATAGAGGTAGTCATTCCCACCATTGTTTTGGCTTGCTAGTGTTGGCTTCATCTTTCACTGTCTCCACCCATCCATTACCTTCCAGTTTTGTTTTTAACCCGACATACTACTTGACTTGTGGCATGGAGGACCTTTCCCTGCTAGAACTTTTGTTGGACAAACCTCCCTGTTTATATTGTTTCTCGGCTCTGAGTTGGTGACAGAACTTGCCTTTGGTGAGTTGGATTGTAGGCCTAAATCATTCTGGTCGGTTGTCCTGACGTTTGGCACTGTGTAGGACTCCCCCTAGTCACTTGAGATGTTGTTGGCTAAAACTGAAAGCTCATGTACTACCTATATTGGAAATGTTTATATGCGCCCATGGAAAATGAAAATGCTAAAACTGTGTTTCTTAACATATGTGAAAAAGGGCAAGAGCAATGAAATGCTAAAACACCCCTTGAAGGGTATAAGAAAAGGTCGAAAAAGCAATGATTAAATATATGCTATATCCAAATATTGTTGACCTTATAAAGTTGAATATGTCTCGGATGAAAGCTGCGATTAGTTGTGTTTTTAAGCACTGGTAAAGTCCCAAAGGGTCATATAGGCCAAAAAGGCCATGGAAATAAAATTGATGGTCCTAATGAAACTGGATCAAACTTGATGTAGACATGATGCCTAAGTTGAATAAGCACTCTCTGAACAACTCAACCATTTGTGAGTCACTGCTATTCCTTGTATTGTTGTTTGTTCGGCATGTGGTTATAGTGAGTTTTTCCTTTCCATATCCAAAGTGTCATGATGTTAAGTAGGAAGTCAATTTCAGCCTTCACTCTTCACTAACAAATTGATTACAACTATGAAGTGAGTATAGTCCTGAAAGTCTGGTCTGAGTAATAATAAATAAAACCCTATATATGTATTTGGTTGATGTACCGCCAGTGAAATGATTGCTACTTGTTGTGATTGTTGTTTAAATGATTTGTAGAGCATGTCTTAGCCTTGTAACACTTGCAGTAGATGGATGATAGTCTGAGTTATATTATTGGTATCTGGTCATTTACAGATGGTTATATTGTCTATTGGATATGGTTGATGATCAGGTAGAGACCTGAGAGGGGTATGAGTATACACCCTAGATGGATTTGGACTCTCTGAGTCTAATGAGATAGTTTGTTTTCAGTTCCGGGGACTTGTAGAGATGGTTAGGCTCATTTTACTCTCTTGATGCAATTTTGCTTCACAGGATGATGTGTCTGAGCAGGGAGATGTTTTTATTGGATCTCCTAGCGCGTTGTATGGGGCATAAGGGGTGCAGCCACCTGATTGTACTATAGTACCCCCATCCCAAAGATCTCGGTGGGCTCAGTTTGACAACGCAGGCACACTAGGAGGCTGTTTTGGCAGGTTCACATTTCCCGAGGCAGATTAAAAAATGATTAAATGGCTATTGAAGAAATCGATTTGGGCTACTAAGACAAGGAAATGACATGGGATGAGTAATGATGATGAGAGTGATGTCCTCCGCACCTTCTCCAGCAATTATAGCACCTGATTGGGCCCACACCTATTTTTTGGGAATTTTTATATTATTTTCTGGAGCTTTTGGGAGGCTCACGATTTCCTCAAGGAGGTACAAAGTCAAACAATTAAAATATTATATTATTTTATTGTGCCATGGGGCATCCAGAGGGAGTTAGTTAACACTCCATGGACCCACCATGTGCTTCATTTATTTCTTGTTGAGTGGGGTACCCTCTTTATGGGTGATTTAGTCCACTTTGGTACTTTATGGTTATATTGATCCATGTATTGTATGTTGAACTCATCTCAACCATTGATTAGAACATTTTATTTTTTAATCTTAGCCACTTGTTTTGAAAGTGGTTAAGATTTTGGTTCTCTCGTTCCTATTTAAAGGAGAGAGCTTCTCATTTGTAATGGGTCTTTGGCTCTTGAATCTGAATAATAGAAAGATTTTTTTTTGTGGATATTTTCTGGATCTGCTTTGCATCTAATGTTCTTCGGTGGTGATTGGAAAGTCTCTTGTTTCCTAGCATTCGGAATATTGTGTGAGATCTATATCTTTTTTCGCAATCATTATCTTATCTACAGGAGGGTGTTTTCAGCTGGAGCGTTTTTGTAGGGGGACCTCAACTCGCTCGAGTTGTCTTCGTCTTGTATCGGGGGGTTTTCATTAGTTTCATTGTGATCAATGCTTACATCTTGTTACTTTTCTATAGATCTAGATTTTTCTTTCATGGTACAGCAAATCTGATATTGTTGAAGTTTGCTTGTGCAGGATAGGGGGCGCATTGGTCACTTGGAGCATAATGTTGGTCCTAGAACTCACTCAGATCTTCCAGAATTGATCAGGATGGCAGGGATCATCATCATCAAGGTATCTACAAGCATTTCCAGGTAAGATCTACAGGTAAGTCTCTTCTCTTTCAGGTCTCAATCCATTGTACCTGCTTTTTCTTCAAATTTTCTGGAAAAACTCCTAACTAATAAAAATCCAAAAAATACTTAATCGAGGAATTGCTTGATCTTTGAACAAACCATTTCTAGGTTTTGTAGATCGGACATCCCTCTCACTAAATCATCCTCAACGTTGTCCAAATTGTGACTGGTTTTCCCTAGATCTGAATTTCTGATTGCTCAAACCCCAGCGCCCCTACTGAAATTTTGACTTTTTCCAGAAAATAACCACGTGGGTTTGTAGATTAGGTCTCCCTCATTCCAGAACACCCCCAATGTTGAGCTAGTTCCTGCCAGGTAGCCCTAGATCTGAAAAACTGACTTTCAGCCTCCTAGCTTCCCTCATCATATTTTGACTTTTCCAGATCTGATTTTCTTGAAATTTTTTGACTTGGGTTTGTAGATCGAGCCATTCTGATCTCATTCTCTCTCCAACGCTGAGCTGATAGTCTCTTGGTTGTCCTAGATTTGCAGATCTGCCTCTCCAAACGCTAGCGCTAGCCGTCCTTCTGCTAATTTCCCTGTACACTGAATCTTCCGGGCCAAACACTTTTATGGGTCCATAGATCAGGGCATATCCTAGGTGGGTTCACTTTAACGCTGTGCAAAACTGACTCCATTACCCAAGGCTCAACATGCACTGATATCCAAGCATAGCGCTAGCCCTCTCTTTTGACCTCTTTCCCTTGAAAGTTGACTGCTCCTATATGACTCAGGCAACCTGACATTTTCATATCTTTCATTGAGTCTATCCCTTTGGTACTAGACAGTCCCAACTCTGTCCTTACTCACCCTGCCTCGGTTGCGTTTCCCAAGGCAGCGGTTATCTTCATCAGTTGCTAGTACCTCAACCCCAGATCTTGTATCAACCCCACAAGTCACCTTGGTTCCACTTTGGATCACACTTAATACTTCCAAAACCCTAATCCAAAGCCTTGGCACACCTTGTAACATCTCCCATAGATCTAGGGTCTTCAATTACCTTACACCTTACGTACCTCAAGCCTACTTGATATGATCTGGTGTCTAGGTCTGATCTCTCCTGTCGGGAGTACATCTGGGTCTCCCCCTTTGTTGTCTTGGACTTAGATAACATAAAGCAAAGACTGCCTTGATTGGCGTGACAACCATTCATTTGGGAGTCTAGGCAGTCTTGGTTCCACCTCTTTAGTTGCTTGCCCCTCTACCATCCATCCTGGATCCATCATACATAGGCAACTACAAGGTTGGTGACAATAGCTACCATGATGCCACATACAGACTTGTCTCTTATTCTATTTCGAGCTATTTTTCACATGGGGTGTTAGCATGGATCATTACAACTTCATCCATTCTAGAGCCTTGTTCATCAGATTTTCCTTCACAGGATTGGGACTCATTGGTCCATTGAGATGATTGTTACCCCCTTTTTCATGTCAGGGGTTTATTGCAAGCGTTAGCAATCAATATCAGAAGAGAGTTAATTTTTGGGCCTGATCAAGCCCTCAAAAGGTCCTAAATAGCAATCATGTAGCATCCTGGGTTAATATTTGACAGTGCTATGTTGAAGGCAGTGAAGTATATTAAAGAGGCCCCAGCCCTTGAGTATTTACTATCCTGTTCCTGTAGCATGAATTATGAAAAAATTCAGATCTGAAATGTCCAGCTTAGCAATTTTACACCTAGGTTTGAAAATAGGGACCTATAGAGTATGAAGGAAGGCTTTGGTTAGCCTGTAACCCACAACAACAACCCAGAATCAGTTTTACTTGCATTATTGATGACCAAACAAGTAACCAGCAGATACGGGAAAGAGACTAAACCCAACTAAAGTGTGGTCCTCTTCTCGAAGATATTAGAAGTTGCCTACAACTGTTTCGAGAATGATGACTTAGACATGTCGGTTTCAGGGAGAGTGTAGCAGAAGAGAGCAATGCTTGGGTGTTTTCTAGGGCCATGAGCTTTACTTTTTTTATGACAGTGCTCCTCATGTTTTACCTACATTTCCAGGGTGGATATCAATGCTAGAAATCATAATCTCAGAGATAGGCCAGACTTTAAACCACAGATCGAGATTTCTTGTGGATGCATTTTTGAGTGGATGTAGCTAGGTTCTCATTTATCACGTTATGATCTTTTATTATGGAGATAAAATTCCAGAAGCATAAAAGCTTAAAGACATCAGGTTGTCGAAAGGGTCTCATCAGCGCCTTGAGTAGCTGGGACTATGAGTGTGAGTCATCCACATGCCCTCGGTCGGATACAAAATCCAGTAAGTGACCAAAGCAGAGGATGTTGAGTAAATCAAGATGGCCTCTTGCAAGATATATCTCATTGTAGAAGAAGATACGCTACTCTCAAAATCCTGTATTTTGGGCAAAGGTTTTACCACTTTGCATCAGAGGCCCAATTGGAGCCCACTGTTGAGCTTTGAGAAAACGAAAAGAGGCTCATTACTCTCGATGTGGTTGTACATACAAAGGTGTTTTTGCCTTTGGATAGGTGATTGCATAGAAGCTTGGACCTAATGAACGAATGAATTAGGCAGTGTCCATATTGAGAAGGAGGATCTAGTTTCCGCAACAGTCTTCAAACATTCGGTCTGCATGGAGAGTTATGAAAACCAACGCCAAGCAGTCGACATTAAATAAAAAGTTTCCAAGTTTACAAGCAAAAATACCACACCATTCTGCATTTACCAACACTTAATGATACAGACAAAGAAAACATTGTGAATCCATAGCAGCCTTAGCGTAAACACTAAAAGTTTTGACAGGAAACTGCCCATACGAATCTCAGTGGTTCAGACTCGGACATCAAAGGAGTTGGGGTGTATGTCTTATCAAAGTAAAGCAGGAACTGAGGTTTGAAAATTTGCGTTAAAGGAGTTTTTCACCGAAGCTTGTCGGTTTAAAAATTCATGATTTCTTGGAGCCACTGTTGAAATCAGAGCAAACCATCGAGCAATTGGTTACGGGGAGAAGGTTCATGCTCACTGCCAGCCAACGTCTTGATGGCCGTATGGAGATTTTCAGAGCTTCCCATGAGTAGTTCATGGCTGTCGTTTGAAAGCCATGACACTTTTTCGGCATCTAATGGCACCTGCGATAGCTTCATATCCAGCCTTTTGAAACCATGAACGTGATCACTCTGGCAGTTGAATAGGTGGGTTGCACCCGAGTTTGGCATGCAATTTCCAATTTTTGGCAGCAAGTATACACGGATCCCTCATATCAGTCACGTCTAAGTATAACTCCACGCCAAAGTTCTGTTGGTGCAGCTACATCAGTCGACAATTAATTTCTGAATCTAGGGAATCAGTGTGAGTTTAGTTGCTAGCCGATTGTCTGAAGAAAACCGCGTGGAGATTTTTTATAGCTGTTACATGGAAATCGGGATCATCTTTCACTGTCAGTGTCAGAAATTTAGAATAGAGCTCCATGTCTTTGCTTATTTGCATGCATAGTATGCCTTCACTTGGAGTGACGAAACAGAGGTTCTCCACCGAGTATGCTTTCTATTCGTCTAAACCACCGATTGCATGAAGGATGCGATTTTTCATGAGGGAGATGGCTGTTAGAGTAGATGTTTTTCTAAAAAAGGCTACAGTTTTATGAAGGTCTTTGGGTTAGCTAGTAAGGTAAAGTGATAGTTATACTTTAGCCATGTAGGAGATTACATTAATTAAGGTTTGGTCATATTTTCATTTAGGCAAGAAAAATGGATCTTAGGTCCACTTTTTATTTATTTATTATTATCATGTTATGAGAGCCTTTTTGGCTATAAAGAGCAAGGCTCTTTCATTGTAGTGATGGAATTTTTGGCTGGGAGGATTTTTCCCTAGAGCCTAATAGAAAAAATCATGTGGAGTTTTTTTTTGGATATTTTGGGCATCTTTGTCGTAGTTTTGTGTTTTCAGGAGTTGTAGACCAAGCCATCATAGAGGGCTAACAATCTAGCACGTTGAGTAAGCATTTGCGGCTGCCAAGTTGCTTGTCGCCGTTATGTTTTTGGAGGTCTAGGAGTAATGGAAAGGAGTCAGTTATATTTCCATTCTCCTGGCCTCTGATTATGGAACGGACTAGCCTAGTCTCCCTTCTGCGAAACACAAAGCCTTTCTGAGTCCCCTTCTGACTCCATTCACCCTTCTGATACTGGCATTGGCCTTCCCTCGAGGATTGATCCTCCCTTCCCTTCCTGCCCATCAATCCGATTCATTTTACCTTTTCGCTACCCGTGTTTCTCTAAGGCAGCCTCTTCAAATTACCTTGTCCTCAGCTGCACCTGCCTTAGCGATCCAAACGTAGAGAAACCCCCCTAGAGCTGGAGAAGAGCCAGCCTGAAGCGAGGAGAGAGAAGGTGTGGTGACATTGGCCTCTCTTTCGAGAGTTGTCGCCGGGCCGACGCTCCCACGGTTTGGGCTTTCGGCACCCGCGTGCCAGTTTCGAGCGAGAACAATGATTTCAGTGACGACCTAGTTCATTTCAGCCAAGCAGCAGATCATAGTTGGTACTCAGAGTTATAGAGGGGCCTATCAATTGGAGACAAGTATATGAGGTGAGATCAGGTATATGCATTAGAGGAAATTTCAACTCAAAATGGGCCTTTTAACTTTAACTCAAATTCCATGTCATCATGTGTTAGCCAATGAAATTGCTTTAAATTTGAAATACTGTATAGGTCTTAAACACCTTTTTAATATAAATTTGGGGATAGGTATCATTAAAAAAACTACTTTTTGTTTGTTTGTATTTTCGACATATCTCCCCGTGTTTTTACTCAAATTTCGATTGGAAGAGCTCGTTGGATGCGGAATTTAATTCCACATCCAACGAGCTCTCCCGATCGAAATTTGAGTAAAAACATGGAGAGATATGTCAAAAATACAAACAAAAAAATAGTTTCTTTCTTTTCTTCCTCCAAAATTAAGAAATATTATTTTATTATTTTAACTATTATTTTATTAATTTCTTTTAGGAGGCCCATTTTGAGTTGAAATTTCCTCTAATGCTTCTTTGGTTTGATTTTGTTGTTTGATGTATATCAAACACCTATGCTTGTAATGTTAGAATGATTATGGTGACCTATGCATATATGTACTAGTACTTTAACTTGTGTTATGACTAATCAAGGTATTTGATGTGAAGACTGTTGTTCATTCCATGCTCATACAAATAGTAAACCTTAGTGCTTTGATGGCTCCATCTGTCACTTGCCCCCATCCATCTAATTCATCCATTGTCAAATGATTATCCCACGACTTAGACTGATTGAGACTTGTGAGATTGAAGATCTTTTCTTGTTACACCGTATTTGGTGTAATGGATAATCCGTATCCGGATTAAGTCAGCCTGTATCTAGGTCTAGGGAGGAAGATGTTCCATCTTCAAATTATTAAATGTATAAATATATAATAATTGAATGGATGACGAAATATTACAAAGTGAGTGCCATATATATATTAATCGTAAAGGCACTTTGGATATCATCCATGAAAGGATGCGTCATTTTATAATAGTTTACTAATAGCTAATTATTAATTATTAATATCAATATATATTAATATTAATAATTAATATTGATATTTAATATATATATTTTATTATGATATATCTATGTATATAACATTGCTTTCCGGTTCATGATGCTTTGTCCTCAAAGCATACTTAGATTATTGTTGTCGTCTTTTCATTCTCGTTTTGTGTTGAAAAAATGTCAATACTTTCTTTATGTCTTGTTTAGAACTGGTATTAGGTATGTGCTTGGTCTTTACTCAATAGTTTGTCATCTTCTTTTCATTTGTAACTTGAATTTGTACTCCATTATGTTTATTATTGTTATCCCATTTTTCTTGTACATGAATACGAGGAATATTTTTGTGATTGACCATATCAAGCCTTGTTTTAGAAGTCGCTTGTCCTACAATACTTAGGATGTCATCATGTAATGTTTTCATTTTATTATCCTTATGATTTATCTCGAGAAGTGGTGTTTCGTGAGGCTTCTCACACTGGAAGTCACCTGATAGTGTTATATTTAGGTTTCTCCAGGGTGGTAGAAGAGTTAAGGCAGAAGATGAATCTACGATATCTGATTCCTTTGACTTGGATTCCTTTGCATATTGTAGGATCCATCTTTTGTCATTGTATGGATTGTCCTTATTGTCAACGATACTAGCTTGACTCTCATTATGATCTTGATCGAGCTCATCTTTATCAAATATACTATTGGTATTTTGGTCATCCCTACGATATTTAGTCTCCTTGTCTTGTTTATTATCTCGATCAATTTTGTTCCTCTCATTTTTGTTGACATAGTGGTCCAACAGATCTGAGTTACTGATATGGTTTGTATTAGACCTTAGTTTTTGTAACATTTCCATTATGGTATTCTGGTTTTGTGTCATGATGCTCAAGTTCTATGCCATGGTGCTTATGTTTTGTGTCATTGCACACATCTTGTCATCTAACTCTTTTTGTTTCTCGTGTATGATGTCTACTTTGTCATCAAGTTTTCTTCCTAGTACTAGAACAGCATCTTTTTTTATTTCTTTCTTAAGTGCCTTGTTATTTTTCGTTTCTTCTTTGAATTTTTCTTAGTTGGCAACGAGGGCCTTGATGCCATTCTCCAATTTCTCAAGTTTGTCTTTTATTTCCGTCATAGCTTGGGTCCTTTTTTATGCGAATGTGTGTATTTGGAAGTTTATTTTGACTTATAGAGGAATAAAAGACAACTAATATCTTTGAAATAATTGATGAATTAATAATAATTATTATAATTATTCAATGTGTTGAAATAAAATAATAAATATAAAATATTATATTTAAATATTTTATTAAAGGATGGATTAATAAGTTTTAAAATATTATATAATAATATTAATATTATTAGAATAATATTTATTTTATTAATATTGTTTTCGTTTGTAGGGCTAGGTGGAATGAGGGGGGTGCAGCCTGGGTTGAAGTTGGAAAGCAAAACTATGTGTTGGTTTTACTTTATCTTTTCTTTTTTTTACTTTTTATTTTTATTTTTATTTTTTTTATACTTTTTTCTTTCGTTTCTTTTCTTTATCTTTTTTTTTACGTTTTCTTTTTTATTTTCTTTTTTGGACAATGTCCTATATTTTAGGGAAACCCTAAAAACTAAATTTACACAGTGTAAATAATTGCCAAGGGTCGTATAGCTCTGATACCAATGTTACACCGTATCCGATGTAATGGATAATCCGTATCCGGATTAAGTCAGCTTGTATCCAGGTCTAGGGAGGAAGATGTTCCATCTTCAAATAATAAAATTATAATAATTGAATGGATGATGAAATATTACAAAGTGAGTGCCATATATCTATTAATCGTAAAGGCACTTTGGATACCATCCATGAAAGGATGTGTCATTTTAGAACAGTTTACTAATAACTAATTATTAATTGTTAATTATTAATATCAATATATATTAATATTAATAATTAATATATATATATATATCACATTTCACCATTGTGACCCCTATGTATGATGGCCTCCATGTTGTTATGTGTCTCTGGCTATGAAGTATGTGGCTTGACCAGTATGGCTGGGTTCACAGGGTAGTTCTCCTTTAGTTCTCAAAACAAGTGCTCCACCATAATAGTGTTGCTAAACACTAAAGCATCGAAACGCATAAAAGCTATATCTAAAAAATACAAAAGTATAAATGTTTAGAAGGTAGGCAGTGGCCAAGGGGTTGAGCACTCATTCTTTGTATAATGTAAGGCTCATCTTCCCTCCACAAGGGCAGTAGGGAGAGGCAAACCCGTCGGGGCTATGGACTGCTCACTGACAACGGGTCTAGGCCTTAGTCATTTACTGGAGCCCAGAAAGCTATTCGGGGCGACTGCTCTTGTAAGCTGGCTACTATCTCTTGTGAAATGTGTAGTGTATTGAAAAGGTTAATAGTAAAAGGATGAGCACTCACTCTTTGTATAGTGTTCGACTCATTTTCCTTCACGGGGCAACAGGGTGAGACTAGCCTGCAAAGGCTGTGCCTTTGTCCGTACTGGAACCGAGAAGGCTTCCAAGGCACTTGCCTTTGAAGGTTGACCTATGTTGCAAAAAAATGCAAAGGAAAACTTGCTACTCTAAGGGAAGCATATCCAAGTACTTTATCCATTTGTGAGACACCTCCATACCCTATTGCTATCTTTCATAGATATGTCAACTTGGTTGAGTGTATTGTTTATCATTCAGATAGATCACTTAGTCAAAGTCAGTTAAAAATCATTTCCCTTTGTCTTAACCTTGTTCTTCCATCCTCACCCGTCAGTACCACGTTGTTTACCCTTTGTAAGTATGGCGTGAACAAGCATACTTCTTGAAGGTCCTGATATTTTTCAGAAGCACAAGTATATATTTTATTATTATTATTATTGTCACTATGATTATGAATAACATTGATGTAAGCTTGGTTTTGATATACACCATTCGAGCATTTCTTACCTTGGATGCTTACAGGATCATATTGATGTAGTATCTCACCTTTAGTTTGGATACTTTGACTTGGTCAACCCAGTTGACCAAGTCAAGCACAGTTCCCAAGGTAGTGGCTCAAAAAACAACATGGTTTATATTTGTTCCAGACATGCCTAGGACCAATACTGTGGTTTCAGTTTTGAGAGTTTGGCCCTAGATCTCCAGATCAATGATTATTATCACTTTATTATTGGCCAAACGATCAAATTTTATTACAGATGGCAGTATTTTGGGTTCTCCTAGAGCAGTGCAGTGTTCAGGGGGTATGAGTAGTCACTTATACCATTCTTCTGTGTTTCCAGATGATCTAGAGTAGTCAGTTTGTCCCAGTTCTCATCCTGAGTTGAGTTATGGCATTTTTTATCAGTTTCATAGGATGTACCAGCAAAAAATGAAATAGAGAATTCACTGAAAAAATCAATTTGGCCTCTTGGGTCAAGGAAATGGCTTGGAATTTTGGCAGAGGATGTGTCTCAGCATCCCGGACAGTCCTCCAGCAGTTTTCAGTCCGCAGATGTCTGAATTATTTTATTTTGGCTCAGCTAGCGAGGAAATCCCCGCAAGGGGCGTCCCCTCAACTTGGTTAATGATGTATTTCATTGTTATATCATATGATTTGAAGTTGTAAAGGGGCCTAGGGTGAATTAAGCCCCTAGTGACCCCCTCCTATGTATTATCATGTCACATCTTATGTTATAATGTGACTTTCACTTTAGAGAGGCGTCCTTGAGCAAAGTGCGCCCCCTCTTTTGACTTGGTCACTTGATCCATGTATTGTTGATCTCCACCGTTGATAATGTTATAATCTCAATCCTTGGATGCAAAAGTTAGGGTTTACATCTCTCTCAAACTATTTAAGAGAGATAACCCCCCCATTGTATTTCATGAGCTATGGCACCAGAATTTGAATAAAGAAGAATTGTCTGGGATTACTCTATGTATTTTGTAAATGAGTTGATGATTTGATGATTGGCATTGCTGCTCTTCTGTACTGAGTGTGCTTCGCAATAGATCTTGCATATTTTTTCCTTACCCATTTCATCTGCAGGGAAGGAGGTGCGCTAGGGAAGAGGGCATTTCTGTGGGGAAATCCACCATCGTTCTGACTCTTGGGTGTTTGGTTTAGGGAGTATTTCTTTCTTATGAATTTTTACTCCTCGTTCTTTCTTTATTTTGTAGATCTTATTCATCTGTCTTATCATTTAATTTTCTCTGACTTGGCAGATTGAAGAGGGCGCTAGGGTGATTGGCTGAAGCTCAACTACAACAAGAGCCACTCCAGAAACACTCATTTGATCAAGAAAGCGACATTCTTCATCACTTCTGAGGTCATCTACAAGATCCAGGTACGTCTCACGGGTAAATTCTCCCTCTTTTAATTTCTGCATGCATTGCCCATCATTACTTTAACTAAAAAACCCTCATTTACAAGTAGGAAAAATCACCGGACCAAATTGCATCGGGAATCTGCAATTTTGGCGATCTGGGTTTTGTTTGGCATACCGAAAACCCCCTCCCTTAAAAACGTCAAGCTTGGACTCCTCTTCCCATCTCCAGGCACTGGTTTCAGTCTAGGAGAAAACACCCCTGTTTGGTTTGCTAGTCAGTTTTTCTGTGTATTTTGTCTGGTTTCGCTTGGATTGTTTTAACTGTTGAATCTTACATCCAAGTTAGTGTGCAGGAAGCCGTAATTTTCCATATCAACTACGTCCTGGGGATTTATCAATTATCTGCTTAAATCCCCCAGGGTCCGGGTTTGATCATTTGAATCGACACACTAAAATCTTAGATTTGATTCGAATCTTCATAAGCCACCTAATACTATCACTTGAGTAACATTTCCAGTCTAGAATAACCACCTTACTCAGGTATCCTTAATTTGTTGCTCATCCTTAAATCTAGGGTTTCAGACACTCACCTTACGTATTCTCCGTTAGGAGTTTGATCTGGTGATTTGTCTTAAATCTTTCCTTTCAGGATTGATCCGGATCTCCCCCTTTGTCACTTGGGCTTCTCTAGTGGCAAAAAGTGAAGGAATCCTTAACCGACGTGACAACCATCCATATTTTAGGGGTTAGGGTTTTTGTAGGTCGTAACTTTGGTTGCCTGTTGCCTCTACCATCCAGTATTGGGTTCATCTATCGGGGCAACTACAAGATCCGTGATAATAGATACCTCCATATGGATGTAAAATGGTGGACATAAAACAACCCATCAATCCACTTGGCTGCTCAAGGAAGAAAGTTATGCTGGGTGATGACTATCCTGCTAAAACCCAAGCTTTGGCGATGAAAATAATCGTGGCATGATTTTGGCATGGGTGATGTTCAGTATGGATACCCAACAATTATGAGAAAAGGTAGATGGAGACAAAAAACTATCTCATAATCAATAAGTCGGCTGCCAAGGTTGATTTTTTTCAGCTGTCAATGAAAATGTCGATTGCTTTGCCACAAGGAAATCATGGTACCTCAATCTTGTTATATATATATATATATATATATATAACATTATAACAATTAATATTAATTGTTAATAATACATAATTAATAATTAATTAAAAGTCAAGAGTCATGTTTTTTACATGAAAAGGTACCAAGGGCTTATAAAAGTCCAAAAACATTGGAAATGTAAAATCATCTAAGCTTTTATCAAAATATATTTTTATTATATCCATAAATAGATTATTTATCTTATATGCACTGGGTATTCCAGTAAGAAACAGGATTTCTCTGTTTTAGTGGTATCAGAGCCCCTTCTTGGGCTAAGTTGGTTTTGGCTTTTAGCCACACTTGTGAGAGTTTCTCTTAACCTTAGCTCTTGGTCATTAATTTCAGAGATTCTCTGATTTTTCTTGGTCATTGACCTAAAAAAACAGGCCCTTGGCCCTCCACCTGACAACTCTCATCTACCATCACTCCCATGATAACACATCTGTTTCTCCTTGCTTTTGTGCCCACCTCTCCTCTTTCCACCGTGCCCCAATCACGTGCACCAGCGCCAGCCATCCGATACCCTTTCCCCTTGTGCTCTTCGCTAGCACCAACCCTCTCCTTCTCCGCCACGCCTGCTCTCCATCTCCTCCTCATGCGGGCTCCTCTGCCTGCTATCTAATCCGCACCACACCCCCTCACAACAGTGGCTAACCCCTCATCCGCATGCACCGTCCCCCACGGCCTCCACCATATTTCCTCTCCCTAAGTCGTAGTGTCTTCCTCCTCTGCACGCTCACGTTTGAGCTCCCTCCCACTTCTGCTTCCACCCATTCTTGCGTCCAGTTTCCACCCCTGCATCCGCTGTATCCGTCCACTTCGAAGTCGTTCAACTCCCTCCCACCTCCTCTTGTCCTCTCACTCGCTATACCTCCCGTGTGTGCCTTCCACACAACGACACTCCGCTCCACATTCCGCTTTGTTACCACCTAGGATGTACTTGGCGGATTTTTCAAGTGAGCCGACAAGGTTTGAACAAGCACACTTTCATGATCAGAGTTTAGAGGTCCTCTAGGATTTTTCCGGGAGTTTGTTCGAATTTCTTTTGTAACACATGTTCATACCCCCCTTGGGGAAATTGTAAAAAACGTGCTAGCATGATAATTTTTATAAAAGGCTCAGCTTCCCAGACTTGAGCATCAATCCGACTATCCCAGAGTGTTTTTTCCCTTGTTTATTATTGGTTGTTGAACAAACGACTAATAATTTACGAGTTTGTCACTCACACCTTCAATGTTGGGGTAATTGTCTTGGTGGTTAGGCCTTAGGAAGTTATTAGAGACTTCGTGTCAATGTTTTTCAACATGCTAGGCATTCAAATTGAGTTGTATGGACATGTGTTAGTTGTCCCTAGAGTTTCGTTTGATTCTGAGAAAAATAACTTTTCTCGCAAAATTAGGCCATTTTTTAATGGTTTAATTAAAAAAATTCAAAGTGTAATAAAAATCGGGTTTGGAATCCATTTTTGGCGTGGGGATGCTCATTTTCACTCTTGGAGCGTCCTCTTTACCCCAAAGGCCACTTTTCATAATATTCGGGCGGCCAGGACACCCCATGTAGCATTATTCAGCTAAAGGTGCATCAAAATGACATTTTAATGCTAAATTACAACAATTTGGCACAAAATGACAAAGGATGAAATAGTCAAAAAATTAAAATATTAATGATGGGATGACATGGCATGGGTCCCTGAAGCATACGATCCTCTCCATGTGAAGTTAAGAACCAAACTTTGGTTAAAAGATTTGAGTGGGAGTGTTTTGATTTGAGGATGACATCATCTACATAAGAGAAAGCGCCAACATACTGTGAGGGTGATGTCACAAAGTGGACCCCTCATTAATTACCTCTTCCACATGAAATACTTTGAAACTTTGGTTAAAAGTCTAAAGGTAATGAATGAATCAAGTAAAGGATGATGCCAACTTCATGGAAGAGAGTGATATTTGTCAAGTCAACTCAAGACCGTGACGTTTGCTTCCATGGAGGTTTGCGACTTATTTAATTCTTGATTGGAGAATATCCCAGGAGGATTGGGTCTTGTTGGAGTGGGTGGAAAGATTTCGTTGAAGAGGTAGGCGCATGGCAAAGGTGTCATCCCAAGTGTGAGTGGTTGGAAGTTTGGTGAGGGGCACACCTCTCTTGGAGAGGTGGCGTTCTCACCTTCAGATCTCCTCAATCATTCCTTCAATCACTCTCATCGACTCAAGCAAACTCAACTTGAAACTTCAGTTGGTGATCCATCCCCCCTCTCTCATTTGGCTATTTAAGCGGGGCTCCTTTCCTCATTTTCTCATGGTTAGAGGACTAGAAGCTCCACCCAAGCTATGAAGCTTTGTACTGTAATTACTTTTTTGATTAATAGAAAGACTTTGGAGGTCCATGGTGTGTTGCATTAGTGTGTGGATGAATATTGTCACTGGCATATGAGGTAACTGTATTGCTGTTTTTTTCTTTGCTTAATGTAGCTATCTATATGGCCTTAAGATTGTTGTTAACATATATGGTAAATGATTATGGTTTGATTCATTTACTATTCTCTGCTTATAAAGATCCAGGAGCAGCAGACTGTACTAGGTTGTACTTATGCTCTCTCAATCTTCATTTCTTGAAATACCAGATTTGATCCCCTTTGTGCAAGTATTGTTAGTGATGTAGGTTTCCTTGCTTGATAGGAGTGGATGATCTCGGTTGAATCTACCATTCTTCAAGTACTTTTAAGAAAGACATAGTCCCTCCGCTGGATTCCTTAGATCTAGGCACTCTGCTTGAGCACTTCATTCTTCCTTCTTTCCTTCACCTTTAAAATTAAACTTTATCTTTGGTTACGGTTACTTTGTAAAATGCTTATGTAAATTAGTTTATTTTAAAAGATTATTCAAAGGCTGATTTATTGAAGTACATTGCTAGATCCTAATCTTAAAGCTTTATTTTGAGTAGATCTAGATTGATTAAGTACTTAGGCTTATTGTTTATCATTTAAGTACTTAAATTTTTTATGTTTTTACTGCTTTATTTGGCACATTTGGTGCATTACAGGTGGCTGGTTTTTCATTTTTATCGCCAGGACAAGGAGAAGTGCTGCCAAAAAATCAAGGATCTAAGTTGTTCAAAGACCTACTGAAGCACCATTCTTGATCTTGTCTATTTCTTAAAAAGCCTTTGGATCCAGATCTGTAAGGACCATCAACATCCACCTCAAGCATTGTAAATACCATAATAAAATATTTGGAGTAGGCTCCTTCAGAGCCCACTCCCCATCCCCCCTGGGGGGATTTGCGTCGGTGCACTTTTTTCATGGTTTTGCTTTTGTTAGTGTAGTTTTGCTTTACAGATCTATATACTTTGTCATTTCCAATTTCAATTTTGTTGCAAAGTAATACAAATACTAACCCCACAACTTCCCAAGTTACCCGAAAGGGGAAAGAGATGCGTGGTATGATTAATTAGAAAAGCCTTGTGTTTGTACTGCTTTTATTTATTTTATTTTTTAGTAATTTACACCCCTTACTCTCTCGATTAGGGTTTTTAGCCTTAAAGAGATTTTTAGGGATTTAATAAACAAGCAAACACATTGCACATAAGATCCTTAAATCTTTATCAAGGCTCTGTTGTGTATGCTCTGCACCGCTACTGTTCGACCGAACAGTTGGCTGCATCAAAAGCAACGTGGGTGACTAGCTTAATTAGTTCTCACTTTTCTATTAACCTCACCAGGTGAAAATCCAACGCCTCGATTTAATCTGTTGCAGTGGCAAAATCCACAAAGGAAGCGGGAACAACTGGGTAGTGACCTCGAGACACAATTAGGTTTGTTGGAGGAGCTAGTCGGTAAGCCGACTAAGTTGATCGGCCGACTAGTTAGAGATTAGGTTGGCCACAGAAGGTCGTGTTGGTTGATTGGACCGACAGGTAGTTATTTGTAACTGTTTGTAAATCATATATATTACGCTGTTGAGCCAGATGAGAACTCGGTTCAGTTCTATGTTTTGTATGGACCCTTTCACTATAATATAATTATTCCACATATGTGTTATTGTCTCTTGTCTTTGATATGTCTGTATGCTTTTAAATGTGTATTATTGGTAACCCTCTGTGATCCGTGAGATTACAACTTTGGTTCCGTTGCCGGTAGTACATATCTGAGATGAATACAAGCAGATGATATTAGAACAGGAGATTAAAGACTGGTGGGAGCATAAGATAGCAAATTACTTGCAGAATTACGCATGGAGAAACAGATTAACGACTGCTCAAGCGAAGGAAAGATTCTTTACCAAAACCCATGAGAAGTTTGTAGAATCGGCACCCCAGCTTTTGAAGAAACTTCTGGATGAAAAAGCCAGAAGCGACTAAAGACCAACAGCTGCTAGAGAAACTGATTCGAGGGGGAAGAGCAAACCTGTTGGAGTGGTTTGAAAAGATCATCGACGAATTCTGTGAGGAGCAAGCTATAGAAGAAAGAACTTCGGTAGAAACCATTCAAAAGAAATTCTATACAGACCTTACCGAGTAGTTCCTGTGCTCCTTACTGACCTTGCTATGCAAATTCCTGATAGAAAAAGGAGTGGATCATATTGTCGAACCTCGTCCATCACTACGCTAACCGCCACAAAATTCTAAATGGGCGGAGAAACAAAAGAAGTGGGAGAAATTCATTGCCGAAAGAGAGTAGGAATATTTCCTAAGCAAGTAAACAAAACTATTCGAGCTTTCTAAAGCATCGGGTAGGCCATGGGGGGGTAGCTGGTCGTATGTCGGGGTAAAGTAAACGGGATTCTAGTCGACTAACAAGAGATACCACCACCAGCGATGAAACGTCAACGTAAGAAGGAAATCGAACGGACAGTGACACATAAAGGTACGACGGATTTACAGAAAATAGAGAGAGAGAAGAGGCTGAAAAGAAGGGAAGAAAGAAGAGAAAGAGCTATAGCATTGCAAAGAGGAATGAGTACTAGGGTGACAGACCAAGAAAGAAATCCGCCAGAGTCGGGTCATGACCAATAGGAAGAAGGCGTGGAGGAAAAGGCATCACCCATGGAAGAAGATTTGTGGATAGAGCAGCGAGAAGCTCTCCAAATAGAAGTTCCCCAAGAGGTAAGACCTCTATCTCCAACGAATCCGAGTACCAGAATGCAAGCCATTGCCGAAGAAGATTTAAGACTAAGAGCTACTGAGTTTGGTATATGGAGCCGACTAGACGATGAAGTAAACGATGATAATCATTTAGTGATCCGTCGACCAGAGGAAGGAAATTGGGTCACACTTCAAGTGTACCCCTTCCAACCGAAGTATCCACTTACTTTACCTGACACATGAAGGAGCACCCCCCCTGCCAAATACAGCTTTGGAGAATACATAAAAGTCGGACATGCAGACAAATAATTGCAGTTGGACATCGACATGAGAAGTCGACCCCGATCGACTGCTTGTCGGAGAAGAAACGACAAACAAGACAACCGACGGGAACGAGAGTTCCATCGACAACAACTCTGCACACAAAGAAATAAGCAAAACATCCCACTACCCCCACCCCCCCCCCCACCCCCACCGCCACCACCTCCTAAAGAAGACAGCGACAGTGAATCCGACATGGGTCACGGGTCAGTGCATATCCCTCTATATGAGGGCGACGAAGATCCTAGACGACATTGGTTCGTCTGTGAGTCAACATGGGAGGCAAACCAGGTCACAGATGAAGATAGACAGATGGCATAGTTTGTGGGTGACTTGAGGAAGAGAGCACTAACATGGTATATGACCTTTACCGAAATAACCTCTCAAGCAACCAAAGCAGAAATCAACGCGCAATTTTTGTCGTTCTTTAAAACTCCAGATGCAAAACATCTCCCAGCTAAGAAATTGAAAACATCACAAAAGCCAGTAGAATCTGCCTGCGACTACGACAAACGCTGGAAAGACCTCCTCAGCCAATTGGATTATGTAATTGATGAGCAACTATTAATTCAATGGTTTCTTGTAGGTCTATCACAAAAAATTCGGCGGCACATAAGCCTAGAGACATTCAAAACATATGAAGATGTGCTTACTAAAGTCGTACAAGTAGAGATGGACGAAGACTTCCCAGCATATCCCACGGATACTAGGCTGGAAGAACAACTCGAGATCATGCATAAATCTTTAAAAGAGCTAAACCTTAAGAGTCAAGATGTCTGGTGCACAAAATGCTCAATGGCCGGACATTCAAAAGATAACCGTCGACAGGACATCAGCCGACAGGACGTTCGATTTGTGCAAACAAAGTGTTTTTGTGACATTTGCCAAGAACATGGAGAACACACAACGAAAGATTGCCTGTTTAACATGAAAAACGGTAAGGCATCTTGGTGTTCTATCTGTGAAGTGAAAAGTCACGCTACGACCGACTGCCACTTAAAATTGACAAAACTACCAGGCAGTCTACCAGACAAATGCAGTCGCGCAGAACAATGATCAGCGAAACAATGCTCAAAATGAACAGAATAATCAAAGATACGAAGGTCGTCGATATGAGCGCCGGTTTGACAACCGACATGGAGGATATGGCGGTCGAGGTCGATTCTTTGGGAATCACGACAACCGACCACGTTGGCCCATCCAATGTTTCACGTGCTACAAAGAAGGACACCGATATGCAGACTGTCCATACAAGGACAGAAATGACTTAAAATTCTGTACTAGCTGTGGAGTAGGGGATCACTCATTAGAGGATTGCCCTACTATGCTTGAAAAAATAAATAAAAAGAAAAATGTTAATGTCTTGTCGTGCGTGCAAAAACATGATATAATCAATACAAAGAATCTGCATATAGTAACCTAACAAGGGACAAGGGATAATCCACGAATAAGCAAAATAAAAGAAAAAAATGATTATCCTAACCCAGCTAAACAAAAACAACTGTATAAAGACGCATTGAATATATTTAAAGAATTTGCTTGACAAGAAGAAGCTGATGATAATCGACAAAGCATAGTTAAAGAACTAATACGTTTAGTACAAATTGATAAAACGGTGTCTCAATTCATTGAGCTATTGTATAAAATAAAACATAACAACAATATAGAAAAACAAACAAACAATATTTGCAATCTAAACTAGAAGGACAAAAGTGATGCCGATCCACTTGTTGACCTAGAAATTGAAGGATACCATGTCTGACAAGTTGTGCTCGACTTCGGATCACAAGTAAACATTATGACTCGCGACACTTGGGAACAATTGCGTAGACCTCGACTATACGAGTCAGGAATATACTTGAAATTAACTGACCAAGGTCTAATTGAACCTATCGGAGTTTGGAGAGATGTCAACATGACCATAAAAAGAATATCGACCAAAGTCGACTTTGAAATTATTGTCCTAAAGGAAGGATCCAGTTCCTTCCCAGTGTTAGTAGGTCGACCTTGGGGAAGAAAAATGAAAGCATCGATTTCCTTAGACAAGGAAAGGATAAAACTAAAAGGGAATGGACAAAAAGTCATAGTACCTATCCATCCATCCCAAGGAGAACCTTGGATAGAATCTATAGATGAAGAAGTTGACATCCGACAACTATATCAGATACAAAACAATGAAAACTACACAGAACTTAATATCTATGGTGAACTTCACTTAGGCAATCAGGATTCAGTAGGATACAATTCAGATGCAGAATTATATGATTGGGAAATCGAGAACTACGAAACACAAGCAAGAGGTTGCTGGACCATTCAAAAAGTGCAGAAGAAACCAGTCCAATAGTGCTTCTTGGTGTCCATCATCCCAAAAATATTTGAAAAGAAAACTAGGTGTTACCGACTAGGCTGCACCTAGTTGGGC
>LPNX010796797.1:502602-512653 GCA_001517045.1 Pseudotsuga menziesii | reverse complement strand
AAATCATATGATATCATTCACGTGAGAGGGTGCAAACGTCAACGGTTATGTGGAGCTCACGTGGGAGGGTGCCGACGTCAACCAAATTTGTTGTTCACGTTGGCATTTTTGAATTGCGTTGGCAGTGGACCCCCTTTTCAAATTAATAAAGTTTACCATATGGCAAAGCTTGGATCAGCGAATACTTGAACTCGAGTGGTAGCAATTCCACGTCACTCTTTGAAAGATCACGATTTGGGTTGGTGAGACTATCTCACACGTGGAGGAGCCGTACACTCACGCAGGGGTAGTAGGTAATATCATCTGCAGTCTCTTTCATAACTGGTATGTGTTGGAGTTTGATGATTCATTGAGGGAGTTTGGTGAGAGAGGTGTCAATCACCCCCTCTGTCCAAGCTCAGTTACACTCTGACTTCAGCTTCAGTATTGATGAGGCCCCCCTGGGTCTCCCTTTTCTTATTTAAGTAGGTCACCTCTCCATTGTTCAAGATCGGAAGGTTGAACCTCTGCTGATATACATTGTAATATTTTCTGAGTATTGTTAATAAAAGGCTTTGGAGGCAATTTCTGTGTGGGATCCATAGATGTTGGATTGATGTTTTCTTTATGCTAAATCATTGAGGTAATCTGTATCAAATCTATTCATAATCTGCAATTGTTGGGATTACTTGTCTTCATAAGGAAATTTACATTTTGGTAAGAATAGGAAGTGATTCTTGTTAGGTTACTTCTTATTGTGGAATATATTAGATTACAAAGTTTTATATGATTTCTTATATGGATCTATAATACTGTTTATCTTGTTATTATTTCACACAGGTGCTTTTAATCCTCTTTGCATGTTGTTGAAAGTATTTTACAGGAAACCCGAGCTGGAGCATTTGATGAGCGAGTGGGCTCTCCCTCTTCTCCAGTAACTTTGAAAGAAGAAGCATCATCCCTTGGATCTCACCAAAGGAGGCGTCTCCGTCCCTTTTCTACTTCTTGCTCCACCCGGTTCTATCACTTCTTGATCCAAAAATATTTAAATTTTACTTCGCTTACCGTTACTTTGCTTAGATCTACATTTCAAAGATACATTTAAAGTAGATTTAAATTCTCAATTCTAGATCTGATTGCGTAATTACTAGTTGTTCTTTAAAACATTAGATCTAGCCCTCTTCCCGCAAGTTTAAAGTAAAATTTCAAAGTACTTGGCTAAGAGTAATTAAAGAGCTTTCATTCGATTTATCTAGCATTTTATTGCTTGAAATTTGCTTGCCATTCTTTTCAAGAGGCAAGCAAAGATCCTAAGAAGGCAAGCTTCCTAGCTTGCCTTACTTAGTTGTTTCACCTTTTTTTTGTAATCAGTTTGCTACTTAGATTTTTTTTTGTAATTTTTGCACGTTGTCCAAAGACACTTCCAAAGTGTTTTTGGGCATTTTTCACTGACATATGCTTGCTGGTTTTTAGCAGGCCCATCAAAAAAGAGAAGGAAACTCTGCCCGAAGTTAGCTTTTTCGAGCATCCGGAGCTCCCAGGAGGCTTTCCCCTTAGCTGGGCCTATTTCTTTTGCATATTGTAAGCCTTTGGATCCCAGATAACAAGGACCAAAGAGCATTCTCTGCTGAAGCATTGTAACCGAATAATAATACAAAAAACAAGTTTGAGTAGGCTCAGTAGAGCCAGGTCCCCATCCCCCTTGGGGATTTGTGTCGGTGTCATTTTCCGTTTTCTTATATGCCGGTAGCGTAGTTGTCCATTTTTTTTATCATTTTATGCTGTGTTTAAGTTGTGCAAAAGTAACCTGAATACTTACCCACTGCACTATACCGAAGTACCATAAGGGAAAAGATTTGAGCAGTGTAGTAATTAAAAAACAAAAACAATTTTGTTATGCACTGATAAATTAAAATAAACCCCCTCGCTTTCCCGAGTACAGGTTCGTGGATAAGGGCTTGCCCGAGTACTGAATTTGGAAAGATACTGCAGGGTTTTATCTTTTTTCTAAATCAGAAAACTTGTTCTAATTAAAATAAACCAAGACTCCTTCCCCGTATGCTCTACACCGCTGCACCTTGTCTGATCAGTTGGCTGT
This sequence comes from Pseudotsuga menziesii, assembly GCA_001517045.1. Lineage (NCBI taxonomy): Eukaryota > Viridiplantae > Streptophyta > Pinopsida > Pinales > Pinaceae > Pseudotsuga > Pseudotsuga menziesii. Next base: position 510,576 of record LPNX010796797.1, on the reverse strand, counting down.
ATCAAAAAGGGATACGAGTTACTAGATCTAATAGGAAAATCCACATAAGTAATTTTCTTGAGAACTCGGGAGGTTGCAGAGAGTAATCACTACAGAGTCAGGGGGCTACTCTAAGTAGGTCTATCTTCGCCCTGTTGGACACTTGGTATTACTGCTTTAGCACTCAGTTCAAAGGGACTTGACTTGTTGGGCCAAACCCATAATTTACCCATTCCTTAATCAATTCATTTTAATAATTTAAAATTTACCAACCGAGACACTGCAATACTTTCACTGAGACTACACTAGCAACCCTCTTTTGCAAGCACACTCTTTACTTTGGCACTGGTCTTTTCTATTCCTTTTTTTTGCATAAGTTAATCACGCAATGTGTCATTGAATTTTGTGTATCCAATTTGAGCTAAGGTGTTGCTAAGGTTAAGCTTTGTTTGTAGTAATTGGTAATTTCTTAAATTCATTCATTCCATAATAAAACTCCTAGAATTAACTACTTCTCTTGTAGAGTAAAAGCCTTAGATTTTACTCTTCATTAGGGTCCACCCCCCTTGGCTTCGCTAGGAGTTGGCCTAGACGGAGGAGTTGAGTATCAGGTGACAGCACTTGGCTCGAGCTTGCCCCCAAGGTCGCACCCAGTGGCTTGAAGATTTCTGCCACGTTACCCGAGGTGTGAATTAGGCGGCAACACTAGGGAATATCCTACCCTAAAACCAGCAAATGTAAGTATTACACAAATCCCAAGGTACAAAGAAAGAGAATCACCAGTCATGCATATAGAACAAGTATCCAGAAACATTGGTGAACATGGCCGACTACAAAGCTTAGTGGAAACCTTCACAGGACAAGCTGCTAGATGGTGGGATACCCATCAATCAAGATTGCAGACATGGACAACAGCTTCAACCTACTTCATAGAAAGATTTGGAGGAAAAAAGTTAACCAATCAAGCCCAAATACCTATGTTCATCCAAGGGCAGATCTAGAAGACCACATAAGAACATGTGAAAAAGATTGAAAAAAACTTGGGTATAAGGATGAACGTACATGGCCACACCTGTTTTCATCGACGCTATCTGACTTACCAAACAAATGGTACAAAATGGAAGAAGCTCGGGGTAAAACATTCCTATGGCATGAACTAAGAGAGAATTTTATCAAAGATTTCAGCTTTATACCACAAAATGAAAACTTAGTCGAAACTACAAAACAAATCAAGGCATTTATAGAACCGACCGAGAAGAAAACCCTAAAATACGACCGACCGACAATAAACTGCAATAACATACAAACAAAGACAACACCACAATCGACAAGGCTACAAATGGAAAATGAAAATCCGGAAGGAAAAAGCTTTCGATGGAAATCATACCATTCAGAAACAACAAAACCAGTTTGCACAGTGCTCAAAGTCGAGACAGTCGAAGACATCGACCGAAAGACTGCAGTAGACTTTCCTGCCACATTTTCACAGTTTAAAGAAGGGAGCTGACCAATCAATGAAGCCAAAGCACCAGAATGGTTAGATGCTAAAATCAAAACTAAAGAATTCGACATCTCAAATGATGATCAACCAAAAATGGCAAAAATTGGAGACTACTGGAATGAAGAACAAACAACAAAAATAGTAAGCTTACTAAAAGAATTTCAGGATGTCTTCGCCAGAGACTACAAAGATCTCAAAGGTCTAGTCCATGAAATGGGTGAAATGAAGATCGACATTAAACCTGATGTCCGACCTGTAAAGAAAATATCATATAAATTGGCTTATAAGTACAAAGAGATAGTCAAGAAAGAGATTGATAATATGCTTGCAGCAGGGATTATCTACCCTATTGACTAATCAGAATGGGCAAGTCCAATGGTTGTTCAACCAAAGAAACACGATCCAACCAAGCTAAGGATCTGTGTCGACTTCAGAGACCTAAATAAAGTTACATTAACAAATCCATTTCCAACTCCTTATGCAGATGAAATCTTCAATGAGGTCACAGGACATGAATGCTACTCGTTTACAGATGGATTCTCAGGTTATAACCAAGTACCAATAACCAAAGAAGATCAGAAAAAGACAACATTCGTATCCGAATTTGGCTCATTTACTTACAGGGTTATGCCTTTTGGATTAAAAAACGCACCTGCAATATTTTCAAGAATTGTGGTCAAAACATTTCAAGAATATATTTACAAAACAATGGCAGTATATTTTGATGATTGGACAATATATTCTATGTTGAAAGATCCCTACAAATGGCTAAGGCTCATGTTGGAACGATGCCGACAAATTCAGCTAGCTCTGAACATCAAGAAGTGCATATTCCTGACCCTTATAGGGATACTATTAGGACACATTGTCTGCAAAGAAGGCATTAAGGTCGACTTCGCAAAAATAAAAATTATCCTCGACTTAAAACCATCGGTGAACCCTAAACAAGTCAGGGTACTGCTTGGTCATACAGGATATTACAGGAAATTCATAAGATACTATTTAGATATGACCTATCCATTGGAAGAACTATTAAGAGAAGATCAGGAGTTCAATCGGACAGAGGAATGCAACATATCATTTGAAACACTAAAAAGGAAGCTAGTCGAAGCACCCATTTTACGGTTTCCAAACTGGTCGACCAAATTCCATGTACACATCGACGCATCAGGCCTAGCAATAGGAGCAATCCTAACTCAACCAGGGGACGATAGAATGGACTATCCTATAGTTTACAGTAGCAGAAAATTAAATAAAGCAGAAAGAAACTACTTGACAACAGAGAGAGAAGCATTAGGAATGGTCTTCGCACTACAGAAGTATCGACATTACGTACTAGCTAATCCGTTTATCTTTTATACCGACCACCAAGCACTAAAATACCTCGTAAATAAGCCCTTACACCATGGGAGAATCTGTCGATGGCTACTTCTATTCCAAGAATTTGAATCCGAAGTCGTTGTCAGACCAGGAAAGTTAAATGTTGGACCCGACCACTTATCACGAATCGACACAGGAGAGGAACCGACAGGAGTCGAAGACGACCTACTGGATGCACATTTATTTCGAATAGAAGCAGTTCCGGCAGAATTAGAGGAAACAGCTCAATTCTTAGAAGATGGACAAGCACCAGAAGGCATGAGTACGAAGAAGAAACAAATCTTAGCCATGAAAGCTGCACCATATAGCCTCATAAATGGATTCTTATATAAAATGGGTCTGGACGACATCCTCAGAAGATGTGTACTAGAACATGAAAGAAATAATATTATGTATGAAGCACATTATGGACCTGCGGGAGGACATTTTCAAGCAGACACAACTGCCAAGAAAATCCAACAGTTAGGGTTATGGTGGCTGACACTTCACAAAGACTGTAAAAAGTTTGTGAGCCAATGTGACAGATGTCAACGACTGGGTCGACCTCTACCTAGTACAGAAATGCCCTTAATATCAGTAAACCCAAGTTTGACATTTGAAATTTGGGCCATCAATTTCATAGGACCATTCCCCATACCAGCAAAAAGAACAGGTGCAAGGTACATAATAACTGCATTAGAGTATGTAACCAAGTGGGAAGAAGCAGAACCAGTCGACACATGTTCCAGTGAGATAGCTGCTAAATTTATCTATGAAAATATCATTCCCAGGTTTGGATGTCCAATAACCCTAATAAGCGACCAAGGGTCACACTTTATTAATAAAACCATTAAAACACTAACAGATCAGTTCCAAATTGACCACCGACGTAGTACAACATATCACCTTCAGTCGAATGGAGCAATTGAGGCATTCAACAAAACATTAACAAAAGGCCTAATAAAAATCTGTAACACTGACAAAGACGACTGGGACGAGAAGATACTTGCAGTACTTTGGGCTTACAGAATAGCATACAAGTGTTCGATAGACCAAACACCGTTCCGACTAGTCTATGGACAAGAAGCAGTTGTTCCACTACATTTTCAACAACAAACACCTATTATAGCAGAAATTTTACATGTCGATGTCGAACAGGGAAGGAAGGACCGACTGATGCAATTAAGCAAGCTTGAAGAACACCGACGGGTTACTTTACAACACTAAGAAATTCAAAAACAACAGCAGAAGGCATGGCATGATCGTAATATCAAAAACAAAAACCTGTCGGTAGAGGACCTTGCCCTACTATACAACAGTCGAGTAAAAGGAAAACCCAAAAAGCTACATACAGAATGGATGGGACCCTACGTTGTCGAAGAGATTCATGCCAACGGATCAGTCCGACTAAGGATGTTACAAGGCATAGAATTTCGGAAACTTGTTAATGGTGCCCGACTAAAGCGGTACAAAAATTAAGACAAGTTTAAGAAAAAAAAAGAAAAAAAGAAAGCATATAACGACCATAATAGTTAGACAAAAACTATAAAAATCTGAAATAAACAAAATAGAACCAACACCCATAAACTAGGATGACAGGAAATCAACGCTTCGATAGCCGACATCACACCCATCGACATACCACCATCGACCGCTCACATGATCGACATCCGACCACATCCCCACCACACCAATCACACTCGACCATTCACCATCACCACCTCCCCCCAACCCAGAACCTGCAACCGAACCATCTGCACCTGAACCACCTCTGTCGCAACCATCAGTACCAACAACATCTGTATCTGAACCCTCTGCACAAAATCCACCAGATACACACCTAGCTGCAGAACTCATCCCGCAGACCCAACCAAAAGTCCCCCTAACCACTGTAGGCCAGCAACCAGACAATCCACTGTCGGAAAATCAACCACCGAAAAATCTGACTCTTACAGGTGCACAAGTACAGCAGCAAGCAGAGCAAAAGCATAAGAGGAAGAGGGACCATCAATCATAAGCGGTAATGGTCCACATTAGCCAACTTGGGTCGACCACTGCAGTCGACGCAACAAAGCTGAAGGATGGAGAGTTGGGACAACTCTTGGAAACCCTGGCTATCGAAGCAAAAACAAGGAGCCAGACTAGACTCAAGGAGCTCGATGACAATGAAAGAGAACAAGTTGAGTTCCTAATAAAATGCAGAAACCTTGCGCAATCTGTGATACTAGGATCAACGGAGGTCGACACCGACAAGCCACTAGAAAAAGTCTAGCAGCTATTTGAAAGCATGGTGTTGGCACTACATACACAGATGCAAAACACAAGAGAAGAGCAAAAAGAAGAAACAACTAGACCACTGATGTAGCAGCACATAGCCTTCTCTGAAGCTTACAAAGTGCTTCAAGATCACATAGAGGAGTCCGTCATAACAGAAAGGGTACTACGAGACTGGCTTGCTTATTATGGGCAGGTTTTCCAGCAGACCCGATAGACTCGACAAGAAATTCAAGCACTGGAGAAAAGAAAGAGCACGGAAGAAGCATTGAGAATCACTGTCGAAGATAAAATCGTGCTCGAAACAGCCAAACTGCAGAAGCTCGAGTGACAAGCACACCAGTGGGTACAGCAGGCAATCTCGAGCTTGGACAAATTAGACACCATCTGTCCGTAGATGAAAAGACTTCTGGAGAAAGACTAGTTTATGGGTTTCGACATGGAAATGATAGCAGACCTTTCCATTCAAGAGAAGATGTCGACACTATCAAGCCTTACAAAATTAACCATCGACATCCAGAAAGTACTGCAAAATTAGACAGAATTCCAACATCAGCTGGCTGTGACAGCAGAAGCAATTGTGGAAGTCTGTGTACAGAAACGACCAACTATCTGACTTCACAGCCCATGAAAGTCAAACAAAGAAATAAACTACTTTAGACAAGCAATGTATTTTTGAGTATCTCCCCTGTTTCTTCGGGACGAAGAACAATTTTGTTCGTGGGGGAGATGTTGGAGGAGCTAGTCGGTAAGCCAATATTAAAGCAACACATAGATCCTCTCTTAATGTTCGTTTGAAATTTCTGCTGTAGACTTCCCCTTTGTTTAATCTTGAAATCAGTCCATCCATTAGAAAGCAGTTAGGTTTGTGTGCCACAGCCCTAGCCCTTTCTAATCATTCTTAGAAACCCTCATGCAATCCCTTCATCACCTTTCTCTTTTACTTTCATAAACATACATTGTTTTGCTAGAGTTACTCTTCAAATTCACCTTGTGCTTCATCATTGAACTCTAGCAATCCTCTCCTAAAGACTCCTCCCTTGAGCTAGAGAAGAACTAGCCTAAAGAATAGAAGAGGGCTAAATGTGGTGACATTGGACTCCCTCTTGGTTATTCATAAGATATCATTGATTTAGGGCTTCAATCTTGAGATGCTAATTTGTGTGGTAACATGACCCTTGGCCTATTGTGTGTGCCTTTCAATATTAATGCAATTAGTTGTTACAACTCTCTCCAGTCTTTGTGGTTATACTCTGCCTTTGCAGTCTTGTAACCTTCCTTTATGACTCTTATAGATTTGGTGCCTGCTTAGCCTCTACAGGCCTTGGAACCTACAATTTTGGCCATCTACTATTCCACATCTCATACCTATGGTTATGTGCCGATCCAATAATCTCCTTATCCACAGCTCCATGATTCAATCCTTCTGCAATTCTGGAACTTCATGGTTATTCACAAACTCTCTATTCCTACAGAATCAATATCAGAGATATGTTGTCACATCAAGTAGTCTGCTTCTTCCTTTAAATATATATATTTCTCCTTGATGATATCCCTATTACCCTACAATGAATTTCTAGATTGTTTGTTGATCATCCTCCGTATATATCAGTGCATCAATAATTATTTTCTATGACGTTCTGTTCTAATATGTGTATTCTATGTTGATTTTTGTACCTAGTCAGATGTTCCCTAAGTGGCTTTAATTTTGCCTAAAGTCACTTAAGAGGGAAAAATGTGACCCTCACATTAAAGTCACTTAAATGTGATTTTATGACTATAGTCACTTTTTTGATAAAGTAAGTGAGTGAGTGAATTTATTTATGGGAAATAAATAAATGAGAATTTCACTCTCACTTGGAAATTATAAAAAGGGGTGAGGGAGGCAAAAAGTGCATCACTTGTTCATTTTTCAAGTGAAGGAGAAGAGAGAGCTCAAGGAGGTCGATTTTGCTCAAGGAGGTCAAATTCCAGGTTAGGGTTTGAAGCTGAAGAATTCAGTGTTTTGCTTGCACGGTTCCCGAGGTGTACGGCCACATTTATTGCTGGTGTACGGCTGCATTAATTGCCAGAGTACGGCTGCATTTATTGGCACGATTTTCGAGGAGGAAGTACGGCTGATCTGCACGATTTTCGAGGTGTACGGTCTGCTGTCAGTGCATTAAACGCTGCACGGATCCCGAGGAGTACGGACTGTGTACGGCAGAGCTAATCGGCACGAATTTCGAGGTAAAGTACAGTCTGAATTTAATGCTGTACGGACTGTGTACGGACTGCAATAATTAGGGCACGAATTTCGAGGATCCTGTACGGCTGATCTGCTGTACGGCCTGCTGTCTGATTTGGCACGAAATTCGAGGAGATGTACGGTCAGGGTTTGTTGTACATGTGCATTTATTGCTGAGAGAAATTCTGGTGGAGATAAGTTGTATTTTCATCTTTCATTTTCTGTCCTACATTTTACTGAAGAAATAATAAAAGCTCTCATCTCAAACTAGTTTTCCCCGTGGGGGTTTTTCCAGGGCAAATTTGCCAAAAATTACTGTGTCAAATTTTATGGTGTGCATGTGTTTATTTACAGCCTGTTAGTTGTTTTCAGCGTGTTTAAATTGTTCAGAGAAATTTCATAAGTAACTTCAAGCCTATGCATAACCGGCTGAAGTGAAACTCACGAAATTGTTCATTAAACCAGCAAGCTGTTAAACAAGAATTTCCAACATGGTATCAGAGCAAAGGGGGGCTGAAACAGTGAGGTTGACATACACACAGAAAATTTGCAGCATTCAGATTTGTGTTGGTATTTGCTTCTGTCAGTGATATATTTTGCTGAGTTGTTGTTGATATGGCTACCGGGTTGAGGT
>LPNX010796797.1:479946-498262 GCA_001517045.1 Pseudotsuga menziesii | reverse complement strand
TTTTCCCCGTGGGGGTTTTTCCAGGGCAAATTTGCCAAAAATTACTGTGTCAAATTTTATGGTGTGCATGTGTTTATTTACAGCCTGTTAGTTGTTTTCAGCATGTTTAAATTGTTCAGAGAAATTTCATAAGTAACTTCAAGCCTATGCATAACCGGCTGAAGGGAAACTCACGAAATTGTTCATTAAACCAGCAAGCTGTTAAACAAGAATTTCCAACATTCTATGCATGTAGGTCTCAATCTGGATTTTGTAAGAGTTGCGTTTCCACAAGTACCGTACCTTATATAGTATATACTCTTAGTGCTCTTCTTGAAGAACAACTCGGTAATTATCCTAGATGACCAGTAAACATTTGAAGAAAACAAGGTCAGCCATTTGAGCTCAGATAGTTTACCTCCCATTCTTATCCTGGATTGCAATGATAGTTGCCTGGAAACTAAAAATAGTTTGAATTGGTATCATGTCCTTGCTCTATGATTAGTCCCAAAACATGCATTTTTAACATATCCATGTTTGCTGTAACTGAAGAGTTACTGTAAAATTGTCATATTAATCATACTTGTATGTATACATATCTTGTATATGCTACGTACATTGCTTTGCTTTCAATATGCAATATTTCTCTTATTGTCTGACAGCAATGGCGCACTCCTACAATCGCTTGAAGGGAGTTATTTTGAAGAAAAGCTACCAAAGGTTCGTCCTCCTGCTGCTTATCTATTCTTACTTTAAGTCAAGAGCTTTTATGGTTAGATTCTTTTGAAAGCATATTCTTATCCCCAAATTCTATTAGAAAAATGGAACCAGGCTCAATTGATGTAGCCATCAAATTCAGTCTTTTCTTCTTGTTGCAGGCTAATGTTTTAATTGCTTTCAACAACAAGCCTGCTGCAGAGGCTGTTCCTTATTTTGAACAGGTAAGCGATCTATGAAACATACCAAAAGAGGAATATTATAGCATTGTGGCAGATATTTTTTTTGCAAATGTTTGGTTGGAAAGTAGTGTTAAGTTTCATTGCTTAACATACACGCAAAAAAGTGTCAAGAGTTCTATCATACAATTGATGCAGTCAAAAATCAAGGTTGCACTATGCTAAAAGCTTTACAAACATATAACCTAGTCATATTATCACAGGCTAATAAAATTGACCTGTTAATCATAGAAGCTTTACTATCTATATTGTCCATAGAATTGAAAACTGAGAAATTTTTTATTTTGGATGTATTTCATGCATTTTATGCAAATTAAGTCCTGATTTTTTTTCCTCATTTCCCTTGCAAAAACATTGTGCATATGTGTTGCTTTAATATTGGCTTGTCTGCCAGAAGTAATGTCTATGTCATCATCATTTTGGGTCCAAAAAGATAAAATTTAAAGTTCTCTTTTGGTAGATGCTGAGCTCATATAGGATCGATCTTAAGTAATTTTGTGTTCGACAAGAAGTTTCCATTGCTGATGTATCTTTTCATCTTTAAGCTGTAATCGATGAGGCCTAACTGGCAGATGCTTTAAATAGATTTCTAGAATTCTAAAGTTTCTTTTTAACTATCTATTAATTTCAAATGAGTAAATCTTTACAAGATATTTTTTACATGTCTAAGACTTAAAGTTTCTTAGAACTATCGATGAGATTTTTACTGATTTCTTGACTATGCCTAGCATTTTAATTTTTCCTGATGATTTGCTATTTAATTTTATTTTTTTTAATTATACTATCTTAGATTTTATAATGCTTCCTTTGAACATTTAACTATTGATATATCAAAATGTTTACACGGATTTTTTACAAAAAAAAGGGGCTGCATTAAACAACCTCCACAAGCAAAGCCTTGCAAGCCTATGGGCTAGAAAGCAAGCCTACATAATTGCCACCTGAGCTACATAAACATCAAAAACAGTTGTTTTTCCATAGATTACATAAACAAAGTAAGGATAAAATTTAGAAAGATCTAAATTAATATGGCTCTTTGGCTAAAACACCTAATCGATTAGGCTAGTTGGGAATTAGATTCTAATCTTCGGGCCTAGGCTTGATGGAGGTGAGGTCCTGGAAACTTGAATGTGCAATATGTATATGTCCTCTCTGATTTCCTGGTTCAGTACTGTTTAGTCGGCATGAGATACCATGGCATATCTAAAGAGTACTTAAAGGGGGGGCGTCACTTTGGGGAGATGGTCATTGATATGTACTTGAAGAGGGGGCGTCACTCTACAAACCAACCTTGTGCACAACCTCTAGAACAATCCGAGGCAAGGGCATTTGAGGAAAAAATTGCAAGGTAAGGGTATGGCTCTTTCCCGATGGTAGAGACTGAAGGATTTGACTCTATGTAGGAAAGAGATCAAGCAAAAGATAGCCTCGAGGAGAAATGGCTGGACATCGAACTTTGCCTGAATAATGGGTTGCGGGATTGTATGCTTGCATCAGATGATGCGTCTGAGAAGCAAGATATGAACTCTCTCCATTTGTTCCCAATCTGTCTATAAAAGCTCGGTCCCCAGATCTCAAAGAGATAGAGTACTATGGGTCTAATAATCGCTTCCATGAGGTAGAGATTGGACAAGATGTCTTGAAATTGATCCTAAAAGCACCCTCTCTCGATGAGGGCTAGGGAACCATACCCTTTACGGTGTCGATATTGGAGGACCTGCCTCATACCAAAGTGAGGTCGTATGAACTGGGACCCCATGCAGGTGTAAGTTGTAGTGATCTTAATCGCTTCCCTCTGCAAGTAGAAATGTAAGTTTGCAAGGAAGCTCTTCGATGCATTGAAGATCATAGCCTTGGTTTTACCCAAGTTGACCGTCAACTGTTGAAGGTCACAAAAACTAGCCAAGGTGTCAATCTATCTCTGTAGGCCCTCGGGAGTAGAGGCCAACAAGATCACGTCATCAGCAAAAGAAGCAAGGAGATCAACACTTGATGGAGAAGGAAACCATCTCCCTCCTAGATTTGCTCATGGAGGAAAGACTCCAGCTCATCAATATAGATTCCAAAGAGGGTCGTTGAGAGAGGGCACCCCTATTTTACCCTGATGGTACTCTGAACAAAGTTGGAAAGGCCATGTATCATCCCAATGCATCCCAAAACTGACTCGTATAGTCTCATGATGGCCGCTAGGAAGGTTTCAAATATGCTAGTGTTGCGAAGTCACTGGAATAAGGCATACCTCGGTATTGTGTTGAATGCTTTCTAAAGTCTACAAAGCAACTGTAAACTTTTGAAGAGCGATGGAGAGCCTTCTCAATGATGGATCAAAGTGTATGTTACCAACTAAGTTGCACTAAGTTGGAATTCTAAGTGAGCTACCAGAAATGAACAATTACTTGTTCAAATTCCGAGTTCAGAAGTCCATGCAGGCCTTCCTAGGCCCTTTTTATTTATTTTTTAACACGTTCATACCCCATGGGGAATTGTAATAAAATGACTTAGCATGATGACTTTATGTAAAAGGTTTGGTTTCCTATGACTCAGTCATCAATACATTATTCCATGGTGTTTTTTCCTTGTTAATTATCTATCATTTTAAAACGATAAATAAATTTCGAGTTTTTCACTCAAGCCTCCAAAGCTGGAATAATTGTCTTTGTGGTTAGGCCTTGGAAGGTTATTAAAACCTAACTGTCAATGTATATTACCATGCTAATTATTATTTTGAGTCATTATGAACATGTACTAAGTCCCCCATATGTTTTTTTTAATTTATGGAAAATTTTATTTTTTCCATTTTTACAGGGTTATTTTTAATAAGTTAAATGTAAAACTTCTCTAAGTCATAAAAGAGGGGCTAGGAAGTTGTTTTTGCCATGGGGGTGCTCATTTTCTAACCCAGAGCATCCACTTAACCCCAAACCCACTTTCCTAAGTTTTCGAGTAATTATTTATCTCCAAAATTAATTATTACTCGAAAAACCCATAAAAGACCAAAAAAATGGATATAGTGAAAAATTCGGCAACTCAAAAAATAAAAAAAACTTGCCAAAATCGGTTTCTATGACTTGGAAAAGTAAAGTGGCGAGTACCCAGGTGATTTTAGAAGGTCAAAGCTTGTCATTTTTGAGTGAACCAAGTTTTGGAAGTTTCCTCATGAAGAGAGGGGCGCATCTCCCCAAGTGGGGGCACAACCTTGAGGGAAAAGCTCACCATTTTGGAATAAGGCTTGGGTTTTGGAAAGTGCCATTCCCATTAAGCAATGTTGCCATCATTTATCTCTTGTTCCAACCTCACGCCAACCCATAGACACCTCATTTGAGCTTGACGCCTCCTTGAGCAAGTGTGCCCCCTCTTGGTGTTGGGTTTTTCTATTTAAGCAGACACTCGTTCCATGTTTTAGCATGAGAAGTGTGGAACCTCTTCTCTTATTGCTCTGTAATTGCGAATTATTTTTATGAATGAATAAAGGCTTTGGAGGCAAGAATCGTGTGACTCTCTTCATGTGTGTGTATGCTTACTGTTATTTTTGGGAGGTAACCTGTGTCTTTTCATTACTTGTGTTGTTGATTAATTGTTGGCCTTTGAAGGAGAGATATCTCTTAGTAGGGTAAGAGAAGTATATTTGTTTATCTATCATCTTACTGCTTAGTTGCGTAAGATACCTTAGAGATACATGTTATTTTAGTTTAAATTCATGTTTTCTGAGATTCTTATGTGGTTAACACTGATGTGATTAAATCTTTCTTGTACAAGTGTGTTCAAAGGATCGCAGGTTGCTTAGTTTGAAAAGGAAGGTGTTCTAGTTTGACTCTCCTCTCTTTTCAAACATACTTAGAAGAACATAATCCCTTTGAGTCTCACTTGGAAGACTCCATCGCCCAAGTTCAAAGGGGGATTGCTATTCCTCTCTTTCTCTCGTCTAAAATATAATTTTTCTTTCAGTTACTGGTTACTCTGAAAAGTGTTAATCGAATTAGTGGAATATGATAGATCATAAGCTAATCTACTTTACATTTCCTTTTAAGCTAGATTTTATTTTTAAAGTTAAATCTCATAAATCTAGCTCCTAACAAGTACAATTTCAACACTTCAAATTTTTATCTTATAAACGTATTTAGATAATATGTCAAATTTTTATGGTTTCAATTAATTATATAGCATATTTGACTGATATTTGATTGTCGTTTTGCAGCAACTAATGACAGGTAGAGAGGCACTTTGGCGAAATTTTGAAGATTTAAGCCATTCGGGAGCCTTTCCTCTTGCCACTTGTTATGTGGGCATTTTTTAAAGCCTCGAATTTGTAACTTTTGTGTTTCCTATTCTACAAAGGAACACAAATCTTCATTGTAATCATTATAATAAAAGAAAAGCAAGCGAGCATCCAAGTGCCAGCACCCCATCCCACCAGGGGGGATCTGTGTCTTTTTTCTTTTTTTTTAGATTAAAGGTAATTATCTTTTCAGTATTGATTTTATCGCTTTTAAAATCAACAAATCTAACCGTGTTCTCGGAAATGAGAGTATCGGTATTGAGATTTTTAAGCAACTCACTTTTAATTTAAAACTTTTAAAATTGACAAGGCTTCAATTCCCGTATGCTCTTGTGAACATTGCAGGCCTTTGGATGGAACGGTGGGACAGTCAGAAAGAGGTTGAAGTGACTAGTAATTAGTTTCATCCTCTAATTAATCCCAAAAGTGAAAATCCGACACTTATTCGAAATTACTCAGTAGTGGGCAAATTCTTTAAGTGAAGTGGCAACACCTAGAAAGTGACTGTGGGGCCTCGTTAGGCTACACCCTTGTTGGTATAGTGTTGAACACAACCCCACGTCTCCATCTAGCCCACATGCCACTGTGAGAGCCATTGCCAAGTAAATCCGGACATATTCCTCATACCCCTCGGGTATATGTGGAATACCCTCTTCCCTTAATCATCAAATCATTACCATTTTAATAAAACTGATCAACAATTCACCCACTCCTTAATTCACTCATTTAATTAATTTTAAAATTGACCAACCAAGACAACTGCAATACTTCTCGAAACATCACCAATGACCATCAACCCCCTTACACACAAGCACTCCATTAGCACTAGGCTATTTTGCATAATTTATTTATATTTGATATTTAAGTTAATTGATGTGTTGAATGCTAAGAAACCGACACGCTAGTTTTTGGCTACGTGTCCCGTGTCCGCGTGTCGGACACGGACACGCTGACAGAGTGTGTCCGACACCTCTCTACAGCGTGTCCCTTGATTGTCACTACGTGTCCCAAAAACAGGACACTCAAACTGAAAAAAAGATGGTAGGGCCCTCTTTAAAAACGAATTTTCACTTGTATTTTGTCATTTGCAAATGTTGGGAGAGCTCAAAGAGTGGTTTTTTTTGCAGGTGAAGAAGATTTGAAGGCTTGATTATGATTTATACTGAATATTTGTAAAAATTATATGTCTATATTTTTAAATTTTAATATATATAATTTTTTTAAATATATATATATAACATGTTCTATGTGTCCTGATTCCCGGGGTCACCGTGTCCGTGTCGGACACTCGAATCCCCGTGTCCCGTGTCCCCGTGTCAGGTAACTTAGGTTGAATGGAATGTTGGATGTTTATTTTGCATGGTGTTGACATAAGTTATTTGCACATATCTCAGTTTCAGTATTCATATCATCATATCTCCTAGATTAGTTGTTTTCCTTTCATAGATTAACAAACTTAGATTATTTTAATTGAGACTGTTGCCGCCTAATTCGCACCTCGGGTCACGTGGCAGAATTCTTCAAGCCACTAGGTGCGACCTTGGGGGCAAGCAAGAGTCAAGTGCTGTCACTTGATCTTGACTCCTCCGTTTAGGCTCTCTCCTAGCAAAGACAAGGGGGGTGGTCCCTAGTAAAATAAACTATGGTGTTTAATCTATAATAATATAACAACTAGTCTAGGAGATGAAATAAATAAAACCTTGAAACAAAGATAACTGCAAAATGATTTAAATGAATAGCATAACAACATTCCACAACACAATGATTAACTTAATCATAAAATAAGCAAGATTGCCAGTATAGACCATGCCAATGGAGTGCTTGTATAAAGGGTTGCTAGTGGAGTCTCGTGAAGTATTGCAGTTGTCTCAGTTGGTCAGTTTTAAGATTATTAAGTGAGTAATTAGGGAGTGGGTCAATTCTTGGTAAATTTTATTATTAATGTGGTCATGATCTTTCTTATGACGGGAAGATGGTATTTCAAATATACCTGGAGGTACGAGGAATGTGTTCGAATTTACCAAGAAGTGGCTCTCACAGTGACATGTGAGCTAGATGGAGTCATAGGGCAGTGTTCAACACTACACCAAATGAGGGTGTAGCCTAATAGTATCCTGCGGTCACTTTCTAGTGGTTCCCGCTTCACTTGCAGAATTTCCCCACAACTTGGTAAAATCGCATAAGTGTCGGATTTTCACTTGTTGGGATTAATTGATGTGTTTTACTAATTACTAGTCACTTCAATCCCTTTCTGATTGTCCCACCGATCCATCCAAAGGCCTGCAGTGGTCACAAGAGCATACAGGGCCTTGAAGTCTTGGATATTTTAAGTTTTTTAAAGCAAAGTGTGAGTTTTTAAAATCTCGATGCCGATACTCTTGTTACCGAGAACACAGTTGGATTGATTAGTTTTACTTTAGGAACTTAAAATAAACTGGGAAAATAAAGAGAAAAACTAAAAAAAAATGAAAAAAGTGAAACAATGTGAATCCCCCCTGGGGGGATGGGGTGTGGGCACTTGGCTGCCCACTTGCCTCTCTTTTTACAATGATTGGAAGAAAAAAGTACTTGTGTTCCTTTGTAGAATAGGAACAACAAGTTTTTACAATTAAGGGCCTTCGAGAAATGGCCAATGAAAGAAGTATGAGAAGAGGGGTTTCCGGTTTGACTTGGATCTTCAAAATTTCACCAGAGTGCCTCTTTATCAGACCAATCTCTGCTGCAAAACAGCGAACAAATTTTTATTAAATATGATAGAAAATCAGATTAAAACATAAAAAAATGATCAAACATATTCAAGTACTTTAAAGACAGAAAATTTTAGGAATTAAACTAGTACTTACTTGCAATCAAATCTTGTAAAATAACACTTAATAATCAGATCTGAATCATTAAATTTGCGTATGTAAATAAAAAAGTTAAGATATTCCAATACTTTAGTGAGATTTGAATATGCAAAATAAAACTAGTAACCAAAAATTTGAAGTTTTTAATGTGATGGAAGAAGGAAAAGAAAGATGCCCCAAAGCTTTGAAGCTTGGGTGGAGTCCTCAAGTGGAGAGTGGAGGGATTTAAATCTTCTTAAACAAATCGCAGAGATATGGTGGAATCAAACAAGAACCATCAATTCTTTACGCTAGATACTTCTGAATAAATTTGAACAATACTACACCAAAGCGTTATATCCGGGAGTATTTAAGCAAAAGACTAGATAGTATGCATACAAACAAGTAAAACATACAAATCTAAGATCTACTTACATAAATAACTCAAGAAACAAATAAGAAACTACTTATTTATCCTTTAGAAAACCGGTTAGAGAAACTAAGAATGAAGCAAGAAATCAATATAGTTATACCTCATACAACAGAAGAGATCACCACACACTGATGCCCGACACAAGTATGCCTCCAAAGCCTTCACTTTTATTCCACAATAACAAAATTATAACATACAGGAGCAAAGGTTCAATGCCCAAATCATTCGTCTAGAATAAGGAGGGGTTGCCTTGCTTAAATAGAAAATCAGCAAAGAGAGAGGGGATGCATCCTCTTCAAGAATGCGCTAAGGTTGTGTTATCACCAACCTTGTAGTTGCCTATGTGAGGTGGATCCAGGATGGATGGTAGAGTGACCAACAACTAAGGAGGTGGAACCAAGATTGCCTCGACTCCCAAATGGATGGTTGTCATGCCAATCGAGGCAGTCTTCGCTTTATGTTATCTTAGCCCAAGACAACAAAGGGGGAGATCCGGATCTACTCCCGACAGGAGAGATCAAACCTAGACACCAGATCATATCAAATGGACTTAAGGTACGTAAGGTGTAAGGTAATGGAAACCCTAGATCCATGGATGATGTCACTAGGTGAACCAAGGCTTTGGATTAGGGTTAGGAAGTGCGAGGCTTGATCCAAAGTGGGACACAGGTGACCTATGAAGTAAATACTAGATCTGGGGTTAAAGTACTAGCAATAGGTGAAGATATCCGCTGCCTTGGGAAACATAACCAATGCAGGGAGAGGGAAATGACAGGATTGGGGATATCTAGTGCCCATAGATAGACTCGATGAAAGATATGACAATGTCAAAGTACTCGAGTCACCAAGGAAAAGTCAGATCACAGGAAAAAGAGGCCAAAGAGGGAGTAGCGCTAGGGTTGGATATCAGTGCCTGTCAGATCTAGGGAAATGGAGTCACTATTTTCCTAGCGTTGAAGGAGACCCACCTGGGAAATACCTCGATCTACAAACCCAAAAAGGTATTTTGCCGGAAAAGTAAGATTACGGGAAAAATCAACGGCAAGATGACTAGCATTAGGGTTTGGGAGGTCAATTTTTCAGATCTAGGGCAACCTGTCCACTTCTAGCTCAGCATTGAAGGAGATTTGGTGAGAGGATGACCCGATCTACAAACCCAACAAGGTATTTTGCGGGAAAAATCAGATCCCGAAAAAGTCAGAAAAATGGTGGATAGTGCTAGGATTTGGGAGGACAGTTTCTCAGATCTAGGGAAAACCAGCCACTTTCAGCTCAACGTTGAGGATGATTTGGTGAGGGGATGACCTGATCTACAAAACCCAATAGCTGTTTGGCCCAAGATCAAGCGGTCTAATTTTTTAATATTTTTTGGTTTTTTATTATTATAGGATTTTTATGTGAAAATGAAGAAAGCAGATGCCAATGGATTGAGATCTGGAAGAAAGGTACTAACCTGTAGATATTACCTAGAAATCCTTGTAGATGCCTTGATGATGATGATCCCTGGTATCCCGATCATTTTGAGAAGCTTTGAGCAAGTTCTATGTCTAACATTTTGCTCCAAAAAGTCAATGCGCCCTCTCTCCTGCACAACAAATGTCAACCTTATCAGATTTGCTGCATCATGAGAAAAAAAAATGCTACAGAGAAATAGCAAGAAGAAATCATAGGTCGCAATGACACTAATGAAAACCCTCTGATACAAGCGAAGCCAATCCAAACGAGTTGAGGAGCCCTTGCAAAAACGCCCAAGTTGAAGTCGCTCTCCCGTAGACAAGACAAAGATTCCCCCAAAAATATAGATCTTGCAACAATTTCCCGAATGCTAGGAAGCAAAAGACTTTCCAATCACCATCTAAGAACACTAGATGCGAAGGAGATCCAAGAAATATCCACAAGAAAAGTTTTTCTATTATCCAGATCCAAGAGCCAAAGATCCCTTACAAATGCGAAGCTCTCTTTTTTAAATAGGAATGAGAGAACCAAAATCCTAACCACTTTTCAAATGGGTGGCTAAGATTAAAAGATACAAATGTTCTAATCAACGGTTGAGATGAGCTCAACATACAATACATGGATCAATGCCATAATATAATATAAAAGTGGACTAAATCACCCTAGGAGAGGGGATCCCACTCAACAAAAAATAAATGAAGCACATGGTGGGTCCAGGGAGTGTTAACTAACTCCCTTTGCGTGTCCCCATGGCACAATAAAAATAATATAATTTTTTAAATGTGAAATTGTGCCTCCTTGAGGAAATCATGAGCCTCCAAAAGCTCCAGAAAATAATATAATATGCCTGACAAATAGATGTGGGCCCATCCAAGTGTTGCAATTGCTGGAGAAGAAGTGGAAGACATCACTCATCATCAGAACTCATCCCATGCCATTTCCTTGCCTCAGTACCCCAAATCGAATTCTTTTGTAGCCATTTAATTATTTTTTAATCTGCCTCGGGAAACGTGAACCTACCAAAACAGCCTCCTAGGGTGCCTACGTTATCCAACTGAGCCCACCAGACTCTCTGGGAGGGGGGTACTATGGTACAATCAAGTGGCTGGACCCCCTATGCCCCATACAACGCCCTAGGAGATCCAACAAAATCATCTCCTTGCTTAGACCTACCCTCTATTGAAGCAAAACTGCACTAGAAAGGTAAAATGAGCTTGATCATCTCTGTAAGTACCCGAAACTGAAAACAAGCTGTCTTACTGGACTCAAGAAGTCCAAATCCATCTAAGGTATATACTCATACCCTCTCAAGGTCTCTGCTTGATCATCAACAATATCAAATAGACAAAACAATAACCTGTAAATGACCAGATACCAATAATGTAACTCGGGCTGATGTCCATCTGCTGCAAGTGTTAAAAGTCTAAAACATGCTCTACAAATCATTTAAGTAACAATCATAAGAAATAGCAATCACTTCACTAGCGATACATCAACCAAATACATAATAGGGTTTTATTTATTATAACTCAGACCAGACTTTCAAGACTATACTCACTTCATAGTTGTAGTCAATTTGCTAGTGAAGGGTGAAGGCTAAAATTCATAAGGTTAGGCCAAAGGATGACTTCCCACTCAACACTGTGACACTTTGGATATGGAAAGGGGATACTCACTATAGCCATATGTCGGACAAACAACAACAAAGGGGATGGTAGTGCCTCACAAATGGGTGAACTACTTCAGAGGTGCTTACTCATCTTGACAAATGCTCACAATCCAACTCAATACAAGTAAGGAAAACAATTTTTAGATATAACTTTTAGGAACCATTGCTTTTTTGGGCCTTTGATTTTCCATAGCCTTTGTCCACGTATTTTTTATACGGACTTTTATCACTTAGGCTTTATGCATTCATGCATTATTGAAAAACACTACTTTTCATGAATGTTTAAGATATTTTAGTGCAATATTTTTAGAGCCAATTTCATTAGGCTAACCTTGCATTCATGTATGTTTAAAAACACTACTTTTCATGAATGGGCTTTTTCATAGATATACATTTCATTTCCAAATACATTGTATTGATGGCAACGCTACTTGTTTCAGGTAAGCAAAACACATCCTAGGCAACTCAGGGCCGAGACACAAATAAACAGGGAGGCTTGTCCAACAAAGGCTCTAGCGGGGAAAGGTCCTCCATGCCACAAGTCAAGTAGTAAGTCGGGCTGGAACACAACTGGAAGGTATTGGATGGGTGGAGACAATGAATAATGAAACCAACACTAGCAAGCCAAAGTATGGTGGGAATGACTACCTCTATTCTCCCTAGGAGGGTAAAACCAATGAGTATAGGTCAAGAACTTCAAACTTTGAATAGGGACATCAATACATAATACAGATACATCCAAGTCCACATATTTATATGACCGCCAGATCATGATACTAAATGCTAACACGTCACAAAGATGAGAATAAGAGCAATGATAACCATAACACAATATAATATAAGCCGAGTCATAATCATGCAAATAATCCGTTTGAATCAATATCTGTCCAATGAGAAAACATTGATACAAATCTGGGTACTGCTAACTGCTCTGCACATGACTAAATGGCTACATCAGTCTTCAAATCTGAGTGTCCTGAGACTCAGTCCTGGCATGGGAGAGTACTATAGTCCATCAAATAAATAATGATCCATCATAAATGCTCATCTCAACATCTCATATGTAGGGGAGATAGCTAAAAAATGTACTGAATCTGAAAAATAGAATATGGTAGCCCGACTACTATATATGTGATAATAGGTTGGAGAGGTGGCAATGAGGTGAGGTGAGGTGGATAAGGATGCAATCTATGGCAACATACATTGATGGCCATGCCACTTGCTAAAACACAACTCTTTTTCCAATCCATGAAATTTTCCACCCAAGCTAGCGTCCCCACTTGGAGGTTTGCGCCCCTCTATTGGAGAGAAAACTCACAACTCATGAGATTCACTGAAATAACAACATCTAGCTTGTCTCCCTTGCCCGGGTACTTGCCAAAATGATTTTCCAAGTCACCAAACTCTTTTTTGGCAATTATCTTTTATTTTTTTAATTGCCGAGTTTTTTAATATTTCATTTTTTCTTGGGTTTTTGGGTTTTTTGAGTAAATATTAATTTCGGGGTTGAATAATTACTCGAAAACTTAGGAAAGTGGGTCTAGGGGTTAAGTGGGTGCTGTGAGTTAGAAAATAAGCACCCCCATGGCAAAAAAAACCTCCTAGCCACACTTTTATGACTTATTACATTTTTACAATTAACTTATTAAAAATAAGCCTGTAAAAACGGAAAAAAAAAATAATTTTTTCTCGGAAATTAAGAAAAACCTATGGGGGACTTAGGACATGTCTATAATGACTCAAAATAATGATTAGCATGGTAATATACATCGACACATAGGTTTTAATAACCTCCCAAGTCTTAATTAATAATGCGATTATTCCAGCTTTGGAGGTTTGGGTGAAAAACTCGAAAATTATTTATCGCTTAAAAAACAATAAATAATTAACAAGTAAAAAACACCTTGGAGTAATGCATTTAATAAATAAGTCCTAAGAAGCCAAACCTTTTACATAAAGTCATCATGCTATCTCATTTTATTACAATTCCCCATGGGGTATGAACATGTTAAAAATAAAAAAAAGGGCCTAGGAAGGCTTGCAAGGACTTCTGAACTTGAAAAATTGAACAAGTGATTGTTCTTCT
This sequence comes from Pseudotsuga menziesii, assembly GCA_001517045.1. Classification (NCBI taxonomy): domain Eukaryota; kingdom Viridiplantae; phylum Streptophyta; class Pinopsida; order Pinales; family Pinaceae; genus Pseudotsuga; species Pseudotsuga menziesii. The sequence goes on along the minus strand of LPNX010796797.1, from coordinate 484,583 downwards.
TTGGTGGCTTGTTTAGAAATCCAACTTAGTGCAACTTAGTTGGTAACAGGGACCACCCCCCTTGGCTTTGCTAGGAGAGAGCCTAGTCGCAGGAGTCAAGATCCAGTGACAGCACTTGACTCTTGCTTGCCCCCAAGGTCGCACTCAGTGGCTTGAAGAGTTTTGCCACTTGATCCGAGGTGCGACTTAGGCGACAACATTTTGGTGCCTGTTATCACGGATCTTGTAGCTGCCCCTATACAAATATCCAATATAGGATGGCAGAGGGGACAAGCAACCAAAGTCGTGACCTACGAAAACCCTAACCCTTAGAAGATGGATGATTGTCACGTCAGTTAGGGATTCCTTCGCTTTATGCCACTGAATGCCCAAGTGACAATGGGGGAGACCCGATCTTATCTTGAAAGGACAGATCTAAGAAAAATCACCAGATCAAACTCTCGACGGAGAATACGTAAGGTGAGTGCCTGAAACCCTAGATTTAAGGATGAGCCACAAATTAAGGATGCCTGAGTAAGGTGATTATTCTAGACTAGAAATGTTACTCAAGTGATAATATCAGGTGGCTTACAAAGATTGGATTTTAGTGTGCCGGTTCAAATGAAATTGAGAAATCCCTAGGACCTAGTTGATATTGACAATTATGGCTTCTTGCACACTAACTTGGATGAATGTCTTGACAGTGAAAAATACCTAAGTGAAATCGGATAAAAAACAGAGGGAAATTGGCTGACTTGCTTAAGGGAGGGCGTTTTCTCCCAGACTGAAATTAGTGCCTGGAGATGGGCAGAGGAGTCCAAGCTTGACCATTTTGAGGAAGAGGGGTTTTTTCGATATGCCGGACAAAACCCAGATCGCCAAATTTGCCAATTCCCGGTGCAAATTGATTTGGTGATTTTTCCTACTTCTAGATGAGGGTTTTTCAATGAAAGTAGTGATGGGCAATGCATAAGAAAATTAAACGGAGAAGAAACTACCTGGGAAATGTACCTGAATTATTGTTGATGACCTCCTGGATGATGAAGAATGCCTTTCTTGAGATCAAATAAGAATTTTGAGCAAGCTTTTGATGAAGTGCTGCTTCTGCTAGTGACCCTAGCGCCCTTGTTGTAGTTGTCACACCAAAGAAACTCGATCAGTGTATCAAGTAAATAGGAAATGAAAACTAAAGCAAGTACAGGGAAAATAAATCATAAAGAAGTTGCAACTCCTTGATAACCAAAACCAAGTTGCGTCAACAGGGTGAGTCTCCCCATCAATGCACCTCTCTCAGAATCGCTTCCTTCAACCTGCAAGTAAAATGGGAACAAGGAACGGTACAGAAATTATGCCGGATTTATCTTAGTGCAGAAGAAAAGCAGTGGCAGTCATCAACTCATTCGTTCATCAAGCAAGAAACAAGTGTGTAGTCCTAGACAAAATCTTTTTATTTAATATTCCGGCGCCAGAGCTCATGAATACAATGGGGGGGGGGGTCACCTCTCTTAAATACTTTGAGAGAGATGTAAACCCTAACTCACTTTTACATCCAACGATTGAGATTAAAACATCATCAATGGTGGAGTTGATGGAGATCAACAATACATAGATCAATACATGGATCAAGTGACTGTCAAAGAGGGGGCGCACTTTGCTCAAGGAGGCCTAACCTAAGTGAAAGTCACATTATAACATAAGATGTGACATGATAATACATAGGAGGGGGTCACCAGGGGCTTAATTCACCCTAGGCCCCTTTACAACTTCATAATACATGATATATCAATGAAATACATCAATGGCCAAGTTGAGGGAGCACCCCTTTGGGGGGATTTCCTCATTGGCTGAGCCAATATAAAATAATTCGGACATCTGCTGACTGAAAACTACTGGAGGACTGTCCGAGATGCTGAAGCATATCATCTGCCAAAATTCCAAGCCATTCCTTGACCCAAGAGGCAAAATCAATTTTTTCAGTGAATTCCCTAGGTCATTTCAGTTGGTACAGTCTTTGGAAAATGATAAATCCACCATAACTCTGTCTAGGGTGCAAACTAGGGCAAACTGACTGCTCTGGATGATTTGAAGACATAGAAGAATGGTATAAGTGACTACTCAATCCTCTAGAACACTGCACTGCTCTAGGAGCACCCAACATACTGCCATCTGTAATAAAATTTGATTATATGGCCAATAATTAAGTGATAATAATCAATTTTCAGGAGAACCGAGACCAAACTCTCAAAACTGAAACCACAGTATTGGTTCTGGGCATGTCTGGAACAAATATAGATCATGTTGTATTTTGAGTCAGTGCCTTGGGAACTGTGCTTAACTTGGTCAACTGGGTTGACCAGGTCAAAGTACCCAAAATCAAGGTGAGAAACTGTATCCATGATCCTGCAAGCATCTAGGGTAAGAAATGCTCCAATGGTGTATATCAAAACCAAACTTAAGCCAGGTTATTCATAAGTATGGTGACAATAATAATAATAGTGATTAAATATACTTGTGCTTCTGAAGAATCTTGGAACTTTCTGGAAGTTTGCTTGTCCATGCCATACTTACAAAAGGTAAACAATGCGCTATTGCTCGGTGAGGATGGACAACAAAGGATGAGGCAAAGGGTAATGACTTTTGACCGACTTTGACTTCGTGATTTATCCGAATAATGACAAGTACACACAACCAAAGTGACATATGCATGATAGATAAACAATAGGGAATGGTGGTGTCTCACAGGTGGATGAGCTGATCTGAAAAGGGTCCATTCAACTTTAAAAGCCATGTCTATGACTCACATCCAAGCTAAAGATCAAGCTCCGTGAGGATCTTTTCTAGGACCCTTGCGTTGAGTATACAAAAAACTATAGTGAAGAGATCCTAGGGGACACTTAGAATTAGTTGTCTTTGTTTTGTCCTTAGAGGAAGAAGCCATTGATTGGTTTATGGAACATGATGATAACACATTTAAAGACCTTAAGGGAATCATTGAAGCTTTTAATAATAAATGGGGAGATAAGAGGGATCACCATTCCTTGTTAACTGCCTTGCACTCTAGCCATAAGGAAGATAATGAAACAGTGGAAGGATTTAACAGAAGATTTAATGAATTGGTTAAGAGTCTCCCTCAAGATATTAAGCCTCCTGAAAAGGCCATCTTAATTTTCTACATTCAAGCTTTTGAAGGGGAAATGAGATACCAGCTAAGGGATAAAGAGCCTACAAATGTTAGGGAGGCACAAGACAAAGCTATTAAAATAGATAAGAATATGCAAGATTCAGGGAAATCAAATGTTCTTGGGTTTTCAAAGGAAGTTAAGAAAGTTCAAAACCAAGAACCTCAAGGTGACTCCATAGATAAGCTCACCCAATTGATTAAACAAATGGAATTGAATCATGCTAATCAGATAGCTGCCATGCAGGCAAACCAGACAGCATTGCATGATAAGATAGTTGCCATGGAAAGAGATGAAAGTAATAATCATAAGCCAAATGATAGATGGCAAAAAGGTATCCCTAAAGGACCCCCTTATCAAGAACAAGAAAGACCTCCAGAGTCTTTGAAAATGAACAATTGGTTTGATGATCCAGTAATCCCTTATTGTAGGGCTTGTGACGATTCACATGAGGAAGAGACTTGTCCCATTTTCTTTCAGATTATAAAGGAAAGGTTAGCAGTTAGAGGAAGAATGGAACAGGTTAATTGGGTTGGTCATGATGTTGTGTTTGACAGTAATAATGATTTGTTGAAAACAATAGAAGATAATAAGGATATGGTTTGCATGACTAGAAATATGGACAAAGTAGAAGAAACATGTGACCATAACCTTACCCCTAAATTTAATGAGTTTTCAAGTGATGAATTAGGGGGTTGGACAGATGATATAGAGTTTCCATTTCCTATAACAGAGATTGTGGATGTACCAGCCCAGAAAGATAAGCCACCTAAGGCTTTAGAAAGTCTTCCTCCGGTCAGTAAAGTGCTAGTTCAGTTTCAGTTTGTTTCAGCTTCAAAGTCAGTTAAGGTAGGTCAGATTGAATCAGTTGTGTTTCAGGATGTGAATAATGTATATAGTGGAAAGGATCATGTTATTTTTGTTAGCTTCCTGGAAAATATAAAGGATGGAATCAAAATAAATGAAGTTAATAAAATATGGCATGAGAAGTTTTTTGATAGTGTGGACTTTTGGCAAATTTTCAAAGATGTAAGGCACTATCAAAGTCACAAGAAACAGGAAAGGGTCAAACGAGCCACAAATCAAGTTTTTCTTCAAAAAGATAAATACTTAGTGTCCTGAGTGACACTCTCTGTAATGTATCTCTAACCCTTTTCCTTACATTCTTTTAAACAATTTTGTATTATTTCATTCTTTGAAATTATTTATGCATATATGTATGATCATTGTGTAGTCATTTCATTTATTCATTATTGATTATTTGTTGGTTTCTACATGAGGGCTTATGTTGGTTATTGGTGAGAAATTTGTGGTTGCAGGATTCTAGAGTTCTCATGTGCTCTCCGATGATCGAACACACGTCCCCAAGCTGGAGTCAAATGTTGCCCACCTATTTCGACTAGGTGGCAACTCCATGTACATGAAGATGTACATAGTTGTACAAATGGTACCTTGGAAAAATCTGAGGATTTTTTCACG
>LPNX010796797.1:447814-474841 GCA_001517045.1 Pseudotsuga menziesii | reverse complement strand
GGTGACAGTGGTCCCCAGCTCTCGCTTGCCCCCAAGGACACACATAGCAGGTTGTGACTTTCCTGCGTCTTAAAGTGTGAATTAGGCGGCAACAAGGACAAATGATACATGGAACCAACCTAGAAGTAAGGTTTACTATTTGTACAAGCATGGCATGAGCAACAGTCTTCACATCAAGTCCCTTGATTAGTCATAACACAGGTTAAAGCAATAGTAGATATAAGCATAGGTCAACATAATCACCCTAACCTGATAAGCATAGGTGTTTGACATACATCATAGAGCAAAATCAAACCAAAGAAGCGTATACCTGATCTCACCATATATACCTGTCTCCAACTGAGAAGCCCCTCTATAACTGTATGTGCCAACTTTGATTTGCTGCTATGCTCCAATGAACTAGATCATCACTAAAAGCATCTCCATGGACTCCTGAATCTCAGTCCTAGCAATGAAAATCTGATAAACAAGGCTCTGGAATGGCTGAAGTTGTAAAGATCCATGCTAATACCCCATGTGAAAAATAGCCCGGAATAGAATAAAAGATAAGTCTGCATGCTCATGGAAGCCTAGCTGCAAAATGTATATGTGATAACAACGCCATTGCCGGGGATAAATCTTTCTATTCCCAAAAGAAGACTTTTGAGTTTTCTTTTTGTTTTTTCTGCTTTGTTTGATGAATGTTGTAAACTGAATTATTTTACTTAGATCATCTGGCGACTCCACTACCTTTAAGTTTACCAAGGCATTCTACAAGAAGAAACTTTGAAGGCTTGCTTCAATCATCCCTGAGCCTGAACATGTTTATCATAGGAGGAAAAGCAAGCTACCTTCTCATAAAATCGTTGAAGATCTTAGATCTGAGTCAATCTTTGACATTCACCTTTTATTTATTAATAATCCTCAATCAAGTAATCCATCTACTAGCATGGTTGACCTTTTTAAACCCTTGGACTTTACTACCATTGCTGGTTATCCTCATTAAATCCTTGATAAAGCCATTGAAAAGGTTCTTTCTTTTTATGGTAATGATGCTATAATTGCCAAGTATCATTTGCTGTCTTTTACACAATGTTACAAGTGTTGTCATGATGTGAATTATGAAGATGTCAAGATGAGGCTCTTTGTCTTATCCTTGGAAGCTGTTGCATTTGAGTGGTTCACCAATTTGGGTGATGTTATCACCAACCTTGTAGTTGCCTATGTTAGATGGATCCAGGATGGACGATAGAGGGACAAGCAACTAAGGAGGTGGAACCAAGATTTCCTCGACTCCCAAATGGATGGTTGTCACGCCAATTGAGGCAGTCTTCACTTTATGTTATCTTAGCCCAAGACAACAATGGGGGAGACCCATATCTACTTCCGATAGGAGAGATCAGACCTAGACACAAGATCAGATCAAGTGGGCTTGAAGTACGTAAGGTGTAAGGTGATGGAAACCCTAGATCTATGGATGACGTCACCAGGTGAACCAAGGCTTTGGATTAGGGTTTAAGAGATATGAGATTTGATCTAAGTAAGGACACAGATGACCTATGAGGTAAATACTAGATCTGGGGTTAAGGTACTAGCAAAAGATGAAGATATGCATTGCCTTGGCAAACGTGACCAATGCAAGGAGGTCAAGAACAGGATTGGGGCTATCTAGTACCGAATGATAGACTCAAAAGAAGGTATGACAATGTTAGAGCGCCCGAGTCAGCTGGAGAAGATCAAAATGCAAGGGAAAAAGGAAAAAGAAGGGATAGCGCTAGGGTTGGAGATTAATGCCTTTCAGATCTAGGGAAATGGAGTCAGTTTCTACCCAGCGTTGAAGGAGACCCACTTGGGTTTAGACCCGATCTACAAACCCAAAAAGTGGTTTTGCCAGAAAAGATCAAATTTTGAGAAAAGAGGGCAACCTGGAAGGTAGCGCTAGGGTTTGAAGATTAGTGTTTTTCAGATCTAGGGCAACAGAGTCACTTCTAGCTCAGCGTTGAGGAAGACCCACTTAGGGCATGACCTGATCTACGAAACCCATAAATAGTTTGCCAAGAACTCAAGCGGATTGAACCATAATATTTTTTGGTTTTTTATATTTAGGGTTTTGAGAATAAAAATGGAAGTACCAATGCCAATGGATTGAGATCTTGGAAGAAAAACACTAACCTATAGATCTTACCTGTAAAACCTTATAGATGCCTTGATGATGATGATCCCTACTATCCCGATCAATTTAGGAAGATTTTAATGAGTTCTATGCCCAACATTTTGCTCCAATAAGCCACTACGCCCTCTCTCCTGCACAACAAATGTCAACCATATCGATTTGCTGCATCATGAGAAAAAAAATGCTACAGAAAAATAGCAAGATGAAATCATAGATCGCATTGATGCTAATGAAAACCCTTTGATACAAAACGCATCCAAACCAAGCGAGTTGAGGAAGCCCTATAAAAACGCCCAAGTTGAAGTCACCCTCCTGTAGACAAGACAATGTTTTCCGGAAAAATATATAGATATCACAACAAATACCCAAATGCTAGGAAGCAAAAGATTTTCCAATCACCATCGAAGAACACCAGATGCAAAGGAGATCCAAAAATATACACAAGAAAAGTTTTTCTATTATCCAGATCCAAGAGCCAAAGACCCTTTACAAATGAGAAACTCTCTCCTTTAAATAGGAATGAGAGAACCAAAATATTAACCACTTTCAAATGGGTGGCTAAGATTAAAAGATACAAATGTTCTAATCAACGGTTGAGATGATCTCAACATACAATATATGGATCAATACCATAATATAATATAAAAGTGGACTAAATCACCCTAGGAGAGGGGATCCTACTCAACAAAAAATAAATGAAGCACATGGTGGGTCCAGGGAGTGTTAACCAACTCCCTTTGGGTGTCCCCATGGCACAATAAAAATAATATAATTTTTTAACTGTGAAATTGTGCCTCGAGAAAATCGTGAGCCTCCAAAAGCTTTAAAAAATAATATAATATGCTCGAAAAATAGATGTGGGCCCATCCAAGTGCTGCAACTGCTGGAGAAGAAGTGGAAGACATCACTCTTGTCATTAGAACTCATCCCATGCCATTTCCTTGCCTCAGTAGCCCAAATCATATTCTTCAGTAGCCATTTTAATTATTTTTTATCTGCCTTGAGAAACGTGATATTCCAGAAACTGCCTCCTAGGGTGCCTGCGTTATCCAACTGAGCTCATCAGGCTCTCTGGGAGGGGGATAATATGGTACAAACAAGTGGCTGGACCCCCATGCCTCATACAACGCCCTAGGAGATCCAAGAAAAATATCTTCTTGCTCAGACATGCCATCCAGTATAGTCAAACTACACCAAAAGGGTAAACTGAGCCTAATCATCTTTGCAAATGCCCAGAACTGAAAACAAGCTGTCTCACTGGACTCAGAGAGTCCAAATCCATCTAAGGTGTATACTCATATCCCCTTTAGGTCTCTGCATGATCATCTACAATATCTAGATCGACAAAATAATAATCTGTAAATGATCATATAATCAACAATATAACTTAGGCTAGCATCCATCTGCTGCAAGTGTTCATAGGTTAAGACATGCTCTACAAATTGTTGACCACCAAAACCAACTAGGTGGACAACGATGTACCATGCACATGTTAGATGTGCCTTGAAGATAAGACTGGAGTACTTAATGGTTATATCAAGCGAGGCAACTCTTCTTCTCTTTTTCCCTCTATGAAATTTTTGCACCCCTGTGGGGGATTTTGTAAGGATATGTTAGCAATAAGTTCTAGTTTTTTGTAACTTAATCGCCTAAGACTTAGTCATTAGGGAAGTCCTTTTATCAAGTGTTTTTTCACTTGAATAATTAAAATTTCTTTTTAGAGATTTTAATTATTTGAGTTTTTCACTCAAAATTACCTCCAAAGTGGTGAAAGGTGTTCTAGTGATCGAGTCAATGGGGTTATTGGGTCCTAGGAATGTTCTATATTACCATGCTAGACATTATCTAGAGTCTTGCGGAATTTCATTAAGTTTTGCATAGGTTTTTTTAATCTTTGGTCATTAAAAATAGTCACTCAAGACAATTTCTTGTAATGTAAAAGAGGGTTACTTGGTTCTTTTTAATGTTGTATAGGGGTTTGGGTACTCAGGACAAATGGCATGAGACCCCCTACACTCTTGGGCCAAGTTTGAAGTCATTCGGACAAGTATTACTATGGTTTTGGTCACTTTTTCCTAGGTCAGTCATGGAAGTCAGGAAATTGGGCATTTAATTAGAGAGCCAAATTTTGGAAAAGTGACTATAGTCACTTGGGGTGGCCAAGTAAAGGTTCTAATGTTTATATTATGTTCCTAAGACAAACTTAAGACCCAAAGTCCCCCCCCCCAAGCAAGCATATAACAAGTTTTGAGTTGCCGAATCTAGGGGGGTGCCCTCTTCTCTCTTTGATTGGTTGGGTGAGCTAAAGTCAATGGAAAGGGCCCCACTATGGTGGTTTTTTTCCCATTTGACATAACAATAAAGTTGGAAGCATTAAATTGGTGGTTTGTCTCCCCATATTTGAGATCTCAAACCTTGGTTTTGCCCTCCTTGAGCAAATTCGCCCCCCATCTCTCCCTTGTGCAAATTGTCTAGCATGCAAAGAGCCCCTCTCTTTAATTTTCCTTATTTAAGGAGGCTTTTCCTCCTCATTTAGGTTACACAAAAATACAGTCACACCCACTCTCTTGCTCATGCTCTCATTCTTTCCCTTACTCTTGCTTGGGCCATTGTAATTTTCAACCATTTGGCTTTGTTAATCAAAATCTTTGGAGGAATTTTGTGTGCATTGTTCCCATTGATGATTTGCTTCCATTCTTAAGGAGCTACACAAGTTTGTTTGGCCAAGGAAGCATACTAATTTGCTTTGGTAAGATTTATGGTATTTGTATTCCATAAATTTTGTGAGTTTTCATTCTTGTAGTAAAGAAGTTCATATATTTTCTAGTTTGAAGTTTATGATTTCTTTGCTCATTATTTGATTCTCACCTTCTAGTACTTATGTAGTGAAAATCTTATAAGTTGCAGGTTATTTGGATTGAAGAGTGGGATTCCTCGGTTGGATGCCCCATTGCGTCACTTCTTGAAGAACAAAGGACCAATTTTTTCTTTCTTTACATACAAATTTTTGCATTTTAATTTTAGTTTGTTGATTGTTTTAAATCTGACTTTAACTCTTATCTACTCAATTTCTTTCAAAATTATTCATTTGGCAACTTTGTATAAATTTTGTATATATATTGCACTAACATACTAACTTTCCCAAAGCGATTTTGGGCACATTTTGTCATTTTCTGTTTGCTGGGTTTTAACAGGTTAGTGACAAAAAAAAGAAAAACTCTGTCAAATTTCAGCCATAGAAGAGTTTTTAAGGCCACCCCAAAAGAAGAGCTTCAAGGACATCCCAAGAAAGGGAAAAAACACGGTTTTTCTCACTCCTTTTACCTCTTTCTTTACGCTGAAATTTCAACCTTTTGTAACAAGTCCAAGAGAGTCTCTTGGACTTGATTTCTTGTTTTGCATTTTCAATTAAATCAAGTCTCATTTATTTGCCAGCCATTGCTAGCAATAGAAGTTGGGCTTGCCCACCTTTGCATAAGCAAATGTTGATTGGCGTGGGTTTTAGATTAGTTAGAGTTTCATTTTGTTTTTATTTTCTTCTTTATTTTTTGCCCGCACCTTGTAAGTGATTTGGCTTTGCCATCCTTGCAATATCGCATTGGCTAGCATTTTATTCCAAGTCTCTGCTTATTTCTTTTTTTTGCCCACACCTCACAAGCGAAGTGGCTTTGCCCATCTATATGAAATCGCGTTGGCTAGCATTTTTATTTAAAGTATTTGCTTATTTCCTTTTGCTCACACCTCACAATCGAGTAGGCTCTGCCTCCGTTGTGATATCGCGCTTGGCTTGTTTTGTTTATTTTTTTTTCAAAGATAAAATTTACCACAAGCGCTATTTTTGCCCCGTATCCTCTCTGTAATGTTTTGTTTTTATAAAAAGGGAATAACTGAGGACTAATAGCACTAGGAGCAGAAAGGTACATCAATTTAGTATTATTAAGTCATCAGTGTAGTAAGAAGGCCATAAGAGTTCATATCATAAAGCATGCAGAGCATGCAGGCCTTATTTTAGTGTTAAAGTCAACATGAAATTAGAATTGCATGCATGCAAAAGTGAAGCATAAACCCTAAAAGTGACATGCAAACCTTAAAAGTACATGCTATTCTATTTAAGAAGGGTTATTGGACCAAAGAGATATCTATTGTTAATGTTGATTGATTTTGGAGTTTCGAGCAGCAGCACAGTGTGCAGCTGCGACAGTTGGGGTTAGAGACGGTGTCTTTAGCTAGCAAGGGTTCGGCAGTGAGATATCTGCCCTAGTCTCTTATTGGGATAGATCATCTAGGTTTATCCATTGCATCCATCATATACTACATATTCGGAGATCCAACACATTCGAAAGGGTTATTAGCAGATCCATGTTTTGTAGCCGAAAGTAGCAGAGAAAACACAGAAGGATTTGCTGGGACCACAAAACCCAGTCTTTCCTCCGCATGTCAGCTTCCTCTTTCTCAGTAGGCCTATCCTATAGTATGCAGTGATTATCAGCCATCAGTTTGCTCACTTGGAGCAACTATCAGCTAAACAGATCAGTTGGGGGCGTGATTAGCAGAACTGCTAATCAATTTGCTAGGGCACTTAGAGGCAACCAAACCTCTGTATGTGCCAGGCCATCTCTTCGGCATCAGCAGACGGATAAGCTCAGAAATTTTCAGCCAGAACGGACCTCTCTTCCTACAAAAACGTCACCTTCAGTCTGGAGGGTTTTTATGTTACTGCGAGGCGATAACACCGTAGGAAAAGAGCATTAATTAGACCACCCATCCGGATCCTTATGCATGCAGCTATCTCTGGAGTCATTATCAGCCATAATATCAGTGGTAAGTGTTAATTTCTCTCCACAAAACCCTAACCCTAATTCAGCTATATTTTAGGGCATTTTTGCATGGCGAGTTTGCATGCACAGTTATTTTGCAAATTTGTATGAGATTGGGTGTGTGAGTCAGCACTATCATAGAACATTAGAGAATATCAGTATTTGGGATATTACAGTGGTATCAGAGCTATTTTCTTTGCCAGCTGTGGGCATGCAAAAATTATAAATGAATTCAGAAAACCCATACAACATTACTTTCCGGAGACAAAGGGGTAGAGACAGTAATAGAGGAGAAGAGGAGTTAGAGGACATAGAGTTGGGGGACAGAGAGTATCCGTTTGGAAAGGGCAAAGAAACAATGGTCGAGGATGATAAAACAACTGTCAATAGTCTCATGTCAGCCATAAAAGAACTCGCTACTAGGCAAAAAGAAATGATGAGTACCTTCAGGCAAATGACAGAGAAAAATGGGCCCACCCCACACAATCCCTTGTTTCTCAATAGTGATAGGGTATCCACCAGCAGTAGTAGGGAGCACTTACATACCAACATGCAGAGCCATCCCCATATATACAACAAGCCTTCCCAACCTACCATGCCTCAATTCTTAGATAGTCCAGCTGCAATGCCTTTAGCACAAGTAGAACCAGAAGAATCCATGAGTGCCTATTTGAGAGAGTATAGAGCTTTAGGAGATGACTTCCATTCTGCCATGACTTTAAAAGTAAGAACAACCCCAGAGCTTACAATAGGCCATTCACTCAGAACTATGAGTTACAGCGCACCGTAGGGAAACTAACTATCCCTACCTTTGAGGGTACCTGGGGTGGCCCAGCTCGGAATTGGGTGCAGAAGTTGGATACATGCTTCTAGTTCAACCCCATGATTGAGGCAGATGCCATTAATTGGCTACTTTGCATTTGGATGAGGATCTCCTTAAAGGCATAGTTGGGGGAGTGAAGAAAGATGAGCATGAAGTGCAAGTTGTTAGTGAGCTTCATTTGGAGTTAACAATACATGATGAGGATGTGCATGAGGAGATAGCATTAGAGCCATCTTGTGAGTCTAGCGACACAAGCACATTCGCTAGTCAAATTGTGGACAAACCGTGTGATGAGTTGGAGTTGGTACACTCTTCATCACCTACAGCAGGAATCCAGACAGTTATGATAGGGGAAATACATGAGGTGCAAGGCAATGAGCACATCGGTCGAGACAGTGAGCAGTCACACATGGAGGTCAGGGAGAGTTTATACATGCATGAGATAGAGCTTCCAGATGATAGTCACCGAAAGAAGATTGAACGGGTTAAAGAAAGCATTCTAGCAATGAAAGAGAGGACCAAGATACTCCGAGACACCATAGTACAGCGAGATGTCGAGCTTACAGTTCTTCGAGTTGTATGTACCAAGTCAGAGGTCAGGCTTTCTAGTATAAAAGAGCAGTTGAATTCCCTGATGGGGCAGCAGAAGAAACATACTATTGCATTTCAAAGCAGTCCTATTCAAGAGTACATAGACAAGGCTTGCAGTAGCTTGAGTCCACATTTGCATAATGGGGGATGGTTTTTACAGGTTGGCCAGGATCGAGAAATTGGGCAGCAGTATATGAGCATTCCAATTGAAATTAGAAGGGCAGAATGTCAGCTTGGTAGGATTATTCCTTGTGATGGTGCTTATGCACAAGGTGCTTTTTGGGGGTCTGATGAGATTAAGGAGTGGTGTCCTACTGAGTCGGCAATTCTTGGGAAGCCATTCCTAGCCAGGGGTATAGTCCCACAACAGCCTTGGGATATTTGGGATGAAAGATGCACAAGTTTGCATTGGGATCCAGGTGGGAGACCTTATTAGGGATGGATACAATGTTTACGGATGGGGTTACTTGGGAGTCTTCAGGATGCTCCTTGTGTCGATACTACACAGGGTAGTGGTGGATGCATTTTGACCTCTGCAATTCTCAGATTGATTTGGGACCCTGGGATTACAGTGACTGACAGTTTAGTGATTGCTAGAGGATGCTTTCAAGAGATCTCTGGTGATGGTACCGTGCAGTGCAGTGTTTTGCGCAGAGGGTGCTACAAATCTCCTAGGATAATTTGGGACCCTGGGATCATCCCCGGATTCAATTGGTTCATCTGATTGATTGTGGATTTGCGTTGGCATTGCTTGAGGACAAGCAATCTTTGGCGAGGGAGGACTGTAATGTTCCATTTTTATTAAAAGGGAATAACTGAGGACTAATAGCACTAGGAGCAGAAAGGTACATCAATTCAATATTATTAAGTCATCAGTGTAGTAAGAAGGCCATAAGAGTTCATATCATAAAGCATGCGGAGCATGCAGGCCTTATTTTAGTGTTAAAGTCAACATGAAATTAGAATTGCATGCATACAAAAGTGAAGCGTAAACCCTAAAAGTAACATGCAAACCCTAAAAGTACATGCTATTCTATTTAAGAAGAGTTATTAGACCAAAGAGATATCTATTGTTATTGTTGATTGATTTTGGAGTTTCGAGTAGCAGCACAACGTGCAATTGCGACAGTTGGAGTTGGAGATGGTGTCTTCACCTAGTGAGGGTCCGGCAGTGAGATATCTGCCCTAGTCTCTTATTGGGATAGATCATCCAGGTTTATCCATTGCATCCATCATATACTACAATATTCGGAGATCCAACACATTCCAAAGGGTTATTAGCAGATCCACGTTTTGCAGCCAGAAGTAGCAGAGAAAACATAGAAGGATTCGTTGGGACCACAAAACCTAGTCTTTCCTCCGCATGTCAGCTTCCTCTTTCTCAGCAGTCCTATCCTATAGTATGCAGTGATTATCAGCCATCAGTTTGCTCACCTGGAGCAACTATTAGCCAAACAGATCAGTTGGGGGCGTGAGTAGCAGAACTGCTAATCAATTCGCTAGGGCACTTAGAGGCAGCCAAACCTCTGCATGTGCCAGGCCATTTCTTCGGCATCAGCAGACGGACAAGCTCAGAAAGTTTCACCCAGAACAGACCTCTCCTCCTACAAAAACGTTACCTTCAGTCTTGAGGATTTTATGGTGCTCCAAGGTGGTAACACCGGAGGAAAAGAGCATTATTAGACCACCCATCTGGATCCTTATGCATGCAGCTATCTCTGGAGTCATTATCAACCATAATATCAGTGGTAAGTGTTAATTTCTCTCTGCAAAATCTTAACCCTAATTCAACGATATTTTAGGGCATTTTTGCATGGTGAGTTTGCATGCACAATTATTTTGCAAATTTGTATGAGATTGATTGTGCGAGTCAGCACTATCATAGAACATTAGAGAATATCAGTGTTTGGGATATTACACTCTCCCCCTGCCGGTTAGAGGCACCCAGATAAGTATCTTCATTAGAAAGGAGAAAAAGAGGCTTGACCTGTGGAGCTAGTGGGGTAGAGGCCGTAGGGGGCTTCGTGGCACTTTGTGTCCTCTAGTTGAGCACCCAGCAAATTTCGAGTTTGACCCGTGGAGCTAGGTGGGAACCTTGTGTTCCCATGTTGAGCACCCAACATTCTCTCTCTAATCGAAGGAGATAGTCTCTTGGGGTAGACATCTAGAATAGTTCATTTCTTTGCAACAAACACCTTAATTTCCTAAGTCAAAGAGAGACATAAAATTACTAAAACTTACAGGACCACTTGCATAACATTGTTACAATTATTTACATTTCTCTACTTTGTAATCACTTTATTTTAACTTACTCATTTATTGGAAGTCGTCATGTTCTTGTATATTTGTTAAGGTAAATGAGTTGATGCTTTAGAAAAATTATTTGAAGTTGATTATTGTGACTCCATAGCCCGAGTAGAGACGGCACTGGTCATTTTTATTATTTGATTGTTTCTCTCTTTCATACATTATTGGTTGATTGTTAAGGGGTTTGCTTGACATTGAAATATTAGCATCACTGCATGTTGATTGTCATTTTCTTCAAAAAAAGAAGCTTAGTAAGTAGGGACTACCCCCGTTGGCCTTTAGGAGTGGTGGTCTAAACAGAGGAGTTTAGAACCGAGGTGAAAGTGGGTTCTCAACTCATAAGTTGCCCTTGGAAACACACACAGCGGTTGGGAGACTTACCCATGTCCAAGTGTGTTTTAGGCAATTCAAAATAACACTTATAACAAGTAGTAATCATTTCATTGGCGATCTATCAGCCAAATATAAAGAATTTCATTTATGAACTATAACCTAGACCAGACTTTCAAGACCATACTCACTTCATAGTTGTAATCAATTTGCTAGTGAAGGGTGAGGGCTAGAATTCACAAGGCTAGGCCAAAGGGTGACTACCAACTTGACATAGTGACACTTCAAATATGGAAAGGGGACACTCACTCTAGCATTTGATAGACAAACAACAACAAAGGGGATGACGGTGTCTCACAAATGGGTGAGTTACTTCAGAGGTGCTTATTCACCTTGACAAATGCTCACAATCCAACTCAATACAAGTAAGGTCAATAATCCTTAGATATAACTTTAGGAACCATTGCTTTTTTGGGCCTTTGATTTTCAATAGCCTTGATCCATGTTTTTATTGCACGGATTTTTATTATTTAGGCTTTATGCATTCATGTATGTTGAAAAACACTACTTTTCATGAATGTATTAAGACATTTTTTCATTGTACTTCAAAGCCAATTTCATTAGGCTAGCCTTGCATTCATGTATGTTTAAAAACAGTACTTTTCATGAATGGGCTTTTTCATAAGATATTCATTTCATTTCCAAATACATTGTATTGATGGCAGCGCTACCTGTTTCAGGTTAGCCAACACAACCTAGGCAACTCAGAGCCGAGACACAAATAACAGGGAGGTTTGTCCAACAAAGGCTCTAGTGGGGAAAGGTCCTCCATGCCATAAGTCAAGTAGTAGGTCAGGTTGAGAACATAACTGGAAGTTAATGGATGGGTGGAGACAATGAATAATGAAACCAACACTAGCAAGCCAGAGTATAGTGAGAATGACTACCTCTATTCTCCCTAAGGAGGGTAAAACCAATGAGTATAGATCAAGAACTTCCAGGTCTGGGTAGAGACATCAATACATAATAACAAGACATCGAAGTCCACATATTTATATGATCTCCAGATCATGACACTAAATGCTAATACATGTCACAAGAATGAATATAAGAGCGATGATAACCATAACACAAGATAATATAAGCTGAGTCATAGACATGTAAATAATCCATCTGAACAAACATCAGTCCAATAAGAAAACACTAATACAACTCTGGGCACCAATAATTGCTCTATAAATAGCTAAAATGACTACATTAGTCTCCAAATCTGAGTGTCCTGAGACTCGATCATGGCATGGGAGAGTACTATAGTCCATCGATCAAATCATGTTCCATCATAGATGCTCATCTCAACATCTCATATGTAGGGGAACTGGCTACTATGTGATAACAGAATATGGTAGCTTGGCTACTATATATGTGATAACAGGCGATGATGGCATCAAAACCTTCGCGCAGTTTGAGACAACCTTCGCGCAGTTTGAGACAACCTTCAATTCAAGATGGGGTGACAAGAAAGAGAACCGACATCTGTTTGTTGCCTTAACTGACACTAGGAAAAAAGAGAATCAGACAATTGAGGAATTTAATAAAACGTATACTGATCTGGTCACCAGACTTCATAAAGATATTAAACCCCCTTACGCATCAATTCTCATATACTATATCGAGGCGTTTAAAGGAGAAATGAGATATCAGCTTAGAGACAAGGAGCCAACAACTCTAAATGGTGCTATGGAAACTGCTGAAAAAATAGACAAAAACATGTAATCATCTGGAAAATCCATTCTTCCTGGTTTTTCTAGAGGCAGTGCTTTCACTCCCAAACTACACGATTCCAAAGGAAAAGCAGTTGAACCGGAAAGCAAAGATCAGACTAAAGAATCCATCAAGGAGATGACTGAAATGATGAAACAAATGATGGTAAATCATACTTCCCAAATGAATGCAATGCAAAATAGATTGATGGCCATGGAGAAGACACATGTTGTTCAAAATCAAAGAAATTTTCAACTAAGGCCAAATCATGAATGGAAAAAGAAGTATCCTCCCCAAGAGCAGAGACCTCCCAACCAACTCGAATCAAACAACATTGTTGATGAGGTTCCTCCCTATAGTCGACCTTGTGAAGAGTTCCATGAAGAGTCTACTTGTTCTAAATTTTGTTTCATAATGGAACAAGAGCAGATGGAGATGACTAATTTTGTTGGTTATCCAAGATACCCTAACTATATAATTGCTGTAACACATATCAATCCCATTTCGAAAAAAAATGGAAACAAGAAAGGGAATACAATTAGGAGAAGGATAAAGCAACAAATATTTTTGGTGAAAAACCTACTCATGAGCAGATTATTGAGAGGTACAAAGGTGTGGTCTATCAACGAAGGAAGAGTGTGATCTCAACCAAATCAGATCAACACATGCCAAAGGTAAAATTTCTTCCTCCTATAGATCTGAATATCGATTTGGGTAATTGGTTCTCAGGTGCTAAAATTCCTGTCCCAATAATTGAGATCCTGAAAATTCCTAGTCAAAGAGATATTTTCATGAAAACCTTAGAGGAACCTAAGGAAAATATCATTGAAAAGCCTAAAGAAGTAATTACTAAAAAGCCCAAGGAAAAAATAGCCAACAAACCAAAAGAAACAGTTATGAACAAGTCTGTTGAAAGTCCTTCAAGGAAACAAAGCAACTTTAATGAAGATATTCCTATTGTTTTGCGTAGTAGGGATCCTAATAAAGAAGACCATCCTGCCTTCTACATTTCATTAATTGCAAATGATAAGTTATTGCACAACTGTATGCTTGATTCACGCGCATCATCTAACATCATGACCAAGAAATTTATGGAGAAAATGGGTCTAAGAATCACAAGGCCATATCAAAACGTATGTGCCATGGACTCAAGAGAAATCGATGTTGCAGGTATAATTCTGAAATTTTCAGTCAAATTAGTTGCATACCTAGACATTGGTGTGACCACGGACATAGTAGTCATAGATGTTCCTGGTATATGGGGAATGTTGTTATTAAGGAAATGGGCTACATCCCTTGGGGGATCTATCCAAATGGATTGGACCTATACCATGATTCCAGCCTTTGAAGATGCACATGTTAAACTGTATAGGGAAAAGGAAATGAAGTATCATGTTGAGAACCCTAATGAACAAGATAATGAATACATCTGCGAAACAGATAGCCTTGGAAACCATGCAATCTATGCAAACTACCTCATACCTATTAGGGAAAAGGCTAATGATGAAGAAGTTGATGAGTTATGGAGAATGAGTTTTGATGGAGCGATTTCTAAATCAGGAAAAGGGGTAAGGGTTGTCATAACTTCACCTTCAAAAAAATGTTTAACTTTGCTTACATACTTGATAGATGCATCAAATAATGTTGTTGAGTATGAAGCACTTATGCTAGGGCTTGAGATTGCTAAATACATGGGCATTAGGGTGCTAAGTATTAAAGGTGATTCAAACTTAATTGTTTCCGAAGTCAAGAATTTATTCACATGTAAAAGTGAAAGATTAAGAAAGTATAGGAATGCTATATGGGACACCATGGAATACTTTAGTTCTCTAGACCTTATGGCAGTTCCTTGTTTAGAAAATAGTGAGGCGGACAAGCTTGCAGTAGCAGCTTCCACATTAGAGTTCACTGAATAGTTGGTAAACGGGAATGGAAAGTTTGAAATAAATTTTAGACCCTCCATCCCAGACAACCTTGATCATTGGCAAGTATTTAAAGATGACATGCAAATTATAAACTTCATCAACAATATGAAAGAATTTTTGGACTTTCAAGTTAGCTATCAGGAGGAGAAAGGTTCATGCAAAGAAGAGGATGATCGACCTAGTAATCCTATCCGGAAGAAAGTTGTTTAATGGGAAAGAATCTTTGATAGGCAGGATAGATATAAAGAGAAGGAAACGATAAAACTAGAGGATTACATAGAAATAAACATTGGTACTGAAGAATACCCAAGAAAAATAAAGATTGGAAAAATAAATTTTGAGAAAGAGACAAAGAACTTGATAGAATTGGTAAAAGAATTTAGTGATGTGTTTGCTTTTACATATGATGAATTAAAAGCTTGTTATCACGAATCTTGTAGTTGCCCCATGGGGTGATCCTATCCAAGATGGCAAAGGAAAGGCAACTAAAGTCACGACCTACGATATCCAAAACCTCTAAAAGAACTCAGATGTCACGCCTGTCTAGGATATCGGCACTACGGACTCGGTGAAAATACTAAGCCCAGGGGGCATCCCTATGACCAAGATAACCCTAAAATAAGGAAAACAAGCCGATGATCCGCAAAATCTTGGTGGAATCTCTTAGTGGGATAGTTAATTAGAGTTTAAAACAATTACTAAGAGATTTCGAGCATCCAGGTGAAATGCCCCAATTCTACCCTAGGGTTTTAAGCATAAAAATGAGATCTAGGGAAAAACGGTGAAATTAAACGAAATTGGATACTCAGATTGATTGCTAGGTGTAAGATTAGACAATTGGAGGTAAAACTAGCAAAACCCAGTTTGCGAAATTGAAGATACCCACTACTCCCAAAGAGGGCGTCTCCCCCTAGAGGAATGGCCAGTGTGTTAGATGGGAAAATGGAGTCCAATGGTCACGAAAATTTAAACTAAGGGGTTTTAATATATTTCCAAGGTGGGTTTTAAGTTTCAAAGCTCGCCGCAAACTAGAACCTATAAATCTAAAAATTCGAGGGTTTTAAAATGAGAGTTTCGCCAGAGAATTTTATAACTAATGGAATAGAAATTTAAAACAAGAGATTATGAGTAGTTCTTACCCAAAAAATCTTGTAGATGCCTTGCAAATGATGATTTATCTTGTCTCGATCAATTTGAAACGATTTTGACGATGTACCAAGTCGAAATGATTTGCGCAAATGAGGTAGTTCCTCTCTTCCTTGCACAGTCAAACTACTGAATGTGAGATTTGCTACGCATGAAAAAGACACTGGAAATGCAAGAAAATCAGAGTGCATATCAAAGATCAAAGATGCTATTGAAAACCCCTCTGATTATGAAAACGTCTTCAAGAGAAACGAGTTGGGAGATCCACAAAAACGCCCCAAGAGAAAACGCCCTCCTGCATGCAAAACGCTATCTTCCAAAAATATTTGATACCCCGGAAAAATACTTCGAATGCTAAGCAAGATAAAATTTCCAATAATAGACAAGAACATCCCACAAAGAAGATCCAAGAATTTCTGCAAAAATCTCTTTATTCAAATATCCAGAGCCACGAGCACAAAATTTTTCGATGGCGTACAATGAGGGGGGTCTCCTCTTTATATAGCTTTTGAGAGACACAAACCCTAACTTACTTTTTCATCCAACAGTTGAGATTAAAACATCATCAACGGTGAAGATCACTTTTATATGAATCAGGACATGGATCAATATGACTAAGTCAAGAGGGGGGTGATTTACCTTATAAAGCCCATTTTTACAACATGATAAATCATTATTTTTGCAAACTTGACACTTAGGGGACATGGGGGGGTCATTAGGGACCCCCCCCATACATATTTCTAATGATACAACTTGATTTACACACTTTTATTTTGGCCATTTTGACCAATTTCGCCCTATGGGGGACGTCTTCCCTAAGAGAGCCAAAATAATAATCCGGAGCATGAAAATGGATGAAATTGGCGTAGAAGTGTCCGGAGAGCCATAATAAATCATCTGGAGAAATTCCCTTGCCATTTCCTTGACCCATCAAGCCAAATCGATTTTTTTTCAGTGATTTTTCTAGTTCATATTTTGCTGGTACAATCTTTGGAAACTGATATATCCACCATAACTCTGTCCAGGGTGAAAAATGGGGCAAACTGACTGCTCTAGATGATCTGAAGACATAGAAGAATGGTAGAAGTGACTATTCATACCCCTTGGAACACTGCTCTACTGTAGGAGAACCAATCATACTGTCATCTGGAATAAATTTGATCATTTGGCCAATAATTAAGTGATAATAATTACTTTTCTGGAGAACCAGGGCAAACTCTCAAAACTGAAACCACAGTATTGGTCTTGGGCATGTCTGGAACAAATATAGACCTTGTTGTTTTTTGAGTCATTGCCTTGGGAACCATGCTTGACTTGGTCAACTGGGTTGACCAGGTCAAACTACCCAAACTGAAGGTGAGATACTCCATCACTATGGTCTTGTAAGCATCCAGGGTCAGAAATGCTCCAATTGTGTATATCAAAACCAATCTTAAATCAGTTATTCATAATCATGGTGACAAATAATATTGATAATAGTAATATGTACCTGTGCTTCTGAAGAACCTTGGAACTTTTTTGGAAGTCTGCTTGTCCATGCCATACTTACAAAGGGTAAAGAATGTGCTACTGTTGGGTGAGGATGGACAATAAGGCTGAGGCAAAGGGTAATGACTTTTGATTGACTTTAACTTTGTGATTTATCCGAGTAATGACAAGTACACACAACCAAAGTGACATATGAATGATAGATAAACAATAGGGAATGGTGGTGTCTCACAAGTGGATGAGTTGATTTGAAAAGTGTCCATTCAACATTGACAACATGTCTACGACTCAAATCCAAGCTAAAGATCAAGCTTCGTGATGATCTTTTCTAGGACCCTTGCATTGAGTACACAAGAAACTATAGTGAAGAGATCCTAGGGGACACTTAGAATTAGTTTAGTTGTCCCTTACTCCATCTCACATCAAAACCCATAGGCTCCGCGAGGAATTAATTATTACATCTCAATAAGATGGCCAACAGTCTTTAGATTTAGCATTTGTTTATTCATTGCTTTATTTGGGCCTTTGACAATTTCACTTCATAGCCCTTTTTGATTTGTGTCTAAAGACAGTTTGCAATTTCATTTGCGGGCTTTGCATTTCATAATATATAGCATATAGCTCATAATGCATGTAATGATAGTAGACATATTGCTTCAAGTTTTAGCTGACAACTTCTCGAGCAACTAGGGGGGAATATCCACAGTCAGGACCAAACATTGGGGGCAACCGACCAGAGAGGTCAAGGCTTCAAAACCCAACTCACCTAACCTCAGGATCCAATACCAGTGGGTTCTCCTGGCCCAGAAGGATCAAGGCTTCGGCAAGTTTTGTTGCACAACTCAGAGCCGAGCCACAGAACAACATGGGATCCATCATGCATAGAGGTCAAAATGGGGAAAGATCTTCAATCTCACAAGTCTCAAACAATCTAAGACATAGGATAAGTTTATAACAGATGAAACTGGATGGACAGGGACAAGTGATACATGGAACCAACCTAGCACTAAGGTTTACTATTTGTACGAGCATGGCATGTACAACAGTCTTCACATCAAGTTCCTTGATTAGTCATAACACAAGTTAAAGCAACAATAGATATAAGCATAAGTCACCATAATCATTCTAACCTGATAAGCATAGGTGTCTGACATACATCATAGAGCAAAATCAAACCAAGGATGTATATACCTGATCCCACCAAATATACCTATCTCCAACTGATAAGCCCCTCTATAACTGTATGTACCAACTCTGATCTGTTGCTCTACAACAATGAACTAGATCATCACCAAAAGCATCTCAATGGACTCCTGAATCTCAGTCCTGCCAAGGAAAATCCAATGAACAAGGCTCTGGAATGGCTGAAGCTGTAAGATCCATGCTGATACCCCATGTGAAAAATAGCCTAGAATAAAATAAGAGACAAGTCTGCACGCTGCATCATGAAAGCCCGACTACAAATGTATATGTGATAACAAAGCTTATTGAAACGATGTATTTCAACACACAATTCCTTTGAAACCTGATACCAAGCCCTTTTGACAAAAGCTTAGAAGGATAAATCCCAAGTTATGCCCCATCATCCAACAAGAGCTACAGAAAATGTTGGAAGCAAGCATTATTGCGCCAACAAGACATTCATTATGGTGCTCAAACTTGGTAGCAGTAAGAAACAATAATGGGTAGTTGAGGCTATGCATTGATTTCCGAAATTTGAATATCTCATGCATAAAAGATAATCACCCTTTGCTTGATATGGAAACATTACTTCAAAGAGTAACAGGGTTGTTATTATCACGGATCTTGTAATTGCCCTGATAGAAGGATCCTGTACAGCATGGCAGAGGGGACAAGCAACTAAAGTCGTGACCTACAGAAACCCTAACCCCCAAAGGATGGATGGTTGTCCCGTCGGTTAGGACTTTCTTCGCTTTATGCCACTAAAGAAGCCCAAGTGACAATGGGGGAGACCTAGATCTATCCTGAAAGGAAAGATCTAAGGAAAATCACCAGATTAGACTCCGGACGGACAATATGTAAGTTGAGTGCTTGAAACCCTAGATTCAGAGGATAAGCCACAAATTAAGGATGCTTGAGTAGAGGTGGTTAATTATGCTTGTAATGTTACTCATGTTAAACAATTAGGTGGCTTGTGGAAATTCAGATCAAATCTAGGATTAAGTGTGTTGGTTCGAATGATCAAGTTCGAACCCTAGGGGGATATAAACAGATAATTGAGAAATTCCCAGGATATGGTTGATATTGACAATTATGGCTTCTTGCACACCTACTTGGATGAAAGATTCAACGACTGAAAAAGATCCAAGTAAAAACGGAACAAAAAACAGAGGAAACTGATTACTAGGTCAAACCAGGGTGTTTTCTCTCTGCCTAAGATTAGTGCCTAGAGATGGGCAAAAGGAGTCCAATGTGGACACCTAGAAGGGAGAGAGGGTTTTTCAGTATGCCAGACAAAATCGAGGTTGTCAAATTTGCATATTCCTAGTACAAATTGGTCCGGTGAATTTTCCTACTTCTACAGATGGTTTCTTGAATGAAAGCAGTGATGGGAAATGCATGAGAAATTTAAACAGAGAAGAACTTTACATGAGAGACCTACCTGGATTTTGTAGATGACCTAAGAGATGATGAAGAATGTAACTTTCTTGATCAAATCAGTATTTCGAGTAAAATTTTGATGGAGTTCAATTTCTACCAGTGACCCTGACACCCCCTTCAACCTGTCAAACTAAAGAAAATCAATTGGTAAGACAAATGAAGAGGATCTGCAATATAAAGAAAGTAAGAGAAATGAAAAATCATATAGAAAGAATCACTCCCTGAAATATAACACCCAAGAGCAGGAGCAGAGTGGGTTTCCCCATAAGTGCGCCCTCCTCTAGCGCGCCTCCTTCAACCTACAGATGAATTGGTAAAGGAAAAATAAAAGATCTATCCCGAAACAGAGTCAGTACAGAAAAACCAAATGCCAATCATCAAATCATCAAGTCATCAACAATACTCCAGAGTATAATCCCAGACAAATCTCTTTATTCAATATTATGGTGCCATAGCTAATGCTTTACAATGGGTGGATAACCTCTTAAATAGCTTGAGAGTGTGTCCAAATTTCAACTATCTATCATTTGACGGTTGAGATTAAGACATCATCAATGGTGGAGATCATCAATACAAGGATCAATCTCATGGATTGGGATGACCACATCAAAGGGGGTGCACTTTTCCTCAAGGACGCCTCCCTAAGCTGGAAGTCATGATATAACATAAGATACAACATGATAATACACAAAGCGGGGCCACTAAGGGCTTAATTCACCCTAGGCCCCATTACAACTTCATAAGATATGATATAACAATGTAATACATCATTAGCCAAGTTGAGGGGGTGCCCCTTGGGGGACTTCCTCACTAACTGAGCCAAAATAAAATAATTTGGACACAATGCTGATTGAAACTGCTGAAGAACTGTCCAGGGAGTCAAAACACATCATCTGTCAAAATTCCAAGCCATTTCCTTGACCCAAGAGGCCAAATCGATTTTTTCAGTGAAATTCCTAGTTCATTTTTGCTGGCAAATCCTTTGGAAAATAATAAAACCATCATAACTCTGTCTAGGATGAGAACTAGGGCAAATTGACTGCACTAGATGATCCAAAGACATAGAAGAATGGTATAGGTGACTACTCATACCCCTTGGAACACTGCACTGCTCTAGGAGAACCAAAATCATTGCCATATGTAATAAAATTTGATCATTTGGCCAATAATAAAGTGATAATAATCACCTATCTAGAGATCTGGGGCCGAACTCGCAAAATTAAAACTGCAGTATTGGTCTTGGGCATGTATGGAACAAATATAAGCCATGTTTTTTGAGTCACTGCCTTAGGAATCGTGCTTGACTTGGTCAACTGGGTTGACCAGGTCAAAGTACCCAAACTGTAGGTGAGATACTGTACCAATATGATCTTGCATGCATCCAAGGTAAGAAATGATCCAATGGTGTATATCAAAACCAAGCTTAAATCATGTTACTCATAATCATGATGACAATAATAATAATAGTAAGCAAGATATACTTGTGCTTCTGAAAAATCTCAGAACCTTCTGGAAGTCTACTTGTTCATGCCATACTTACAAAGTGTACACAATGTGCTAATGCTGAACGAGGATAGAAAACAAGGCTAGGTAAAGGGAAATGACTTATGACTAACTTTGACTAGGTGATCTCTTTGAATGATAACCAATACACTCAACCAAAGTGACATGTACATGACAAATAACAATAGGGGATGGAGGTGTCTCATAGGTGGATAAAGTACTTGGGTTTGTTTCTTCCAGACTCTATCAAGCTTTCCTTTGCACTAATTTGCAATATAGATCAACCTTCAAAGGCAGGTGCCCTGGAAGCCTTCTGGGCTCCAGTACTGACAAAGACATAGCCTTTGCAGGCTAGCCTCAACCTATTTCCTTTGCAGGCTAGTCTCAACCTGTTTCCTTGTGGGGGCAAATGAGTCGAACACTATAAAAAGAGTGAGTGCTCATCCTTTGACCATTGATCTTCTTTTTCAATAACTTTCTTTTTCAGATAAGATAGTAGCCAACCTACAAGCGTAGATGCCCTGGAAAGCCTTCTGGGCTCCAGTAAATGACTAAGGCCTGGTTTCGCCGACAGCGAGCAATCCATAGCCTCGACGGGTTTTCCTCTCAATGCTGCCCCTATGGAGGGCAGGTGAGCCTTACATTATACAAAGAATGAGTGCTCATCCCTTTGGCCACTAACTACCTTTTAAACATGTATTCTTAGCATCCTTCAGATATAGCTTTTATGCGTTCTGATGCTTTAGTGTTTAGCAACATTGTTTGGTGGAGCACTTGTTTTGAGAACTAAAAGAGAAATTCCCGGTGAACCCAGCCACACTGGCCAAACCACATACTTCATAGCCAAAGACACAAAACAACATGGAGTCTATCATGTACAGGGGTCAAGATGGGGAAAAGATCTTCAATCTCACAAGTCTCAATAAGTTTAAGTCATGGGATAAAGTCCAACAACGGATGAACTGGATGTACAAGGACAAATGACTCATGGAACCAACCTAGCACTAAGGTTTACTATTTGTTCAAGTATGGCATGAGCAACAATCTTCACAACAAGTCCTTTGATTAGTCATAGCACAAGTTCAAGCATTAGTACATATATATAAGCATAGGTCACCATAATCATCCTAACAAGACACAGATAAGTGTTTGATATACATGATAGAGCAAAATAAAACTATAGAAGCATATACCTGATCTCACCATATCTACTTGTCTCCATCTGATTGGCCCCTCCGTAACTGTGTGTACCTTATCTGATATGCTACTCTGTTGAAATGAATTAGGTCATCACTGAAAGCATCTCAATGGACTAATGAATCTCAGACCTGGCAAGAAAAATCTGATGAACAAGGCTCTGGAATGGCTGAAGCTGTAATGATCCATGCTAAAACCCCATGTAAAAAAATAGCTCGGAATAGAATAAGAGATAAGTCTGTATGCTGCATCATGGTAGCCCAGCTGCAAATGTATATGGGATAACAAGCGTCAAGCATGATGTCCATGTTGGACGGATTCTTAGGGTATAATCAAGTCCTTGTTAAAAAAGAAAATTGACACAAGACCACTTTCACTTCACCTTGGGGAACATTTGAATATTTGAGGATGCCCTTTGGTCTTTTGAATGCGGGTGCAACTTTCCAAAGAGCCATGGATTATGCCTTGAATGAGTTAATTGGAAAGATAATTGAAATTTATTAAGATGACCTTACAGTATTTCCCAAAGAAAGATCTGATCATATAGGCCATCTCAGGAAGGTTTTTGAGAGATGTAGAAAGTTTGACATTTCTTTAAACCTGCTAAATCAGTTTTAGGGATAGATGAAGGCAAGTTGCTTGGGCACATTATTTCCAAAGACGGTGTGAAGATAGACCCTGAAAGAGTGGAAGCCATAAATAAAGTTCCCTTGCCTCTAAATAAGAAATCCTTGCAGTCCTTTAATGGTAAAATCATTTTTATAAGAAGATTCATGCAAAACTTAGCTGAATTGATGAAGCCCACGCAAAAGCTCCTTAAAAAAGATGCTAAGTTTGAATGGGATAACGAGGGCAAAGAAGCCTTTAGAAGCATTAAGGATTGTGCTATCACTCGCCTTGTAGTTTCCTGTGTAAGGTGGATCCAAGATGGATGGTAGAGGGGCAAGCAACTAAGGGGTGGAACCACGACTGCCAAGACTCCCAAATGGATGGTTGTCACGCCAATCAAGGCAACCTTCACTTTATGTTATCCTAGTCCAAGACAATAATGGGGGAGACTCGGATCTGCTCCCGTCAGGAGAGATTGGACCTAGACACCAGAAGAAGATCAGATGGGGCTTCAGGGTACTTAAGGTGCAAGGTAAATGGGAACCCTAGCTCTAGGGTTTAGGTACTAGCAACTGGTGGAGATGACCATTGTCTTGGAAAACGTAACTGTGACAGGGTGAGCAAGAACAGAGTTGGGACTGCCTAGTACCAAGGGGCAAAATCAGTGAAGGATAGATGACTTGAAGTATCAGTAGGTGTTGGCAAAAAGAGTAAGAATGAGGTCAAGATGGGGCTAGCGCTAGCTAGGAGATCAGTGCCTTGTGTGGATTGGGCAATGGAGTCAGCAGCAAACCATTGTTTCAGAGAACCCACCTGGGATACACCTTGATCTACGAACCCAACAAGTGATTGATCCGGAAAAGTTGAGGTACAGGAAACCCAGCTCAATGGATGGCTAGTGCTAGGGCTTAGGAGGACAGATCTACAGTTTTCGGGGCACCGGGAGGCTAATGGCTCAGCGTTCAGGAAGAAAAGAGGTCAGGGAGACCTGATCTACAAGCCCAAATCAAGAAATCAACAGAAAAATCAGATCTAGAACAGTCAAAATCTGATGATGGGGCTAGGAGGCTGAAAACTGATTTTTTCAAATCTAGGGAAAATCGGGAGGAACTGGCACAGCGTTGAGGGTGTTCTGGAGTGCTTGGGCCTTGATCTATCAGCCTACCTTGTCAGATTTCAGAAAAAGTCACTTCCGAAAAAGTCCAGTTTTTAGTGAGAGCGCTAGGGCTGTTTCAGTCAATTTTTCAGATCTAGGTCAAACTGCCAAGAATTTGGACAGCGTTGGTGTTGATTTGGACTGTGTGGGACCCGATCTATCCGTCTGTGAAGTCAGAATTCAGAAAAACTCAAAACCCTAGCAGGTCAATTTTTCAGTGGGGGGTTATGTAGTTTTTTGCTTAAAAATCAAATCTAGGTCAAACTGTGGGGAATTTGACCAGCGTTTCAGTTGATTTGATGAAGGGGAGGCCCGATCTATGAAACCCAAAAATGGTTTGGCAAAAGATCGGACGGTTCCCTAATTTATTAATTTTTTAGGTTTTTAGCGTTTTAGGAGTTTTCAGAAAAAGAGTTGAATTTCAGCAAGGTACAATGGAATCAGATCTGAAAAGAAGAACTTACCTGTTGGATCTTACTTGGAAAAGCTTGTAGAAGTCTGTAACAATGATGATCTTTGCTATCTCGACCAATTCTGGAAGATCCCCGTGATTTCTATGTCATATGCAAACTCCAAACCATCAAAGCGCCCCCTATCCTGCATGAGCAAACATCAATCATATCAGATTTGCACATACAAAATAAAGAAACTGAATGCTACAAGACAATAAAATGAAGTAATCATAGATCACAATGAAACTAATGAAAATCCCCTGATCCAAGACGAAGAGAACCGAGCGAGTTGAGGTCCCCCTACAAAAATGCTCCAGCCAAAACGCCCTCCTGTAGACAACAATGATAGCCACGAAAAAGATAGATCTCACGAGAATTTCCACAATGCTAGGAAGCTGAAGACAAGCTAATCACCATTTGAGCACATTAGATGCAAAGTAGATCCAGAAAAATTTCCACAGAAAAAGTCTTTCTATTATTCAGATCCAAGAGCCAAAGACCCCTTACAACTGAGAAGCTCTCTTCTTTAAATAGAAATGAGAGAACATCAATCATAACTAAATCCTAACCACTTTCAAAACGAGTGGCTAAGATTAAAAGATGAAATGTTCTAATCAATGGTTGAGATGAGCTCAATATACAACACATGGATCAATATAACCATAATTTACCAAAGTGGACTAAACCACCCAAATAAAGGTAACCCACTCAACAAGAAATAAATGAAAGCACATGGTGGGTCCAAGGAGTGTTTGACTAACTCCCTTTGGGTGTCCCAATGGCACAATAAATAATATAACAATTTAATTCTTTGACTTTTGTGCCTCCTTGAGGAAATTGTGAGCCTCCAAAAAGAGCTCCAGAAAATAATAAAAAATGCCCAAAAAATAGGTGTGGGCCCAATCAGGAGCTGCAACTGTTGGAGAAGGTGTGGAGGTCATCACTCTCATCATCATGACTCATCCCATGTCATTTCCTTGCCTTAGTAACCCAAATCGATTTCTTCAATAGCCATTGTTGCCGCTTAATTCACACTTTAAGACGCAGGAAAGTCACAACCTGCTATGTGTGTCCTTGGGGGCAAGCAAGAGCTGGGGACCATTGTCACCACAGTCTGCAGCTCCTCCGTTTAGGCAAGATCCCAACAGAGCCAAGGGGGGTAGTCCCTACGGAAAGACTATGTTCCAGGTTTATTAATTAATTGAAGATTAATTAAAGGGATCTTTTATTATGAATTAAGGCTAAGACTTTAGAATACCTAAGGAATGACAAGCAGCATGCAAGTGCACAGAATTCCTTTGATGACAAGCAGACCTTGAGATAAATAAAGACCAGTGCCTATTACAAATGGAGTCTAAAGGTGGATTACAACTTTACAAACTTATAAATGAATCTGAGATCTAAGTTAAAATTAAATTACAGCTTAGTTGTTGTACCACAAAATGATTGAGTAGATAAATAATGAATCAAGATATTAAACAATGTACAAATTATTTATCAATCTAAACAAATGAACAAGATTTACAAGATAGCATCAAAGTACTTTAAGTGAAGATTATCAAACCAACAATAAATTACAAAGGAAAGACTTTAAGTTAAATTACTTGAAGCAGTTAATGAAGGTTAAGCATTCACCATATGAACAAATGTAGAGTTGAAAGTAAATGTGTTGGAGTGCTTGCAATAAAAATAGAATGAAAGTGCTTGTAGTAGAACCTTGAACAGGAAGGCAGAGATAAACAGTAGTGACCAATGTTTGTAGGACGTTTTGCAGTGTCTCTTGGTAAATTTTAATAAATTTTATTAAAGTTGGAATCTTTGATTATGTTCTAGAACCGGTGGTGTGACTACCCCGATCTAGTTCTTCTCAAACCGAAGAAAGATTGCTGTTGCGCTCAACAGGTGGGAGCAAAGCCCACCCCTAGCTCACAGGTCAATCCCCAATGGCCCGGTGCTCACAAGGAGGACGTCCAAGCGCCTAGAGACTGTCCCCAGCCTACTACCCCTTGCAGCTTCCGAGTCACCGTTTTTAATCGATTCAAAAATTATTAAATGGATGCCTATTAAACTAGGACTTCCCTTTCCCCTGGTCGTATCTCGGAGTACCCCGGAGGGTGATAACCGAGTAGAGGAGCAGAAAAAGGAGAA